>OX596289.1:27537074-28137074 GCA_951394225.1 Harpalus rufipes | reverse complement strand
GTTGAAGGACTTAAATTTGTTTCAAACATTATGGGACAATGTACACCAGTACTATAGACTAGAGTAACTTTGAATTGCGAAAAAGCTATCAAATTCTTCTCAAGTAAGTTGTAAATATTGACAAAATTACACATCGATATAAGAATAATCGGAGTGCAATCTATCCGTCACTTTATTAAAGGGAATTAGTGTTATTTAGATATAACATGTATGAAAAAATAAAATGTAAAAGAAGATATGTAAGAATAGATGCACAATCCATATATACATTTTAGACCGCCCAAAATTAATGTTTTTACTAGAAGAATATGAAGAGAAAGTAAACAACGTTGTTCGAATTGAAAATTGCAGTTACCAGCCTAATATTTATATATGGTAAACTCTACTTTGTAATTTATTGTAACATAATTTATGGTAAAATATCTTTATGTTGACACATGCTATTATTGAATAATAAAGAAGTTTATACGTCATAGATTTATATGAATATATTATTTGTATTTATAAAAATATTCTTTGCTTTATGCATACAGCCAGGTAAAATATACGGCGAGAGGTTATGTGCTGGCCACATCAGATTTTTTTTATTTGCATTAATTCTTAATTGACAGTAAATATATGAGGATGAAATTAATTGCACTGAAGTTTTTTATAATAACTAAAATTTGCTCTTTATTAATTGTACCATTAAGGGTGGTTACCTGGGATTAAATAGCTGTTAATATTTCTTGGGGATTTTAATAATGCTTAATTCAATTAACTTTTTGTATATTATTCATTTTTTAGACATTTCATTAAATTAAAGGTTAATAAATATAATTAACAAGCCCTTAAAATGTTTATTTTTTAATGAGTAACTTTGTGAATTATATCCACGTATCATTTTCTCTTTTAATATTATTAATAATAGATAATCTATCGAGGATTTCAGGTGTTTATGTTGTTTATTTATGTGTTGGCCCCCTAAGATGTCTATTATTAATTAATAATAATTTACATAATTAACGTAAATTAATAATACGAGTAGAGTTAAATTCAGGACAGGACGTAGTAGCTTAGAGGGGCTTTTAGTTAAGATAGCTTCCCCTCGTTTCGTTTTTTTTTTTTTTGTGTTCGCCTTTCTAACTCACCATCTTGTCCAATTAATTAATTAATGAATGAATAATAATCTCATGATTAATTAAATATTGAGAGTAATGTTTTATATTTTATATAAATTACAATTAACAATTAAGGGCTATTAATTATTTTATTAAACACAAAGTTAATAAAAATATCAGTAATTTAAATTGGGATATATAGGACGACTGCAAGTTTATTAATTTAATTTTAACTATAATTATAGTTTATTAATTTTCTTTTGACATTTGTAAGGCGGAAATAATACTTTGTTAACAGGTTCAAAGTGGAGTAAATTAGGGTTTAATAACTAAAGGGATTTTAATTGCATTACCAACACTGAAAAAAGGTATTTTCTATTTAATGAATTCATAATTAATTTTACATATTTACCATTTATACACAAAAATAAAAACATCAATCTTTCACGCACAGAAAAAAGGGTAGTTATAAATTTTGTACGCTACATATATCTTTTCACATAAGTAAATAATTATTGCTCTGGGATTTTTTTAAATGGAAAATTCGGGCCTTCAATAAGTTATAGTATGCGCTTTTAAATAAAATAATACGAGCATGGGAATTTTTTAACCTGACAGTTAATACGCACGATATTTGATAGGCAAAAGTTTGATTTTAAATGGGCGACGAAAAAAAATGCATTTTTCTCGATTATTTTGAAAACTAAGGGGATATCGAAAATATAATTAAGTATCACCTTTACTCTTCGATAAGTTGATTGATTTTATTTATAAGTATTTCCTCTATATGTACAGAAAAAAGGTATTTTCTAATTAATGAATTCATAAATAATTTTACATATTTACCATTTATACACAGTAAAAAAATACTAATCTTTCACATACAGAAAGAGCAGGGGTAGTTATAAATTTTGTACGCTACATATATCTTTTTGAATAAGTAAATACAATACGCTTTAAATAAAATAATACGGGCCTGGAATTTTTTTAAACCAACAATTAATAAGCGGAACATTTGAGCCTTATGTGAGCCATAACATACACCATTAAATGAATGAACGTTTAAAATTTGAGTTCTACATAAAATTCTCTATCAGAATTATAGTGTACAGTATTAATTTTTAAACTAATGAGCGATACAAAAAATATGTGTCGCCTTTACATAATGTACACAATAATTACATATTTAACAAACAATAATATAATATCTTTGCTCTTTAGATGAAATTCTAAAACCTTTTTCTGGGTGTACAGGTACGCAATGGACCCATAATTTAAATAAATGAATAGTTTAAATTATTTAGAACGAGTAATTTCAAATTTTCAATGGTAACTAATTGGGGTAGAATTATAATTAATAAATATGCAGTCTCTGCTCTGATAGATTAATAAACATTAGAAAGAATATCATTTGATTAAATAATTCAGGGGAACAGGGTACCTAATAACAGTAAAACGTTGAAAATTTATATCTTGGCGGCTATTATTGGCCCAAAGTTATTCTGAAAAGGTTACGGACAAAATGAATCATATGCAAAATTATTGATAGATTAATAAACATTAGAAAGAATATCATTTGATTAAATAATTCAGGGGAACAGGGTACCTAATAACAGTAAAACGTTGAAAATTTATATCTTGGCGGCTATTATTGGCCCAAAGTTATTCTGAAAAGGTTACGGACAAAATGAATCATATGCAAAATTATTGATAGATTAATAAACATTAGAAAGAATATCATTTGATTAAATAATTCAGGGGAACAGGGTACCTAATAACAGTAAAACGTTGAAAATTTATATCTTGGCGGCTATTATTGGCCCAAAGTTATTCTGAAAAGGTTACGGACAAAATGAATCATATGCAAAATTATTGATAGATTAATAAACATTAGAAAGAATATCATTTGATTAAATAATTCAGGGGAACAGGGTACCTAATAACAGTAAAACGTTGAAAATTTATATCTTGGCGGCTATTATTGGCCCAAAGTTATTCTGAAAAGGTTACGGACAAAATGAATCATATGCAAAATTATTGATAGATTAATAAACATTAGAAAGAATATCATTTTATTAAATAATTCAAGGGAATAGGGTACCTAATAACAGTAAAACGTTGAAAATTTATATCTTGGCGGCTATTATTGGCCCAAAGTTATTCTGAAAAGTTACGGACAAAATGAATCATATGCAAAATTATTGATAGATTAATAAACATTAGAAAGAATATCATTTGATTAAATAATTCAGGGGAACAGGGTACCTAATAACAGTAAAACGTTGAAAATTTATATCTTGGCGGCTATTATTGGCCCAAAGTTATTCTGAAAAGGTTACGGACAAAATGAATCATATGCAAAATTATTGATAGATTAATAAACATTAGAAAGAATATCATTTGATTAAATAATTCAGGGGAACAGGGTACCTAATAACAGTAAAACGTTGAAAATTTATATCTTGGCGGCTATTATTGGCCCAAAGTTATTCTGAAAAGGTTACGGACAAAATGAATCATATGCAAAATTATTGATAGATTAATAAACATTAGAAAGAATATCATTTGATTAAATAATTCAGGGGAACAGGGTACCTAATAACAGTAAAACGTTGAAAATTTATATCTTGGCGGCTATTATTGGCCCAAAGTTATTCTGAAAAGGTTACGGACAAAATGAATCATATGCAAAATTATTGATAGATTAATAAACATTAGAAAGAATATCATTTGATTAAATAATTCAGGGGAACAGGGTACCTAATAACAGTAAAACGTTGAAAATTTATATCTTGGCGGCTATTATTGGCCCAAAGTTATTCTGAAAAGGTTACGGACAAAATGAATCATATGCAAAATTATTGATAGATTAATAAACATTAGAAAGAATATCATTTTATTAAATAATTCAAGGGAATAGGGTACCTAATAACAGTAAAACGTTGAAAATTTATATCTTGGCGGCTATTATTGGCCCAAAGTTATTCTGAAAAGTTACGGACAAAATGAATCATATGCAAAATTATTGATAGATTAATAAACATTAGAAAGAATATCATTTGATTAAATAATTCAGGGGAACAGGGTACCTAATAACAGTAAAACGTTGAAAATTTATATCTTGGCGGCTATTATTGGCCCAAAGTTATTCTGAAAAGGTTACGGACAAAATGAATCATATGCAAAATTATTGATAGATTAATAAACATTAGAAAGATTATTATTTGATTAAATAATTCAGGGGAGCAGGGTACCTAATAAAAGTAAAACGTTGAAAATTTATATCTTGGCGGCTATTATTGGCCCAAAGTTATTCTGAAAAGGTTACGGACAAAATGAATCATATGCAAAATTATTGATAGATTAATAAACATTAGAAAGAATATCATTTGATTAAATAATTCAGGGGAACAGGGTACCTAATAACAGTAAAACGTTGAAAATTTATATCTTGGCGGCTATTATTGGCCCAAAGTTATTCTGAAAAGGTTACGGACAAAATGAATCATATGCAAAATTATTGATAGATTAATAAACATTAGAAAGAATATCATTTGATTAAATAATTCAGGGGAACAGGGTACCTAATAACAGTAAAACGTTGAAAATTTATATCTTGGCGGCTATTATTGGCCCAAAGTTATTCTGAAAAGGTTACGGACAAAATGAATCATATGCAAAATTATTGATAGATTAATAAACATTAGAAAGAATATCATTTGATTAAATAATTCAGGGGAACAGGGTACCTAATAACAGTAAAACGTTGAAAATTTATATCTTGGCGGCTATTATTGGCCCAAAGTTATTCTGAAAAGGTTACGGACAAAATGAATCATATGCAAAATTATTGATAGATTAATAAACATTAGAAAGATTATTATTTGATTAAATAATTCAGGGGAGCAGGGTACCTAATAAAAGTAAAACGTTGAAAATTTATATCTTGGCGGCTATTATTGGCCCAAAGTTATTCTGAAAAGGTTACGGACAAAATGAATCATATGCAAAATTATTGATAGATTAATAAACATTAGAAAGAATATCATTTGATTAAATAATTCAGGGGAACAGGGTACCTAATAACAGTAAAACGTTGAAAATTTATATCTTGGCGGCTATTATTGGCCCAAAGTTATTCTGAAAAGGTTACGGACAAAATGAATCATATGCAAAATTATTGATAGATTAATAAACATTAGAAAGAATATCATTTGATTAAATAATTCAGGGGAACAGGGTACCTAATAACAGTAAAACGTTGAAAATTTATATCTTGGCGGCTATTATTGGCCCAAAGTTATTCTGAAAAGGTTACGGACAAAATGAATCATATGCAAAATTATTGATAGATTAATAAACATTAGAAAGAATATCATTTGATTAAATAATTCAGGGGAACAGGGTACCTAATAACAGTAAAACGTTGAAAATTTATATCTTGGCGGCTATTATTGGCCCAAAGTTATTCTGAAAAGGTTACGGACAAAATGAATGATATGCAAAATTATTGATAGATTAATAAACATTAGAAAGAATATCATTTGATTAAATAATTCAGGGGAACAGGGTACTTAATAACAGTAAAACGTTGAAAATTTGTATCTTGGCGGCTATTATTGGCCCAAAGTTATTCTGAAAAGGTTACGGACAAAATGAATCATATGCAAAATTATTGATAGATTAATAAACATTAGAAAGAATATCATTTGATTAAATAATTCAGGGGAACAGGGTACCTAATAACAGTAAAACCTTGAAAATTTTTATCTTGGCGGCTATTATTGGCCCAAAGTTATTCTGAAAAGGTTACGGACAAAATGAATGATATGCAAAATTATTGATAGATTAATAAACATTAGAAAGAATATCATTTGATTAAATAATTCAGGGGAACAGGGTACTTAATAACAGTAAAACGTTGAAAATTTATATCTTGGCGGCTATTATTGGCCCAAAGTTATTCTGAAAAGGTTACGGACAAAATGTATCATATGCAAAATTATTGATAGATTAATAAACATTAGAAAGAATATCATTTGATTAAATAATTCAGAGGAACAGGGTACCTAATAACAGTAAAACGTTGAAAAATTATATATCGGCGGCTATTATTGGCCCAAAGTTATTCTGAAAAGGTTACGGACAAAATGAATCATATGCAAAATTATTGATAGATTAATAAACATTAGAAAGAATATCATTTGATTAAATAATTCAGGGGAACAGGGTACCTAATAACAGTAAAACGTTGAAAATTTATATCTTGGCGGCTATTATTGGCCCAAAGTTATTCTGAAAAGGTTACGGACAAAATGAATCATATGCAAAATTATTGATAGATTAATAAACATTAGAAAGAATATCATTTGATTAAATAATTCAGGGGAACAGGGTACCTAATAACAGTAAAACGTTGAAAATTTATATCTTGGCGGCTATTATTGGCCCAAAGTTATTCTGAAAAGGTTACGGACAAAATGAATCATATGCAAAATTATTGATAGATTAATAAACATTAGAAAAAATATCATTTGATTAAATAATTCAGGGGAACAGGGTACCTAATAACAGTAAAACGTTGAAAATTTATATCTTGGCGGCTATTATTGGCCCAAAGTTATTCTGAAAAGGTTACGGACAAAATGAATCATATGCAAAATTATTGATAGATTAATAAACATTAGAAAGAATATCATTTGATTAAATAATTCAGGGGAACAGGGTACCTAATAACAGTAAAACGTTGAAAATTTATATCTTGGCGGCTATTATTGGCCCAAAGTTATTCTGAAAAGGTTACGGACAAAATGAATCATATGCAAAATTATTGATAGATTAATAAACATTAGAAAGAATATCATTTGATTAAATAATTCAGGGGAACAGGGTACCTAATAACAGTAAAACGTTGAAAATTTATATCTTGGCGGCTATTATTGGCCCAAAGTTATTCTGAAAAGGTTACGGACAAAATGAATCATATGCAAAATTATTGATAGATTAATAAACATTAGAAAGAATATCATTTGATTAAATAATTCAGGGGAACAGGGTACCTAATAACAGTAAAACGTTGAAAATTTATATCTTGGCGGCTATTATTGGCCCAAAGTTATTCTGAAAAGGTTACGGACAAAATGAATGATATGCAAAATTATTGATAGATTAATAAACATTAGAAAGAATATCATTTGATTAAATAATTCAGGGGAACAGGGTACTTAATAACAGTAAAACGTTGAAAATTTGTATCTTGGCGGCTATTATTGGCCCAAAGTTATTCTGAAAAGGTTACGGACAAAATGAATCATATGCAAAATTATTGATAGATTAATAAACATTAGAAAGAATATCATTTGATTAAATAATTCAGGGGAACAGGGTACCTAATAACAGTAAAACCTTGAAAATTTTTATCTTGGCGGCTATTATTGGCCCAAAGTTATTCTGAAAAGGTTACGGACAAAATGAATGATATGCAAAATTATTGATAGATTAATAAACATTAGAAAGAATATCATTTGATTAAATAATTCAGGGGAACAGGGTACTTAATAACAGTAAAACGTTGAAAATTTATATCTTGGCGGCTATTATTGGCCCAAAGTTATTCTGAAAAGGTTACGGACAAAATGTATCATATGCAAAATTATTGATAGATTAATAAACATTAGAAAGAATATCATTTGATTAAATAATTCAGAGGAACAGGGTACCTAATAACAGTAAAACGTTGAAAAATTATATATCGGCGGCTATTATTGGCCCAAAGTTATTCTGAAAAGGTTACGGACAAAATGAATCATATGCAAAATTATTGATAGATTAATAAACATTAGAAAGAATATCATTTGATTAAATAATTCAGGGGAACAGGGTACCTAATAACAGTAAAACGTTGAAAATTTATATCTTGGCGGCTATTATTGGCCCAAAGTTATTCTGAAAAGGTTACGGACAAAATGAATCATATGCAAAATTATTGATAGATTAATAAACATTAGAAAGAATATCATTTGATTAAATAATTCAGGGGAACAGGGTACCTAATAACAGTAAAACGTTGAAAATTTATATCTTGGCGGCTATTATTGGCCCAAAGTTATTCTGAAAAGGTTACGGACAAAATGAATCATATGCAAAATTATTGATAGATTAATAAACATTAGAAAAAATATCATTTGATTAAATAATTCAGGGGAACAGGGTACCTAATAACAGTAAAACGTTGAAAATTTATATCTTGGCGGCTATTATTGGCCCAAAGTTATTCTGAAAAGGTTACGGACAAAATGAATCATATGCAAAATTATTGATAGATTAATAAACATTAGAAAGAATATCATTTGATTAAATAATTCAGGGGAACAGGGTACCTAATAACAGTAAAACCTTGAAAATTTATATCTTGGCGGCTATTATTGGCCCAAAGTTATTCTGAAAAGGTTACGGACAAAATGAATCATATGCAAAATTATTGATAGATTAATAAACATTAGAAAAAATATCATTTGATTAAATAATTCAGGGGAACAGGGTACCTAATAACAGTAAAACGTTGAAAATTTATATCTTGGCGGCTATTATTGGTCCAAAGTTATTCTGAAAAGGTTACGGACAAAATGAATCATATGCAAAATTATTGATAGATTAATAAACATTAGAAAGAATATCATTTGATTAAATAATTCAGGGGAACAGGGTACCTAATAACAGTAAAACTTTGAAAATTTATATCTTGGCGGCTATTATTGGCCCAAAGTTATTCTGAAAAGGTTGGGGAATAAATAAATCATATGCAAAATTATTGATAGATTAATAAACATTAGAAAAAATATCATTTGGTTAAATAATTCAGGGGAACAGGGTACCTAATAACAGTAAAACGTTGAAAATTTATATCTTGGCGGCTATTATTATTTTTTTTTGTGTCAAAAATTAAAAGTATCGATTTATATTTATTTATATAAGCTAATCATATATTTCAACCATGACAAATACGAATCCGGCAACGAAAAATTTATTTGACACTTAGTTTTTTCAGAATACTCGTTTAAAGTTGAACAAAATTTCGACTCAAAATTTTGACCTTCAACAACTCCAATTATATAAAAGTCATTGACCCCAAATTTGGCAATTCAGTAGACCTTCATGTTTGTTATAATTTTTGAAAAATGTTTTAAAAAAGTAACTAGATTTAAAATTTTGTTTGTTGAAATTGTATCCACCGGTTAAAATTAATTATTTTAACATAAGTGCCCGTGAGGCTACGCCTGGTAAGCGCCCGCACGGTATAAATATTTCATCATTATTTATATCTGTGTACAAAGCAGATTGGCCCAGCAATGGATAATATGCCGTGATGATATATTTATTATTATTTTATTTATCACACAGACCGACATTTGAAAAGTCGTAAAATATTTTTTTTTGTTGACGATTTTAAGGCGTATTTATATTTTAAATGAACGCCCAACACATTACCTCCTACCTTTTAATTTTTATTAATCTAAATACATACCTATGGAGTCCCGTGCCTGCGTGCCTAAGTATCTGGTCGTGAATCTGGGGAGCTGGATTCAATCCTCACCAACGCCAAATATTTCGAATTTTAAATGACACAAAATTGACCCCTGTGGTGCATTCTTCACGCCAAAAATGAGTGCCCGTGAAATGATGTTTGATAAAAGCCCACACGATCCAAATATGTCATCATCGTTACCAAAATCTGTATACAAAGCAGATTAGCATACCCAGCAATGGATAATATGCTGTGATGATATATTTATTATTATTTTATTATTTAAATACATACCTGTATGTTGACTAATGTATATTATGTTCCTTTGCATATAACTATTATTCTATTTAAAAATTTCTATTTTAAAACGTCACTATTATTCTATGGTCGTTTTGTTTTTAGAGGAGAAATGAACTGAACTTTCCTCGTAATGAACTGAATTGAATTACTCCTAAAAAAGTGTGTTTTTTAAAATAAGTAGAATATATATATATATATATATATATATATATATATATATATATATATATAAATTTATTCATAACATTTTAAGTATTCTTTACAACATTGGTAGAGAAAATTGAGACGTATTATTTTCATTCTTCGTCTTTCTTATACTTTTGTAAGTATTCTCTTATTTTTTGTTTGTATCTGTATTTGTAACAGTGACATATGCCATATATTACCGTGACCCGAAAAATCTAAAATTATTAAGATAATTTATATCTATTTAGAAAATCATTCCTGAAATTCTTTTCATCGATTCAAATCAACTGAAATAATATTAATGTAGAATTTAATGCTGAATCCAAATTTGAAAGGCTGAAGTTTCTATCTCTATTAGTTTTTGAGTGGTGGTATTTATAAGTCCATTATTTGTACCCATTTTAGGGTATACTCCAGAAATGAAGGACAAATGGTAAATGGAACATAATAAATATTTTTTATATAAATAATAATAAATATATAATGTATTAAATGTGTTAGTAGTGTGTATTTATTTGTTTTTAATTGTTGGATATAAATTATCATTATTGTGCTTCAAAAATCGATTGTTGAAGCAATAATTAAACTATACTATGTTTAAAATATATCCGGATAAGTATTTAATAATTGTGTAGCGTTTTAAAAAACTGTAGAATACTTACACCCAATTCTAAGATATAGGATGAGCTGAATTTGCAGTTATTTTTTTAAAAATATATATTTTTTGATAATTAAATTAGCTTTCGAGTCCCAGCAAGTGTATAAATATATTTATTTTTAATATTTTGTATAGAAATTATGTGAATTTAATTAAATTAACAAGCGAGGCAACGTAACAACTGACGCGTTTATTCATTATAATTGGTTAAACAATGCTTCACTCGTCCCATTTCATTGCCGTCTTTCTGCACGTTCGGTTCATTTTTCATAAGTGAGGAGAGTGATTGTAAGGCCCAGGACCCACCAACGCGGGACCACCAGATGAGCCAAGCAGATAGAGCACCAGGTAATTCTCTGAGTAGAAGCAGTGTATTCCCTCCGGACGCGTGAAACACGTATTTGTGAGTCCTCACAGTAGTGAGGAACAGCCCACTCATCCCCTGATAATTGAAGCAATAATAGCCACAGGCTGGGGAGTCGGATGACGAACCAGTTCAGTTGGGATAGCACGCAAACATGCTACTAATAGACTCGTTCTTTGTCTGTGTGACTAAACGAAAGTCTGTAGCATAAAGCTACACCCTTCAGCGAAAATATATATCGCTACATATAGGCTCGTTATTTTGTCTGTGTGACTTAAACGCAGGCCTGTAGCTCAGCCGGACGACTCGTATATTTGTCTCACTTATCTCTTTGCGTAGTTTACGGTACAAATATATTAGTAGCTGCTTTTGATTTGTGTTTGTTGTGAATGCTACTATGGACTCGTTCTTTTGTCTGGGTGACTTAAACGAAAGTCTGTAGCAAAGCTTCATCATGGGTCAAATCAGCGAAGGTATATACCGCTACATATAGGCTCGTTATTTTGTCTGTGTGACTTAAACGTAGGTCTGTAGCTAAGCCGGAAGACTCGTATATTTGATAAGTGTGACATTTTGCGTAGTTTACGGTACAAATATATTAGTAGTTGTTGGGTTCGTAGCTATAATACAAGTAGTTGTTGGGACTGATCACCCCGGCGGCGAAAGTATAATAATTATCAGGGGCACCCGGTAGCTGCTTAGCCTGCGAATAGGTAGTACTAGCGTGGGCGGCGGCGAAAGGTGTTTGTGTTATGATGAGAAGTTCACCCCCTACAGTCATACGAAGCCTGGCCAGGTTGCTGTAGATGGGTGGATGGGCAGCGGTACGTGGAGTATCGCCGATAAGAAGGGGGAATTGTCAATCTGCCTAAGCAGAGAGTTCCTGGTGTGCGTTCCACCCTCGTGCCAATAACTCAGGCAAGTAGGGAGGGTAGTAAGACTCCTCCCGAAAAAGGTGTGGTGGGGCGCGAAGAAGAAGAGCCATGCTGCCTTCCATCCAGGTCAGCGGCGGAAAGTGGGTTGAAGAGGTGGCATGACGCATCCAGGGTAGCAGAAAATCTGGCTTGTCCAGGTAAAGAAAATCAAAATTATATTAAAATAAATAAAAATTACAATCGCATCCATTTTGTGAATGTAGCAGCTCTAAATTGCTTTAAAATATTTAATTTTCTTATTCAAAATATTACCTAATATAAATCTTGAATTTTATATTATGAAAAACTATAAATATGTTTGTTTTTATGTTGTTTAGGTTTATCCCACTGCAAGTTCGGAGTTTCCTCGGTGGGACCGAGGGATTCGCCCCGTCGGGCCTCCCAGCTGCAGTCAAGTCCAGCCCCGATGCCAATAATGGTGAGAATAATTTTATTTTACACTTTGTTTTTCTTGAAAATTTCTTTTATTAAAATTGAACAATGAATATTGATTTAAAGGATTTTCTTCAATGAAAATTCAACAATGGGCATTATTGAAAAGTTTGAATGACTTTCGATAATGATTTTGTAATAATTAAAGTTTTTTAAATTCTTTTGATAATGATTAAAGTTTATTAGAGTTTTTTTTATTAATGATTAAAGTCTATTAGAATAAGTTTATTTGTTGTTGACATTATACTGACTTGTTAGTTTTTTTTCAGGGCTCCGCGTCATGGCCACGGTTCCAGAGCGTCGGGTCCAGCGGCAGCGCAGGCAGCACAGGGGCTGCCTGCCTTGGATGAATGTTGTGTGTCTGGGGGCCCTCAGAGTGCATGTTGAATGATGCTTTCTAGTTTTAAGCTTAATCAATTGCTTGCTTGCTTGCTTTTCAGCGTTGCAGTTTAATATTGATAATTGATGAATTATTAAATATTAAATATTTTTAAATATGATTTAAATTAATAAATAAAAATCATATTAAGCTGCAACGGGCGCCCTCTGCCTAGTGGAGGGACCTTGACGTGGTGGCAGAGCTTAACCATCCCTCAAATTGAGGGTGGGACCAACAACTCCACAAATCATTAATTATTTAAATGTTTTATGTTTTCTTATGTTCACAGGAAGAACTTCAAAATAAAATAATAATAATATATTGTAAAATAAATAAATATATTGTAAACAAAATAAAGCATTGTTATTTATAAATATGTGTTTTTATTTATACATTTTTACGCAGTTGGACCTGCAATAAGCCTAGCCATAGCCCGTCCCAAGCCGGGTTGAGAAAAGGTGAGGGTTGCAGATCTAAATGCGTAAAAAGCAGCGCACCCCAAAATTAAGGGTTGTTGCTCAGTGCGTCGCGTCGCGGTCCGATGAAATGACCTTGAAACTGTAAAAGTACAGTCCAATCAAGTGATTATGAAAGTGATATAAGTGCCAAAATTGCGTCGGATGAAATGACCTTGAAAGTGGTGAACTGTCCCCACCTCTCCCCCACTCTAGGAACCACCCGGGGAACCACTCTGGGGGGAAGGGATAGTCAAACAATAAAAGTAAGTACATATTTAATTTATTTTTAATATTTGCATGAATTTATTTTGTAATCAATAATAATTAGGGCTGAAATATTAGAGATAGGGTTCCGGAAATTTTGCCACTGAATTCTACGGAAAATTTACCGTAAGAATATTGTTTTCCAAAGTATGGTTTCTTTCTTAATAATAATAAAGTAAATTATAGTTAATTATTAAAATTGTACAGCATCATTTTAAATTTAAAAGAAAAGCGGTAGTTCTGCTTTAAGCGCTAAAAGCAACACTTGTATGCTCTCAATTTTTTAATTGCGCCCTTGAAAAGTAGAGTATCATTTTGAAGAAGATTCTACATATGCAACGATTGAAATACAATTTAAAATTAGAATTAATTTAAACAAACAATTGTTTAAGTTCATTTCATTGTAATTAATAAAACTTGTTTTTTGTCCGAGTGGTTTAGGGTAAATTATTAACTTTATTTACAGATAGGCTGCGAAATACAAGTAGGTATTAGGAAAATATAAAATTAGGAGCATTCTTCCTACTTCAGAGATTGTTTCGCATACCTGTATATTTTTGGCTCAACCTCAGGCGACTTCAAAATTATTTATTAAATTATTTTGTTTTAATATCTCTACATGGCACTATAATTGATGCACCAATATACATTTTTTGGGACAGTATTTTGAAAGTATATACTGCAAAAATTGGAATTTTTTTGGACATAGTATACAATCAATTTTTTTGGAATAAAGGTGAGTTTAAAATATATATTAGTTGTTTAATAATAATAAAAAATTGTGTGTAGACCATGGTTTCGGAACTTGGTCTTTAACATGTAAAATCATATTTTTGTAATTTCCTGCTTCGCTAATAAATTTAAAAGAAATATATTCGTACCCTCTGAAATAAATATATTAACAGCAAAAAAAACTAACAAATGTTAGCGATTTATGTTTATAATTTTAAAAATTTATAACTCAAAAACTAATAGAGATAGAAACTTCAGCCTTTCAAATTTGGATTCAGCATTAAATTCTACATTAGTATTATTTCAGTTGATTTGAATCGATGAAAAGAATTTCAGGAATGATTTTCTAAATAGATATAAATTATCTTAATAATTTTAGATTTTTCGGGTCACGGTAATATATGGCATATGTCACTGTTACAAATACAGATACAAACAAAAAATAAGACAATACTTACAAAAGTATAAGAAAGACGAAGAATGAAAATAATACGTCTCAGTTTTCTCTACCAATGTTGTAAAGAATACTTAAAATGTTATGAATAAGTTTTTTCACATTTAAAAGTTTATTAAAGTTTCTAGAACTCCAGCAAATACAAAAAGAAAAATGATATTTGTATATATAATATTATTTTACATTCTTTCATGATTTACTTTGTTTCAGGGTTAATATGCAGCGCTGAAAGACTGAAAGGATCCCAGGCAGATTTAAGAAGTATTGTTAATTTCTACAGTTTGCTGATATGCTGAAAGATTCCGCATTTTTTACAGCAATATGTAAGTAAATAATATATATTTATTTTACTTGTATTGTACGATTTCTGCAACATTTATTTAGCAAAAAATATTGTGTTTTTTGTTTTGAAAGCATATTTTGAGAATATTTGAAAACTTTAAAATTTCAGTACAATTTCAGACTGCTGAAAGCGCATTCCAATCATATTTCACTTACAATAAATTCCTTACAAATAAGATATGAAATTATTCCACGAATTAATTATGAAATGCAGTAGTTTCAGAAGTTGTATTTATTAAAAATACAAGAAAAAATTGCATTCAATAAAAAGGTATTGCTCGATAAATGCAAGTAAATATATTATCCCTGCTTGTGGGGACCCTTCAAACTGTTGTGTAAATTGCACCACTATTTAATAAATTCATACTAATGAAACTTTCATCATTAATACAAATTTTAATTTTGATGAATTTTACCGAAAAAAAAAAATTCCCGGAACAAAAGAAAAAAAAAGTTGAAACAGCCGAAAAATCCTTTAAATCTATTCCTGCATTTAACAGGATTGTACAGGGTAATAAATGAGGATAAATGTTTTAGAAATAATGTAAATCGGTTCTGGAGTTTTTTTAAATTTTGTTAGTACAAATTTCAACAATTTACAATCCTGTATATTCTTCGTTGAAGTTTGTCCTCATTTTGTTTGAACTTTTCTAGTTAAAAGAGCCCAAAAACGTTGTATAGGACGAGCCTGGGGAGGTTATAGAATTGTCGTTTCGTGGAACTAATAGTACAAGAGGACGTAAGGTCTGGCAGAAGATATAATCATCCATAGCATGTTCTTCTTCAGTGAAATGGACAAATTTTATTAAGTGTTTGATTACCCAGGGCTTCACATCACTCAGCCCACATAAGGCCTGGATACACTCCTTGTGGAAATAAGTCACCGTACCTACGCATTTGGCCTTTTTATATCTGACATTATTAGGGTCCTCTGCAATATTGTCAGTATAAAAACGATCATTTCCCTTAATTTCGGAGTTGTTCAGTGTGAAGTCCTAGAAATGGAAAGTTAATTATTATTACAAAACTTTAAGTAAATGCATTTTATATTACAAAAAAAAAAATTGTTAAAATTTCTGGTAAAACTTTTAGAACATAGGTTATTTATTTAAATATTGGTACACTCTGCACATCAGTAAGAAGTGCCCACAAGTAATAAAGTATCTGATTTGAAACACTTGCTGCTCGGCGAGTGCGGTACCAGAAGGAATCATCCAGAGATTTTGCAGGATTTCGTGGGCAGCAGACTTCTTCTAAAATATGTAATAAACAACAATCATACTTTATATATACGATGTAATTTATTTAATATATTTTTACCTGTTAAATGAAGCAGAATTAACTTGTAGTATAATAGATTTGTTTTTGTAATACACGTATTCATGTCGAAAATGATTAATCTGTATTAGTGGCACATGGATTCCCTTAGATATAAATGAAATAACTATATCACTCCTTGTGCAAGTATAATACCATAGACTGTGCCCCAAAAACGTAAGTTAAATAAACTAATAAGGCAGTATAAATACTATAAGAGTTTTGTAATCGACGAAAATTTTTTCATACATGTTTTCCTAATACACGTTCAGATATTATGAAATTTATGATAGAATATCTCGAAAACTAAAGGAGATATCGACTTGAACTTTTCAAATTTGGATTTAGCAAATATTTTTCCATAAGCAAACATAGTCCCAGAATTTTTGAAACACTGAAAACTTTTAAATTTTATAGAAATGATATTATGTAAATTTCAAATCGGTTCATTTTACATATTTTAATCCAGCACTCCTACACGGTTATAGATAGACCAACGGTCAATAAAAATTTGGATTCAGTATGAAATTCTCTTTCTTTTCACGTAATACATGATTTTTTTCCCACCATCGGCTCTCGAGTTACAGACGGTTAAATTTACATGAATTTTCACAGAAATTTTGTAAATTTTCAATTAGGTTCATATTTCATATTTTCATACACCACTCCTACATGGTTAAAGATAGAATAACGTACCATTAAAATTTGGATTCAGCATAAAATTCTCTTTTTATTTAAAGATTTTTTTTTTTATAACATCGGATCTCGAGTTACAGACGATTAAGCTTATGATATGAATATTCAAAGAAATTTGTATATATTCAATTTGGTTAATTTCTCATATTTTCATGCACCACTCTGGCACGGTTAAAGATTCGGTAACGAGTGATGAAATTTTAAAATTAGGATGAAATTCTATGTATACCGTCTTATATGTACTTAAATATTATAAGAAGAAATATATATTTTTACTTTGTTCCTATCTACTATCTTCTAGGGAACACAACAATAAGTACATTAATTATTAACAAATTGGGATAGTAGATAGGGACATTAAAAGTCAGACGTTTTAAAAGTTAATTTTCATATCGAAACACTTTTAAATTTGTATTTAGCAAGTCTGTAGCCATAAGTGCCCATAGTTTCATAGTTATCTATCATGTTAGCACACCACCCAATAATGGGTATAATAATGGAAAGTAATGTTTTATATTTATTTCCAAAATATACGGCTGTATTTGACTGGTTGCCAACACATATACACATACCATTATTTTTTGGTAATGATTCTTCCTGTTTTGGGTACAAAAGCTGTATTCTGTACACAGTATCATATATTATACTTGAGGAGTGACTTCTAGTAGACATTTGAATGAAATGTATGAATTATGCTGGCAATTCAAAGGGGTAGAATCAAACCATTGTTAGGGGCATAATTTATAAATAATTTGAACATCAACTCTTGTTGAACGCACTACTATTGCCTATAGTAATCAATAATTATAGGCCCGCAACTGTAGGTATAGATAGGAATGAATTATCGATAATTTTGTGAAGGGTGGACTTGAATATTGATTATTTTTTATGGTAAAAAGTTTAATAAATACACTGATAGTATGGAACATAGTTATTATTGTAGATCAAATTATAGATACATAAAATATTTTTTAATATTATAAGGTTGTTTGCTATCAAATGAAAGGGCATAAAATTTGCAAGCATAATACACATAATATAAAAAAGTTTTATGATATGTGATCTATATAAGCCTAGAATCGAACCTGGATCAATAAAAAATAAATAGATATTTTATTTATTCCTCGAAATAAAACATTATACAATATACATGCTCATTATTTTATTTTTAATATTTATTTTTACAAATTATTTTTGAATAAAATTGATGAATGTTATCTAATGCGTAGCTATTATGATAATTAATGACCTCATTCTCAAGGTGATTGTTAAATCGTGCGGACGTGTGTGTGGTGTGTTCCTGTATTTAGACCTGAAGGACGACTTCCTGGTGGAAGAAAACTACTTCCAACATCCCTACAGGACTTGGAAACATCCCTGAGAACTTCATTATGCATGGTGAGTTATATTTTCCGTATTTTCTTAGCTGTTAAGACTTGGCATACATTTGTGGGTGTTGTATAGCATTCCTGAAGATCATACCAAGAATTAATAGTTGATAATTTTATTAATCATTGTGTTATATTGAATATTATTTCTATATGTTTCATATATAGTTTATGAGTTTAGTAACATACGTATATAATTTATTGTTGTACCCAATTTTGGGTGCAAGAGTTTGTGTTTCATTTACTTATAAAAACGTTTAATTTTACAAGATGTTCGATAGATATTTTTTTACATATTTGAAGCGTGAGCAAGTTACGTAATTTTTTTCTTTTATACATTGTTGCATTTTAGGGTCAATGTATCATTAAATTGTTGAAGATATTTATCGACTATTTATTAAAATTATAAGTTTTTTTTTTAAATTTTCATATACATGGATGCATTTTCATAAATACTTTTTACATATATTTATTGTTGAAAATATTATGTTTGGATATATATTTTATATATTTTTAAAATATATGAACGCTAAATCGGTTATATAATGTGTGCCGCATTATTATATTAACTATATTAATAATTAATTGAACAGAAGTGAACCATTAAAATAAATAAATTATTGATCTACATATTTAACAAATGGATCGTTGAATCTATGAATTATTATAATTTCCATTGAAAATTAGAATTTTTTTCATATAAATTTCATATAGAAATATGTATTAATTGTTGCGTAACTTTGAAGTAATATTTTATAACTTGAAATGGAAATTGTCAAATATTCATTGTATTTTCCATTGCTGCTGGTTCTAAAAACCTGGGGGAAGACATGAACGTCCGATGGGAGTCCTGGAGAACCTGCAAGTTATCTGGAGAGCCTTTCTTAATACAAAGAAAGGCAATATTCATGAAATTAAAGATATGTTTACATATTGTATTTGAATAAAAATATAAATCCTTATACATTATTTAAACAATAATAAAAATTGAAGGAGTATTGTTTTGCCATTGTTGCAGAATCTCAACAACACCCAGAAGGATGTGGAGCAAGTGTAGGAGTCCTGGAGATCCTTTGGAGAAGATTATCCTGTTGAAAAGACCTTTATGTATATAAATGGTTAGCATCTTTATTTAATTGTTAATCATACATGAATATGTTTTCATATGTATCATTATAAATAATGAAAGATATTTAACTATGAAATAAAATAAAAACCATTTACTTTCATATACCGTATAGCTCATAAAAACATTTACATCAAATCATCCATGATTATTATGAATGTAATATGCTAACAATAGTTTATTTTCATTGTTGCACAATCTGCAACAGTACCGAGACAGCCCCAAGGTTATCCGTGCCTTGGAGAAGTTTCCCAAGAGAAAAATGCCCCTGCCGACATCTAAAAACCCCCAAATAATTCGGGCCCCAATTATTAATAAAATAAAACATTACCTTCCCTCATAATACAGATATTTATACTTTCATTGAAAAATGTAAGTATGAATTGACATAAATGATGGACAGACAATTTTCATAGTTACATAAGGTAAATATAAACATTGTATACATATTTATTGAAAAGTTATAAGCATTTTACATCGTTATCATAAGAAATATAACAATTGAAATAGTAATTGATATTAAGAGAAGTATAATATATAAATAAAAAGTTTCATATTAATTTGAAACACATAAAATTAATTATGAATAGAAACCGCCTATGACAAGTGTTCATATTTTCATGCGCCACTTTTACACGTTTAAAGATATAGTAACGGGAGATTTTTTGATAGTCTGTTAAAGGCTTTTAAATTTACATGAATTTTCACAGAAATTTTATGAATATTCAATTCGGTTCATATTTCATATTTTCATATACCACTCCTACATAATTAAAGATAGAATAACGGACCACAAAAATTTGGATTAACATGAAATTTTCTATCATTTCATTTAACGTACGATTTTTTTAAATCATCAGATCTTGAGTTACAGGCTTTTAAATTTACATGAATTTTCACAGAAATTTCATATTTTACATTTTTATACACCACTCGAACACGGTGAAAGATAGAATGATGGGCCTTGAATTTTTGAATTCAGCATGAAATTTTATTTCTTTTCTCGTATTGCACGATATTTTGACGATGTCGGATCTCGAGTTACAGACGCGTAAATTTACATGAATTTTCACAGAATTTTTTTGAATTTTCAATTTGTTTGATATTTTGCATTTTTATACACCACTCGAACACGGTTAAAGATAGAATGATGGGCCTTGAATTTTTGAATTCAGCATGAAATTTTCTTTCTTTTCACTTATCACACAATATTTAACGATGTCGGATCTCTAGTTACAGACGCGTAAAGTTACATGAATTTTCACAGAAATTTTGTGAATTTTCAATTTGTTTCATATTTTACATTTTTATATACCACTCGAACACGGTTAAAGATAGAATGATGGGCCTTAAATTTTTGAATTCAGCATGAAATTTCTTTCTTCTCACTTATAGCAGGATATTTTGACGATGTCGGATCTCGAGTTACAGACGCGTAAAGTTACATGAATTTTCACAGAATTTTTTTGAATTTTCAATTTGTTTGATATTTTGCATTTTTATACACCACTTGAACAGGGTTAAAGATAGAATGATGGGCCTTGAATTTTTGAATTCAGCATGAAATTTTCTTTCTTTTCACTTATCGCACAATATTTTGACGATGTCGGATCTCGAGTTACAGACGCGTAAAGTTACATGAATTTTCACAGAAATTTTGTGAATTTTCAATTTTTTTCATATTTTACATTTTTATATACCACTCAAACACGGTTAAAGATAGAATGATGGGCCTTAAATTTTTGAATTCAGCATGAAATTTTATTTCTTTTAACTTATAGCAGGATATTTTGACGATGTCGGATCTCAAGTTACAGACGCGTAAAGTTACATGAATTTTCACAGAATTTTTTTGAATTTTCAATTTGTTTGATATTTTGCATTTTTATACACCACTCGAACACGGTTAAAGATAGAATGATGGGCCTTGAATTTTTGAATTCAGCATGAAATTTTCTTTCTTTTCACTTATCGCACAATATTTTGACGATGTCGGATCTCGAGTTACAGACGCGTAAATTTACATGAATTTTCACAGAATTTTTTTGAATTTTCAATTTGTTTGATATTTTGCATTTTTATACACCACTTGAACACGGTTAAAGATAGAATGAGGGGCCTTGAATTTTTGAATTCAGCATGAAATTTTGTTTCTTCTCACTTATCGCACGATATTTAGACGATGTCGGATCTCGAGTTACAGACGCGTAAAGTTACATGAATTTTCACAGAATTTTTTTGAATTTTCAATTTGTTTGATATTTTGCATTTTTATACACCACTCGAACACGGTTAAAGATAGAATGATGGGCCTTGAATTTTTGAATTCAGCATGAAATTTTCTTTCTTTTCACTTATCGCACAATATTTTGACGATGTCGGATCTCGAGTTACAGACGCGTAAAGTTACATGAATTTTCACAGAAATTTTGTGAATTTTCAATTTGTTTCTTATTTTACATTTTTATATACCACTCGAACACGGTTAAAGATAGAATGATGGGCCTTAAATTTTTGAATTCAGCATGAAATTTCTTTCTTCTCACTTATAGCAGGATATTTTGACGATGTCGGATCTCGAGTTACAGACGCGTAAAGTTACATGAATTTTCACAGAATTTTTTTGAATTTTCAATTTGTTTGATATTTTGCATTTTTATACACCACTTGAACACGGTTAAAGATAGAATGAGGGGCCTTGAATTTTTGAATTCAGCATGAAATTTTGTTTCTTCTCACTTATCGCACGATATTTAGACGATGTCGGATCTCGAGTTACAGACGCGTAAAGTTACATGAATTTTCACAGAATTTTTTTGAATTTTCAATTTGTTTGATATTTTGCATTTTTATACACCACTCGAACACGGTTAAAGATAGAATGATGGGCCTTGAATTTTTGAATTCAGCATGAAATTTTCTTTCTTTTCACTTATCGCACAATATTTTGACGATGTCGGATCTCGAGTTACAGACGCGTAAAGTTACATGAATTTTCACAGAAATTTTGTGAATTTTCAATTTGTTTCTTATTTTACATTTTTATATACCACTCGAACACG
The DNA here is from genome assembly GCA_951394225.1 of Harpalus rufipes. Classification (NCBI taxonomy): domain Eukaryota; kingdom Metazoa; phylum Arthropoda; class Insecta; order Coleoptera; family Carabidae; genus Harpalus; species Harpalus rufipes. Next base: position 28,114,357 of record OX596289.1, on the reverse strand, counting down.
GTTAAAGATAGAATGATGGGCCTTAAATTTTTGAATTCAGCATGAAATTTCTTTCTTCTCACTTATAGCAGGATATTTTGACGATGTCGGATCTCGAGTTACAGACGCGTAAAGTTACATGAATTTTCACAGAATTTTTTTGAATTTTCAATTTGTTTGATATTTTGCATTTTTATACACCACTTGAACACGGTTAAAGATAGAATGATGGGCCTTGAATTTTTGAATTCAGCATGAAATTTTCTTTCTTTTCACTTATCGCACAATATTTTGACGATGTCGGATCTCGAGTTGCAGACGCGTAAAGTTACATGAATTTTCACAGAAATTTTGTGAATTTTCAATTTGTTTCATATTTTACATTTTTATATACCACTCAAACACGGTTAAAGATAGAATGATGGGCCTTAAATTTTTGAATTCAGCATGAAATTTTCTTTCTTTTAACTTATAGCAGGATATTTTGACGATGTCGGATCTCGAGTTACAGACGCGTAAAGTTACATGAATTTTCACAGAATTTTTTTGAATTTTCAATTTGTTTGATATTTTGCATTTTTATACACCACTCGAACACGGTTAAAGATAGAATGATGGGCCTTGAATTTTTGAATTCAGCATGAAATTTTCTTTCTTTTCACTTATCGCACAATATTTTGACGATGTCGGATCTCGAGTTACAGACGCGTAAATTTACATGAATTTTCACAGAATTTTTTTGAATTTTCAATTTGTTTGATATTTTGCATTTTTATACACCACTTGAACACGGTTAAAGATAGAATGAGGGGCCTTGAATTTTTGAATTCAGCATGAAATTTTGTTTCTTCTCACTTATCGCACGATATTTAGACGATGTCGGATCTCGAGTTACAGACGCGTAAAGTTACATGAATTTTCACAGAATTTTTTTGAATTTTCAATTTGTTTGATATTTTGCATTTTTATACACCACTCGAACACGGTTAAAGATAGAATGATGGGCCTTGAATTTTTGAATTCAGCATGAAATTTTCTTTCTTTTCACTTATCGCACAATATTTTGACGATGTCGGATCTCGAGTTACAGACGCGTAAAGTTACATGAATTTTCACAGAAATTTTGTGAATTTTCAATTTGTTTCATATTTTACATTTTTATATACCACTCGAACTCGGTTAAAGATAGAATGATGGGCCTTAAATTTTTGAATTCAGCATGAAATTTCTTTCTTCTCACTTATAGCAGGATATTTTGACGATGTCGGATCTCGAGTTACAGACGCGTAAAGTTACATGAATTTTCACAGAATTTTTTTGAATTTTCAATTTGTTTGATATTTTGCATTTTTATACACCACTTGAACACGGTTAAAGATAGAATGATGGGCCTTGAATTTTTGAATTCAGCATGAAATTTTCTTTCTTTTCACTTATCGCACAATATTTTGACGATGTCGGATCTCGAGTTACAGACGCGTAAAGTTACATGAATTTTCACAGAAATTTTGTGAATTTTCAATTTGTTTCATATTTTACATTTTTATATACCACTCAAACACGGTTAAAGATAGAATGATGGGCCTTAAATTTTTGAATTCAGCATGAAATTTTCTTTCTTTTAACTTATAGCAGGATATTTTGACGAAGTCGGATCTCGAGTTACAGACGCGTAAAGTTACATGAATTTTCACAGAATTTTTTTGAATTTTCAATTTGTTTGATATTTTGCATTTTTATACACCACTCGAACACGGTTAAAGATAGAATGATGGGCCTTGAATTTTTGAATTCAGCATGAAATTTTCTTTCTTTTCACTTATCGCACAATATTTTGACGATGTCGGATCTCGAGTTACAGACGCGTAAATTTACATGAATTTTCACAGAATTTTTTTGAATTTTCAATTTGTTTGATATTTTGCATTTTTATACACCACTTGAACACGGTTAAAGATAGAATGAGGGGCCTTGAATTTTTGAATTCAGCATGAAATTTTGTTTCTTCTCACTTATCGCACGATATTTAGACGATGTCGGATCTCGAGTTACAGACGCGTAAAGTTACATGAATTTTCACAGAATTTTTTTGAATTTTCAATTTGTTTGATATTTTGCATTTTTATATACCACTCGAACACGGTTAAAGATAGAATGATGGGCCTAGAATTTTTGAATTCAGCATGAAATTTTCTTTCTTTTCACTTATCGCACGATATTTTGACGATGTCGGATCTCGAGTTACAGACGCGTAAAGTTACATGAATTTTCACAGAAATTTTGTGAATTTTCAATTTGTTTGATATTTTGCATTTTTATACACCACTCGAACACGGTTAAAGATAGAATGATGGGCCTTGAATTTTTGAATTCAGAATGAAATTTTCTTTCTTTTCACTTATCGCACGATATTTTGACGATGTCGGATCTCGAGTTACAGACGCGTAAAGTTACATGAATTTTCACAGAATTTTTTTGAATTTTCAATTTGTTTGATATTTTGCATTTTTATACACCACTCGAACACGGTTAAAGATAGAATGATGGGCCTTGAATTTTTGAATTCAGCATGAAATTTTCTTTCTTTTCACTTATCGCACGATATTTTGACGATGTCGGATCTCGAGTTACAGACGCGTAAAGTTACATGAATTTTCACAGAATTTTTTTGAATTTTCAATTTGTTTGATATTTTGCATTTTTATATACCACTCGAACACGGTTAAAGATAGAATGATGGGCCTTGAATTTTTGAATTCAGCATGAAATTTTCTTTCTTTTCACTTATCGCACGATATTTTGACGATGTCGGATCTCGAGTTACAGACGCGTAAAGTTACATGAATTTTCACAGAATTTTTTTGAATTTTCAATTTGTTTGATATTTTGCATTTTTATACACCACTCGAACACGGTTAAAGATAGAATGATGGGCCTTGAATTTTTGAATTCAGCATGAAATTTTCTTTCTTTTCACTTATCGCACAATATTTTGACGATGTCGGATCTCGAGTTACAGACGCGTAAATTTACATGAATTTTCACAGAATTTTTTTGAATTTTCAATTTGTTTGATATTTTGCATTTTTATACACCACTTGAACACGGTTAAAGATAGAATGAGGGGCCTTGAATTTTTGAATTCAGCATGAAATTTTGTTTCTTCTCACTTATCGCACGATATTTAGACGATGTCGGATCTCGAGTTACAGACGCGTAAAGTTACATGAATTTTCACAGAATTTTTTTGAATTTTCAATTTGTTTGATATTTTGCATTTTTATACACCACTCGAACACGGTTAAAGATAGAATGATGGGCCTTGAATTTTTGAATTCAGCATGAAATTTTCTTTCTTTTCACTTATCGCACAATATTTTGACGATGTCGGATCTCGAGTTACAGACGCGTAAAGTTACATGAATTTTCACAGAAATTTTGTGAATTTTCAATTTGTTTCATATTTTACATTTTTATATACCACTCGAACACGGTTAAAGATAGAATGATGGGCCTTAAATTTTTGAATTCAGCATGAAATTTCTTTCTTCTCACTTATAGCAGGATATTTTGACGATGTCGGATCTCGAGTTACAGACGCGTAAAGTTACATGAATTTTCACAGAATTTTTTTGAATTTTCAATTTGTTTGATATTTTGCATTTTTATACACCACTTGAACACGGTTAAAGATAGAATGATGGGCCTTGAATTTTTGAATTCAGCATGAAATTTTCTTTCTTTTCACTTATCGCACAATATTTTGACGATGTCGGATCTCGAGTTGCAGACGCGTAAAGTTACATGAATTTTCACAGAAATTTTGTGAATTTTCAATTTGTTTCATATTTTACATTTTTATATACCACTCAAACACGGTTAAAGATAGAATGATGGGCCTTAAATTTTTGAATTCAGCATGAAATTTTCTTTCTTTTAACTTATAGCAGGATATTTTGACGATGTCGGATCTCGAGTTACAGACGCGTAAAGTTACATGAATTTTCACAGAATTTTTTTGAATTTTCAATTTGTTTGATATTTTGCATTTTTATACACCACTCGAACACGGTTAAAGATAGAATGATGGGCCTTGAATTTTTGAATTCAGCATGAAATTTTCTTTCTTTTCACTTATCGCACAATATTTTGACGATGTCGGATCTCGAGTTACAGACGCGTAAATTTACATGAATTTTCACAGAATTTTTTTGAATTTTCAATTTGTTTGATATTTTGCATTTTTATACACCACTTGAACACGGTTAAAGATAGAATGAGGGGCCTTGAATTTTTGAATTCAGCATGAAATTTTGTTTCTTCTCACTTATCGCACGATATTTAGACGATGTCGGATCTCGAGTTACAGACGCGTAAAGTTACATGAATTTTCACAGAATTTTTTTGAATTTTCAATTTGTTTGATATTTTGCATTTTTATATACCACTCGAACACGGTTAAAGATAGAATGATGGGCCTTGAATTTTTGAATTCAGCATGAAATTTTCTTTCTTTTCACTTATCGCACGATATTTTGACGATGTCGGATCTCGAGTTACAGACGCGTAAAGTTACATGAATTTTCACAGAAATTTTGTGAATTTTCAATTTGTTTGATATTTTGCATTTTTATACACCACTCGAACACGGTTAAAGATAGAATGATGGGCCTTGAATTTTTGAATTCAGAATGAAATTTTCTTTCTTTTCACTTATCGCACGATATTTTGACGATGTCGGATCTCGAGTTACAGACGCGTAAAGTTACATGAATTTTCACAGAATTTTTTTGAATTTTCAATTTGTTTGATATTTTGCATTTTTATACACCACTCGAACACGGTTAAAGATAGAATGATGGGCCTTGAATTTTTGAATTCAGCATGAAATTTTCTTTCTTTTCACTTATCGCACGATATTTTGACGATGTCGGATCTCGAGTTACAGACGCGTAAAGTTACATGAATTTTCACAGAATTTTTTTGAATTTTCAATTTGTTTGATATTTTGCATTTTTATACACCACTCGAACACGGTTAAAGATAGAATGATGGGCCTTGAATTTTTGAATTCAGCATGAAATTTTCTTTCTTTTCACTTATCGCACAATATTTTGACGATGTCGGATCTCGAGTTACAGACGCGTAAAGTTACATGAATTTTCACAGAATTTTTTTGAATTTTCAATTTGTTTGATATTTTGCATTTTTATACACCACTCGAACACGGTTAAAGATAGAATGATGGGCCTTGAATTTTTGAATTCAGCATGAAATTTTCTTTCTTTTCACTTATCGCACGATATTTTGACGATGTCGGATCTCGAGTTACAGACGCGTAAAGTTACATGAATTTTCACAGAATTTTTTTGAATTTTCAATTTGTTTGATATTTTGCATTTTTATACACCACTCGAACACGGTTAAAGATAGAATGATGGGCCTTGAATTTTTGAATTCAGCATGAAATTTTCTTTCTTTTCACTTATCGCACGATATTTTGACGATGTCGGATCTCGAGTTACAGACGCGTAAAGTTACATGAATTTTCACAGAATTTTTTTGAATTTTCAATTTGTTTGATATTTTGCATTTTTATACACCACCCGAACACGGTTAAAGATAGAATGATGGGCCTTGAATTTTTGAATTCAGCATGAAATTTTCTTTCTTTTCACTTATCGCACGATATTTTGACGATGTCGGATCTCGAGTTACAGACGCGTAAAGTTACATGAATTTTCACAGAAATTTTGTGAATTTTCAATTTGTTTGATATTTTGCATTTTTATACACCACTCGAACACGGTTAAAGATAGAATGATGGGCCTTGAATTTTTGAATTCAGCATGAAATTTTCTTTCTTTTCACTTATCGCACGATATTTTGACGATGTCGGATCTCGAGTTACAGACGCGTAAATTTACATGAATTTTCACAGAATTTTTTTGAATTTTCAATTTGTTTGATATTTTGCATTTTTATACACCACTCGAACTCGGTTAAAGATAGAATGATGGGCCTTGAATTTTTGAATTCAGCATGAAATTTTCTTTCTTTTCACTTATCGCACGATATTTTGACGATGTCGGATCTCGAGTTACAGACGCGTAAATTTACATGAATTTTCACAGAATTTTTTTGAATTTTCAATTTGTTTGATATTTTGCATTTTTATACACCACTCGAACACGGTTAAAGATAGAATGATGGGCCTTGAATTTTTGAATTCAGCATGAAATTTTCTTTCTTTTCACTTATCGCACGATATTTTGACGATGTCGGATCTCGAGTTACAGACGCGTAAAGTTACATGAATTTTCACAGAAATTTTGTGAATTTTCAATTTGTTTGATATTTTGCATTTTTATACACCACTCGAACACGGTTAAAGATAGATTGATGGGTCTAGAATTTTTGAATTCAGCATGAAATTTTCTTTCTTTTCACTTATCGCACAATATTTTGACGATGTCGGATCTCGAGTTACAGACGCGTAAAGTTACATGAATTTTCACAGAATTTTTTTGAATTTTCAATTTGTTTGATATTTTGCATTTTTATACACCACTCGAACACGGTTAAAGATAGAATGATGGGCGTTGAATTTTTGAATTCAGCATGAAATTTTCTTTCTTTTCACTTATCGCACGATATTTTGACGATGTCGGATCTCGAGTTACAGACGCGTAAAGTTACATGAATTTTCACAGAAATTTTGTGAATTTTCAATTTGTTTGATATTTTGCATTTTTATACACCACTCGAACACGGTTAAAGATAGATTGATGGGCCTTGAATTTTTGAATTCAGCATGAAATTTTCTTTCTTTTTACTTATCGCACAATATTTTGACGATGTCGGATCTCGAGTTACAGACGCGTAAAGTTACATGAATTTTCACAGAATTTTTTTGAATTTTCAATTTGTTTGATATTTTACATTTTTATATACCACTCGAACACGGTTAAAGATAGAATGATAAGCCTTGTATTTTTGAATTCAGCATTGAATTTTCTTTCTTTTCACTTATCGCACAATATTTTGACGATATCGGATCTCGAGTTACAGACGCGTAAAGTTACATGAATTTTCACCGAAATTTTGTGAATTTTCAATTTGTTTGATATTTTACATTTTTATATACCACTCGAACACGGTTAAAGATAGAATGATAAGCCTTGAATTTTTGAATTCAGCATGAAATTTTCTTTCTTTTCACTTATCGCACAATATCTTGACGATGTCGGATCTCGAGTTACAGACGCGTAAATTTACATGAATTTTCACAGAATTTTTTTGAATTTTCAATTTGTTTGATATTTTGCATTTTTATACACCACTCAAACACGGTTAAAGATAGAATGATGGGCCTTGAATTTTTGAATTCAGCATGAAATTTTCTTTCTTTTCACTTATCACACAATACTTTGACGATGTCGGATCTCGAGTTACAGACGCGTAAAGTTACATGAATTTTCACAGAATTTTTTTGAATTTTCAATTTGTTTGATATTTTGCATTTTTATACACCACTTGAACACGGTTAAAGATAGAATGATGGGCCTTGAATTTTTGAATTCAGCATGAAATTTTCTTTCTTTTCACTTATCGCACAATATTTAGACGATGTCGGATCTCGAGTTACAGACGCGTAAATTTACATGAATTTTCACAGAAATTTTGTGAATTTTCAATTTGTTTCATATTTTACATTTTTATATACCACTCAAACACGGTTAAAGATAGAATGATGGGCCTTAAATTTTTGAATTCAGCATGAAATTTTCTTTCTTTTCACTTATAGCAGGATATTTTGACGATGTCGGATCTCGAGTTACAGACGCGTAAAGTTACATGAATTTTCACAGAATTTTTTTGAATTTTCAATTTGTTTGATATTTTGCATTTTTATACACCACTCGAACACGGTTAAAGATATAATGATGGGCCTTAAATTTTTGAATTCAGCATGAAATTTTCTTTCTTTTCACTTATAGCAGGATATTTTGACGATATCGGATCTCGAGTTACAGACGCGTAAAGTTACATGAATTTTCACAGAATTTTTTTGAATTTTCAATTTGTTTGATATTTTGCATTTTTATACACCACTCGAACACGGTTAAAGATATAATGATGGGCCTTGAATTTTTGAATTCAGCATGAAATTTTCTTTCTTTTCACTTATCGCACAATATTTTGACGATGTCGGATCTCGAGTTACAGACGCGTAAAGTTACATGAATTTTCACAGAAATTTTGTGAATTTTCAATTTGTTTCATATTTTACATTTTTATATACCACTCAAACACGGTTAAAGATAGAATGATGGGCCTTAAATTTTTGAATTCAGCATGAAATTTTCTTTCTTTTCACTTATCGCACAATATTTTGACGATGTCGGATCTCGAGTTACAGACGCGTAAAGTTACATGAATTTTCACAGAAATTTTGTGAATTTTCAATTTGTTTCATATTTTACATTTTTATATACCACTCAAACACGGTTAAAGATAGAATGATGGGCCTTAAATTTTTGAATTCAGCATGAAATTTTCTTTCTTTTCATTTATCGCACGATATTTAGACGATGTCGGATCTCGAGATACAGACGCGTAAAGTTACATGAATTTTCACAGAATTTTTTTGAATTTTCAATTTGTTTGATATTTTGCATTTTTATACACCACTTGAACACGGTTAAAGATAGAATGATGGGCCTTGAATTTTTGAATTCAGCATGAAATTTTCTTTCTTTTCACTTATCGCACAATATTTAGACGATGTCGGATCTCGAGTTACAGACGCGTAAAGTTACATGAATTTTCACAGAAATTTTGTGAATTTTCAATTTGTTTCATATTTTACATTTTTATATACCACTCAAACACGGTTAAAGATAGAATGATGGGCCTTAAATTTTTGAATTCAGCATGAAATTTTCTTTCTTTTCACTTATCGCACAATATTTTGACGATGTCGGATCTCGAGTTACAGACGCGTAAAGTTACATGAATTTTCACAGAAATTTTGTGAATTTTCAATTTGTTTCATATTTTACATTTTTATATACCACTCGAACACGGTTAAAGATAGAATGATGGGCCTTAAATTTTTGAATTCAGCATGAAATTTTCTTTCTTTTCACTTATCGCACGATATTTAGACGATGTCGGATCTCGAGTTACAGACGCGTAAAGTTACATGAATTTTCACAGAAATTTTGTGAATTTTCAATTTGTTTCATATTTTACATTTTTATATACCACTCGAACACGGTTAAAGATAGAATGATGGGCCTTAAATTTTTGAATTCAGCATGAAATTTTCTTTCTTTTCACTTATAGCAGGATATTTTGACGATGTCGGATCTCGAGTTACAGACGCGTAAAGTTACATGAATTTTCACAGAATTTTTTTGAATTTTCAATTTGTTTGATATTTTGCATTTTTATACACCACTCGAACACGGTTAAAGATAGAATGATGGGCCTTGAATTTTTGAATTCAGCATGAAATTTTCTTTCTTTTCACTTATCGCACAATATTTTGACGATGTCGGATCTCGAGTTACAGACGCGTAAAGTTACATGAATTTTCACAGAAATTTTGTGAATTTTCAATTTGTTTGATATTTTGCATTTTTATACACCACTCGAACACGGTTAAAGATAGAATGATGGGCCTTGAATTTTTGAATTCAGCATGAAATTTTCTTTCTTTTCACTTATAGCAGGATATTTTGACGATGTCGGATCTCGAGTTACAGACGCGTAAAGTTACATGAATTTTCACAGAAATTTTGTGAATTTTCAATTTGTTTCATATTTCACATTTTTATATACCACTCGAACACGGTTAAAGATAGAATGATGGGCCTTGAATTTTTGAATTCAGCATGAAATTTTCTTTCTTTTCACTTATCGCACGATATTTAGACGATGTCGGATCTCGAGTTACAGACGCGTAAAATTACATGAATTTTAACAGACTTTTTGTGAATTTTCAATTTGTTTCATATTTTACATTTTTATACACCACTCGACCACGGTTAAAGATAGAATGATGGGCCTTGAATTTCTGAATTCAGCATGAAATTTTCTTTCTTTTCACGTATCGCACGATATTTTGACGACGTCCGATCTCGAGTTACAGACGCGTAAAGTTACATGAACTTTCCCAGAATTTTTTTGAATTTTCAATTTGTTTGATATTTTGCATTTTTATACACCACTCGAACACGGTTAAAGATAGAATGATGGGCCTTGAATTTTTGAATTCAGCATGAAATTTTCTTTCTTTTCACTTATCGCACGATATTTTGACGATGTCGGATCTCGAGTTACAGACGCGTAAAGTTACATGAATTTTCACAGAATTTTTTTGAATTTTCAATTTGTTTGATATTTTGCATTTTTATACACCACTCGAACACGGTTAAAGATAGAATGATGGGCCTTGAATTTTTGAATTCAGCATGAAATTTTCTTTCTTTTCACTTATCGCACAATATTTTGACGATGTCGGATCTCGAGTTACAGACGCGTAAAGTTACATGAATTTTCACAGAATTTTTTTGAATTTTCAATTTGTTTGATATTTTGCATTTTTATACACCACTCGAACACGGTTAAAGATAGAATGATGGGCCTTGAATTTTTGAATTCAGCATGAAATTTTCTTTCTTTTCACTTATCGCACGATATTTTGACGATGTCGGATCTCGAGTTACAGACGCGTAAAGTTACATGAATTTTCACAGAATTTTTTTGAATTTTCAATTTGTTTGATATTTTGCATTTTTATACACCACTCGAACACGGTTAAAGATAGAATGATGGGCCTTGAATTTTTGAATTCAGCATGAAATTTTCTTTCTTTTCACTTATCGCACGATATTTTGACGATGTCGGATCTCGAGTTACAGACGCGTAAAGTTACATGAATTTTCACAGAATTTTTTTGAATTTTCAATTTGTTTGATATTTTGCATTTTTATACACCACCCGAACACGGTTAAAGATAGAATGATGGGCCTTGAATTTTTGAATTCAGCATGAAATTTTCTTTCTTTTCACTTATCGCACGATATTTTGACGATGTCGGATCTCGAGTTACAGACGCGTAAAGTTACATGAATTTTCACAGAAATTTTGTGAATTTTCAATTTGTTTGATATTTTGCATTTTTATACACCACTCGAACACGGTTAAAGATAGAATGATGGGCCTTGAATTTTTGAATTCAGCATGAAATTTTCTTTCTTTTCACTTATCGCACGATATTTTGACGATGTCGGATCTCGAGTTACAGACGCGTAAATTTACATGAATTTTCACAGAATTTTTTTGAATTTTCAATTTGTTTGATATTTTGCATTTTTATACACCACTCGAACACGGTTAAAGATAGAATGATGGGCCTTGAATTTTTGAATTCAGCATGAAATTTTCTTTCTTTTCACTTATCGCACGATATTTTGACGATGTCGGATCTCGAGTTACAGACGCGTAAAGTTACATGAATTTTCACAGAATTTTTTTGAATTTTCAATTTGTTTGATATTTTGCATTTTTATACACCACCCGAACACGGTTAAAGATAGAATGATGGGCCTTGAATTTTTGAATTCAGCATGAAATTTTCTTTCTTTTCACTTATCGCACGATATTTTGACGATGTCGGATCTCGAGTTACAGACGCGTAAAGTTACATGAATTTTCACAGAAATTTTGTGAATTTTCAATTTGTTTGATATTTTGCATTTTTATACACCACTCGAACACGGTTAAAGATAGAATGATGGGCCTTGAATTTTTGAATTCAGCATGAAATTTTCTTTCTTTTCACTTATCGCACGATATTTTGACGATGTCGGATCTCGAGTTACAGACGCGTAAATTTACATGAATTTTCACAGAATTTTTTTGAATTTTCAATTTGTTTGATATTTTGCATTTTTATACACCACTCGAACTCGGTTAAAGATAGAATGATGGGCCTTGAATTTTTGAATTCAGCATGAAATTTTCTTTCTTTTCACTTATCGCACGATATTTTGACGATGTCGGATCTCGAGTTACAGACGCGTAAATTTACATGAATTTTCACAGAATTTTTTTGAATTTTCAATTTGTTTGATATTTTGCATTTTTATACACCACTCGAACACGGTTAAAGATAGAATGATGGGCCTTGAATTTTTGAATTCAGCATGAAATTTTCTTTCTTTTCACTTATCGCACGATATTTTGACGATGTCGGATCTCGAGTTACAGACGCGTAAAGTTACATGAATTTTCACAGAAATTTTGTGAATTTTCAATTTGTTTGATATTTTGCATTTTTATACACCACTCGAACACGGTTAAAGATAGATTGATGGGTCTAGAATTTTTGAATTCAGCATGAAATTTTCTTTCTTTTCACTTATCGCACAATATTTTGACGATGTCGGATCTCGAGTTACAGACGCGTAAAGTTACATGAATTTTCACAGAATTTTTTTGAATTTTCAATTTGTTTGATATTTTGCATTTTTATACACCACTCGAACACGGTTAAAGATAGAATGATGGGCCTTGAATTTTTGAATTCAGCATGAAATTTTCTTTCTTTTCACTTATCGCACGATATTTTGACGATGTCGGATCTCGAGTTACAGACGCGTAAAGTTACATGAATTTTCACAGAAATTTTGTGAATTTTCAATTTGTTTGATATTTTGCATTTTTATACACCACTCGAACACGGTTAAAGATAGATTGATGGGCCTTGAATTTTTGAATTCAGCATGAAATTTTCTTTCTTTTTACTTATCGCACAATATTTTGACGATGTCGGATCTCGAGTTACAGACGCGTAAAGTTACATGAATTTTCACAGAATTTTTTTGAATTTTCAATTTGTTTGATATTTTACATTTTTATATACCACTCGAACACGGTTAAAGATAGAATGATAAGCCTTGTATTTTTGAATTCAGCATTGAATTTTCTTTCTTTTCACTTATCGCACAATATTTTGACGATATCGGATCTCGAGTTACAGACGCGTAAAGTTACATGAATTTTCACCGAAATTTTGTGAATTTTCAATTTGTTTGATATTTTACATTTTTATATACCACTCGAACACGGTTAAAGATAGAATGATAAGCCTTGAATTTTTGAATTCAGCATGAAATTTTCTTTCTTTTCACTTATCGCACAATATCTTGACGATGTCGGATCTCGAGTTACAGACGCGTAAATTTACATGAATTTTCACAGAATTTTTTTGAATTTTCAATTTGTTTGATATTTTGCATTTTTATACACCACTCAAACACGGTTAAAGATAGAATGATGGGCCTTGAATTTTTGAATTCAGCATGAAATTTTCTTTCTTTTCACTTATCACACAATACTTTGACGATGTCGGATCTCGAGTTACAGACGCGTAAAGTTACATGAATTTTCACAGAATTTTTTTGAATTTTCAATTTGTTTGATATTTTGCATTTTTATACACCACTTGAACACGGTTAAAGATAGAATGATGGGCCTTGAATTTTTGAATTCAGCATGAAATTTTCTTTCTTTTCACTTATCGCACAATATTTAGACGATGTCGGATCTCGAGTTACAGACGCGTAAATTTACATGAATTTTCACAGAAATTTTGTGAATTTTCAATTTGTTTCATATTTTACATTTTTATATACCACTCAAACACGGTTAAAGATAGAATGATGGGCCTTAAATTTTTGAATTCAGCATGAAATTTTCTTTCTTTTCACTTATAGCAGGATATTTTGACGATGTCGGATCTCGAGTTACAGACGCGTAAAGTTACATGAATTTTCACAGAATTTTTTTGAATTTTCAATTTGTTTGATATTTTGCATTTTTATACACCACTCGAACACGGTTAAAGATATAATGATGGGCCTTAAATTTTTGAATTCAGCATGAAATTTTCTTTCTTTTCACTTATAGCAGGATATTTTGACGATATCGGATCTCGAGTTACAGACGCGTAAAGTTACATGAATTTTCACAGAATTTTTTTGAATTTTCAATTTGTTTGATATTTTGCATTTTTATACACCACTCGAACACGGTTAAAGATATAATGATGGGCCTTGAATTTTTGAATTCAGCATGAAATTTTCTTTCTTTTCACTTATCGCACAATATTTTGACGATGTCGGATCTCGAGTTACAGACGCGTAAAGTTACATGAATTTTCACAGAAATTTTGTGAATTTTCAATTTGTTTCATATTTTACATTTTTATATACCACTCAAACACGGTTAAAGATAGAATGATGGGCCTTAAATTTTTGAATTCAGCATGAAATTTTCTTTCTTTTCACTTATCGCACAATATTTTGACGATGTCGGATCTCGAGTTACAGACGCGTAAAGTTACATGAATTTTCACAGAAATTTTGTGAATTTTCAATTTGTTTCATATTTTACATTTTTATATACCACTCAAACACGGTTAAAGATAGAATGATGGGCCTTAAATTTTTGAATTCAGCATGAAATTTTCTTTCTTTTCATTTATCGCACGATATTTAGACGATGTCGGATCTCGAGATACAGACGCGTAAAGTTACATGAATTTTCACAGAATTTTTTTGAATTTTCAATTTGTTTGATATTTTGCATTTTTATACACCACTTGAACACGGTTAAAGATAGAATGATGGGCCTTGAATTTTTGAATTCAGCATGAAATTTTCTTTCTTTTCACTTATCGCACAATATTTAGACGATGTCGGATCTCGAGTTACAGACGCGTAAAGTTACATGAATTTTCACAGAAATTTTGTGAATTTTCAATTTGTTTCATATTTTACATTTTTATATACCACTCAAACACGGTTAAAGATAGAATGATGGGCCTTAAATTTTTGAATTCAGCATGAAATTTTCTTTCTTTTCACTTATCGCACAATATTTTGACGATGTCGGATCTCGAGTTACAGACGCGTAAAGTTACATGAATTTTCACAGAAATTTTGTGAATTTTCAATTTGTTTCATATTTTACATTTTTATATACCACTCGAACACGGTTAAAGATAGAATGATGGGCCTTAAATTTTTGAATTCAGCATGAAATTTTCTTTCTTTTCACTTATCGCACGATATTTAGACGATGTCGGATCTCGAGTTACAGACGCGTAAAGTTACATGAATTTTCACAGAAATTTTGTGAATTTTCAATTTGTTTCATATTTTACATTTTTATATACCACTCGAACACGGTTAAAGATAGAATGATGGGCCTTAAATTTTTGAATTCAGCATGAAATTTTCTTTCTTTTCACTTATAGCAGGATATTTTGACGATGTCGGATCTCGAGTTACAGACGCGTAAAGTTACATGAATTTTCACAGAATTTTTTTGAATTTTCAATTTGTTTGATATTTTGCATTTTTATACACCACTCGAACACGGTTAAAGATAGAATGATGAGCCTTGAATTTTTGAATTCAGCATGAAATTTTCTTTCTTTTCACTTATCGCACAATATTTTGACGATGTCGGATCTCGAGTTACAGACGCGTAAAGTTACATGAATTTTCACAGAATTTTTTTGAATTTTCAATTTGTTTGATATTTTGCATTTTTATACACCACCCGAACACGGTTAAAGATAGAATGATGGGCCTTGAATTTTTGAATTCAGCATGAAATTTTCTTTCTTTTCACTTATCGCACAATATTTTGACGATGTCGGATCTCGAGTTACAGACGCGTAAAGTTTTATGAATTTTCACAGAAATTTTGTGAATTTTCAATTTGTTTGATATTTTGCATTTTTATACACCACTCGAACACGGTTAAAGATAGAATGATGGGCCTTGAATTTTTGAATTCAGCATGAAATTTTCTTTCTTTTCACTTATCGCACGATATTTTGACGATGTCGGATCTCGAGTTACAGACGCGTAAAGTTACATGAATTTTCACAGAAATTTTGTGAATTTTCAATTTGTTTGATATTTTGCATTTTTATACACCACTCGAACACGGTTAAAGATAGATTGATGGGCCTAGAATTTTTGAATTCAGCATGAAATTTTCTTTCTTTTCACTTATCGCACAATATTTTGACGATGTCGGATCTCGAGTTACAGACGCGTAAAGTTACATGAATTTTCACAGAATTTTTTTGAATTTTCAATTTGTTTGATATTTTGCATTTTTATACACCACTCGAACACGGTTAAAGATAGAATGATGGGCCTTGAATTTTTGAATTCAGCATGAAATTTTCTTTCTTTTCACTTATCGCACGATATTTTGACGATGTCGGATCTCGAGTTACAGACGCGTAAAGTTACATGAATTTTCACAGAAATTTTGTGAATTTTCAATTTGTTTGATATTTTGCATTTTTATACACCACTCGAACACGGTTAAAGATAGATTGATGGGCCTTGAATTTTTGAATTCAGCATGAAATTTTCTTTCTTTTTACTTATCGCACAATATTTTGACGATGTCGGATCTCGAGTTACAGACGCGTAAAGTTACATGAATTTTCACAGAATTTTTTTGAATTTTCAATTTGTTTGATATTTTACATTTTTATATACCACTCGAACACGGTTAAAGATAGAATGATAAGCCTTGTATTTTTGAATTCAGCATGAAATTTTCTTTCTTTTCACTTATCGCACAATATTTTGACGATATCGGATCTCGAGTTACAGACGCGTAAAGTTACATGAATTTTCACCGAAATTTTGTGAATTTTCAATTTGTTTGATATTTTACATTTTTATATACCACTCGAACACGGTTAAAGATAGAATGATGGGCCTTAAATTTTTGAATTCAGCATGAAATTTCTTTCTTCTCACTTATAGCACAATATTTTGACGATATCGGATCTCGAGTTACAGACGCGTAAAGTTACATGAATTTTCACAGAATTTTTTTGAATTTTCAATTTGTTTGATATTTTACATTTTTATATACCACTCGAACACGGTTAAAGATAGAATGATGAGCCTTGTATTTTTGAATTCAGCATGAAATTTTCTTTCTTTTCACTTATCGCACAATATTTTGACGATATCGGATCTCGAGTTACAGACGCGTAAATTTACATGAATATTCACCGAAATTTTGTGAATTTTCAATTTGTTTGATATTTTACATTTTTATATACCACTCGAACACGGTTAAAGATAGAATGATGGGCCTTGAATTTTTGAATTCAGCATGAAATTTTCTTTCTTTTTACTTATCGCACAATATTTTGACGATATCGGATCTCGAGTTACAGACGCGTAAAGTTACATGAATTTTCACAGAATTTTTTTGAATTTTCAATTTGTTTGATATTTTACATTTTTATATACCACTCGAACACGGTTAAAGATAGAATGATAAGCCTTGTATTTTTGAATTCAGCATGAAATTTTCTTTCTTTTCACTTATCACACAATATTTTGACGATGTCGGATCTCGAGTTACAGACGCGTAAAGTTACATGAATTTTCACAGAAATTTTGTGAATTTTCAATTTGTTTCATATTTTACATTTTTATATACCACTCGAACACGGTTAAAGATAGAATGATAAGCCTTGAATTTTTGAATTCAGCATGAAATTTTCTTTCTTTTCACTTATCACACAATATTTTGACGATGTCGGATCTCGAGTTACAGACGCGTAAAGTTACATGAATTTTCACAGAAATTTTGTGAATTTTCAATTTGTTTCATATTTTACATTTTTATATACCACTCGAACACGGTTAAAGATAGAATGATAAGCCTTGAATTTTTGAATTCAGCATGAAATTTTCTTTCTTTTCACTTATCGCACAATATTTTGACGATGTCGGATCTCGAGTTACAGACGCGTAAATTTACATGAATTTTCACAGAATTTTTTTGAATTTTCAATTTGTTTGATATTTTGCATTTTTATACACCACTCAAACACGGTTAAAGATAGAATGATGGGCCTTGAATTTTTGAATTCAGCATGAAATTTTCTTTCTTTTCACTTATCACACAATACTTTGACGATGTCGGATCTCGAGTTACAGACGCGTAAAGTTACATGAATTTTCACAGAATTTTTTTGAATTTTCAATTTGTTTGATATTTTGCATTTTTATACACCACTTGAACACGGTTAAAGATAGAATGATGGGCCTTGAATTTTTGAATTCAGCATGAAATTTTCTTTCTTTTCACTTATCGCACAATATTTAGACGATGTCGGATCTCGAGTTACAGACGCGTAAATTTACATGAATTTTCACAGAAATTTTGTGAATTTTCAATTTGTTTCATATTTTACATTTTTATATACCACTCAAACACGGTTAAAGATAGAATGATGGGCCTTAAATTTTTGAATTCAGCATGAAATTTTCTTTCTTTTCACTTATAGCAGGATATTTTGACGATGTCGGATCTCGAGTTACAGACGCGTAAAGTTACATGAATTTTCACAGAATTTTTTTGAATTTTCAATTTGTTTGATATTTTGCATTTTTATACACCACTCGAACACGGTTAAAGATATAATGATGGGCCTTAAATTTTTGAATTCAGCATGAAATTTTCTTTCTTTTCACTTATAGCAGGATATTTTGACGATATCGGATCTCGAGTTACAGACGCGTAAAGTTACATGAATTTTCACAGAATTTTTTTGAATTTTCAATTTGTTTGATATTTTGCATTTTTATACACCACTCGAACACGGTTAAAGATATAATGATGGGCCTTGAATTTTTGAATTCAGCATGAAATTTTCTTTCTTTTCACTTATCGCACAATATTTTGACGATGTCGGATCTCGAGTTACAGACGCGTAAAGTTACATGAATTTTCACAGAAATTTTGTGAATTTTCAATTTGTTTCATATTTTACATTTTTATATACCACTCAAACACGGTTAAAGATAGAATGATGGGCCTTAAATTTTTGAATTCAGCATGAAATTTTCTTTCTTTTCATTTATCGCACGATATTTAGACGATGTCGGATCTCGAGATACAGACGCGTAAAGTTACATGAATTTTCACAGAATTTTTTTGAATTTTCAATTTGTTTGATATTTTGCATTTTTATACACCACTTGAACACGGTTAAAGATAGAATGATGGGCCTTGAATTTTTGAATTCAGCATGAAATTTTCTTTCTTTTCACTTATCGCACAATATTTAGACGATGTCGGATCTCGAGTTACAGACGCGTAAAGTTACATGAATTTTCACAGAAATTTTGTGAATTTTCAATTTGTTTCATATTTTACATTTTTATATACCACTCAAACACGGTTAAAGATAGAATGATGGGCCTTAAATTTTTGAATTCAGCATGAAATTTTCTTTCTTTTCACTTATCGCACGATATTTAGACGATGTCGGATCTCGAGTTACAGACGCGTAAAGTTACATGAATTTTCACAGAAATTTTGTGAATTTTCAATTTGTTTCATATTTTACATTTTTATATACCACTCGAACACGGTTAAAGATAGAATGATGGGCCTTAAATTTTTGAATTCAGCATGAAATTTTCTTTCTTTTCACTTATAGCAGGATATTTTGACGATGTCGGATCTCGAGTTACAGACGCGTAAAGTTACATGAATTTTCACAGAATTTTTTTGAATTTTCAATTTGTTTGATATTTTGCATTTTTATACACCACTCGAACACGGTTAAAGATAGAATGATGGGCCTTGAATTTTTGAATTCAGCATGAAATTTTCTTTCTTTTCACTTATCGCACAATATTTTGACGATGTCGGATCTCGAGTTACAGACGCGTAAAGTTACATGAATTTTCACAGAATTTTTTTGAATTTTCAATTTGTTTGATATTTTGCATTTTTATACACCACTCGAACACGGTTAAAGATAGAATGATGGGCCTTGAATTTTTGAATTGAGCATGAAATTTTCTTTCTTTTCACTTATCGCACGATATTTTGACGATGTCGGATCTCGAGTTACAGACGCGTAAAGTTACATGAATTTTCACAGATTTTTTTTGAATTTTCAATTTGTTTGATATTTTGCATTTTTATACACCACTCGAACACGGTTAAAGATAGAATGATGAGCCTTGAATTTTTGAATTCAGCATGAAATTTTCTTTCTTTTCACTTATCGCACGATATTTTGACGATGTCGGATCTCGAGTTACAGACGCGTAAAGTTACATGAATTTTCACAGAAATTTTGTGAATTTTCAATTTGTTTCATATTTTACATTTTTATATACCACTCAAACACGGTTAAAGATAGAATGATGGGCCTTAAATTTTTGAATTCAGCATGAAATTTTCTTTCTTTTCACTTATCGCACAATATTTAGACGATGTCGGATCTCGAGTTACAGACGCGTAAAGTTACATGAATTTTCACAGAAATTTTGTGAATTTTCAATTTGTTTCATATTTTACATTTTTATATACCACTCAAACACGGTTAAAGATAGAATGATGGGCCTTAAATTTTTGAATTCAGCATGAAATTTTCTTTCTTTTCACTTATCGCACAATATTTTGACGATGTCGGATCTCGAGTTACAGACGCGTAAAGTTACATGAATTTTCACAGAATTTTTTTGAATTTTCAATTTGTTTGATATTTTGCATTTTTATACACCACTCGAACACGGTTAAAGATAGATTGATGGGCCTTGAATTTTTGAATTCAGCATGAAATTTTCTTTCTTTTCACTTATCGCACAATATTTTGACGATGTCGGATCTCGAGTTACAGACGCGTAAAGTTACATGAATTTTCACAGAATTTTTTTGAATTTTCAATTTGTTTGATATTTTGCATTTTTATACACCACTTGAACACGGTTAAAGATAGAATGATGGGCCTTGAATTTTTGAATTCAGCATGAAATTTTCTTTCTTTTCACTTATCGCACAATATTTAGACGATGTCGGATCTCGAGTTACAGACGCGTAAAGTTACATGAATTTTCACAGAAATTTTGTGAATTTTTAATTTGTTTCATATTTTACATTTTTATATACCACTCAAACACGGTTAAAGATAGAATGATGGGCCTTAAATTTTTGAATTCAGCATGAAATTTTCTTTCTTTTCACTTATTGCACAATATTTAGACGATGTCGGATCTCGAGTTACAGACGCGTAAAGTTACATGAATTTTCACAGAAATTTTGTGAATTTTCAATTTGTTTCATATTTTACATTTTTATATACCACTCAAACACGGTTAAAGATAGAATGATGGGCCTTAAATTTTTCAATTCAGCATGAAATTTTCTTTCTTTTCACTTATCGCACAATATTTTGACGATGTCGGATCTCGAGTTACAGACGCGTAAAGTTACATGAATTTTCACAGAATTTTTTTGAATTTTCAATTTGTTTGATATTTTGCATTTTTATACACCACTTGAACACGGTTAAAGATAGAATGATGGGCCTTGAATTTTTGAATTCAGCATGAAATTTTCTTTCTTTTCACTTATAGCAGGATATTTTGACGATGTCGGATCTCGAGTTACAGACGCGTAAAGTTACATGAATTTTCACAGAAATTTTGTGAATTTTCAATTTGTTTCATATTTTACATTTTTATCTACCACTCAAACACGGTTAAAGATAGAATGATGGGCCTTAAATTTTTGAATTCAGCATGAAATTTTCTTTCTTTTCACTTATCGCACAATATTTAGACGATGTCGGATCTCGAGTTACAGACGCGTAAAGTTACATGAATTTTCACAGAAATTTTGTGAATTTTTAATTTGTTTCATATTTTACATTTTTATATACCACTCAAACACGGTTAAAGATAGAATGATGGGCCTTAAATTTTTGAATTCAGCATGAAATTTTCTTTCTTTTCACTTATTGCACAATATTTAGACGATGTCGGATCTCGAGTTACAGACGCGTAAAGTTACATGAATTTTCACAGAAATTTTGTGAATTTTCAATTTGTTTCATATTTTACATTTTTATATACCACTCAAACACGGTTAAAGATAGAATGATGGGCCTTAAATTTTTCAATTCAGCATGAAATTTTCTTTCTTTTCACTTATCGCACAATATTTTGACGATGTCGGATCTCGAGTTACAGACGCGTAAAGTTACATGAATTTTCACAGAATTTTTTTGAATTTTCAATTTGTTTGATATTTTGCATTTTTATACACCACTTGAACACGGTTAAAGATAGAATGATGGGCCTTGAATTTTTGAATTCAGCATGAAATTTTCTTTCTTTTCACTTATAGCAGGATATTTTGACGATGTCGGATCTCGAGTTACAGACGCGTAAAGTTACATGAATTTTCACAGAAATTTTGTGAATTTTCAATTTGTTTCATATTTTACATTTTTATCTACCACTCAAACACGGTTAAAGATAGAATGATGGGCCTTAAATTTTTGAATTCAGCATGAAATTTTCTTTCTTTTCACTTATCGCACAATATTTAGACGATGTCGGATCTCGAGTTACAGACGCGTAAAGTTACATGAATTTTCACAGAAATTTTGTGAATTTTCAATTTGTTTCATATTTTACATTTTTATATACCACTCAAACACGGTTAAAGATAGAATGATGGGCCTTAAATTTTTGAATTCAGCATGAAATTTTCTTTCTTTTCACTTATGGCACGATATTTTGACGATGTCGGATCTCGAGTTACAGACGCGTAAAGTTACATGAATTTTCACAGAATTTTTTTGAATTTTCAATTTGTTTGATATTTTGCATTTTTATACACCACTCGAACACGGTTAAAGATAGATTGATGGGCCTTATATTTTTGAATTCAGCATGAAATTTTCTTTCTTTTCACTTATCGCACAATATTTTGACGATGTCGGATCTCGAGTTACAGACGCGTAAAGTTACATGAATTTTCACAGAATTTTTTTGAATTTTCAATTTGTTTGATATTTTGCATTTTTATACACCACTTGAACACGGTTAAAGATAGAATGATGGGCCTTGAATTTTTGAATTCAGCATGAAATTTTCTTTCTTTTCACTTATCGCACAATATTTAGACGATGTCGGATCTCGAGTTACAGACGCGTAAAGTTACATGAATTTTCACAGAAATTTTGTGAATTTTCAATTTGTTTCATATTTTACATTTTTATATACCACTCGAACACGGTTAAAGATAGAATGATGGGCCTTAAATTTTTGAATTCAGCATGAAATTTTCTTTCTTTTCACTTATAGCAGAATATTTTGACGATGTCGGATCTCGAGTTACAGACGCGTAAAGTTACATGAATTTTCACAGAATTTTTTTGAATTTTCAATTTGTTTGATATTTTGCATTTTTATACACCACTCGAACACGGTTAAAGATAGAATGATGGGCCTTGAATTTTTTAATTCAGCATGAAATTTTCTTTCTTTTCACTTATCGCACAATATTTTGACGATGTCGGATCTCGAGTTACAGACGCGTAAAGTTACATGAATTTTCACAGAAATTTTGTGAATTTTCAATTTGTTTCATATTTTACATTTTTATATACCACTCAAACACGGTTAAAGATAGAATGATGGGCCTTAAATTTTTGAATTCAGCATGAAATTTTCTTTCTTTTCATTTATCGCACGATATTTAGACGATGTCGGATCTCGAGTTACAGACGCGTAAAGTTACATGAATTTTCACAGAAATTTTTTGAATTTTCAATTTGTTTCATATTTTACATTTTTATATACCACTCAAACACGGTTAAAGATAGAATGATGGGCCTTAAATTTTTGAATTCAGCATGAAATTTTCTTTCTTTCCACTTATCGCACGATATTTTGACGATGTCGGATCTCGAGTTACAGACGCGTAAAGTTACATGAATTTTCACAGAATTTTTTTGAATTTTCAATTTGTTTGATATTTTGCATTTTTATACACCACTCGAACACGGTTAAAGATAGAATGATGGGCCTTGAATTTTTGAATTCAGCATGAAATTTTCTTTTCACTTATCGCACAATATTTTGACGATGTCGGATCTCGAGTTACAGACGCGTAAAGTTACATGAATTTTCACAGAATTTTTTTGAATTTTCAATTTGTTTGATATTTTGCATTTTTATACACCACTTGAACACGGTTAAAGATAGAATGATGGGCCTTAAATTTTTGAATTCAGCATGAAATTTTCTTTCTTTTCACTTATCGCACGATATTTAGACGATGTCGGATCTCGAGTTACAGACGCGTAAAGTTACATGAATTTTCACAGAAATTTTGTGAATTTTCAATTTGTTTCATATTTTACATTTTTATATACCACTCGAACACGGTTAAAGATAGAATGATGGGCCTTAAATTTTTGAATTCAGCATGAAATTTTCTTTCTTTTCACTTATAGCAGGATATTTTGACGATGTCGGATCTCGAGTTACAGACGCGTAAAGTTACATGAATTTTCACAGAATTTTTTTGAATTTTCAATTTGTTTCATATTTTGCATTTTTATACACCACTCGAACACGGTTAAAGATAGAATGATGGGCCTTGAATTTTTGAATTCAGCATGAAATTTTCTTTCTTTTCACTTATCGCACAATATTTTGACGATGTCGGATCTCGAGTTACAGACGCGTAAAGTTACATGAATTTTCACAGAAATTTTGTGAATTTTCAATTTGTTTCATATTTTACATTTTTATATACCACTCAAACACGGTTAAAGATAGAATGATGGGCCTTAAATTTTTGAATTCAGCATGAAATTTTCTTTCTTTTCACTTATCGCACAATATTTAGACGATGTCGGATCTCGAGTTACAGACGCGTAAAGTTACATGAATTTTCACAGAAATTTTGTGAATTTTCAATTTGTTTCATATTTTACATTTTTATATACCACTCAAACACGGTTAAAGATAGAATGATGGGCCTTAAATTTTTCAATTCAGCATGAAATTTTCTTTCTTTTCACTTATCGCACAATATTTTGACGATGTCGGATCTCGAGTTACAGACGCGTAAAGTTACATGAATTTTCACAGAATTTTTTTGAATTTTCAATTTGTTTGATATTTTGCATTTTTATACACCACTTGAACACGGTTAAAGATAGAATGATGGGCCTTGAATTTTTGAATTCAGCATGAAATTTTCTTTCTTTTCACTTATAGCAGGATATTTTGACGATGTCGGATCTCGAGTTACAGACGCGTAAAGTTACATGAATTTTCACAGAAATTTTGTGAATTTTCAATTTGTTTCATATTTTACATTTTTATCTACCACTCAAACACGGTTAAAGATAGAATGATGGGCCTTAAATTTTTGAATTCAGCATGAAATTTTCTTTCTTTTCACTTATCGCACAATATTTAGACGATGTCGGATCTCGAGTTACAGACGCGTAAAGTTACATGAATTTTCACAGAAATTTTGTGAATTTTCAATTTGTTTCATATTTTACATTTTTATATACCACTCAAACACGGTTAAAGATAGAATGATGGGCCTTAAATTTTTGAATTCAGCATGAAATTTTCTTTCTTTTCACTTATGGCACGATATTTTGACGATGTCGGATCTCGAGTTACAGACGCGTAAAGTTACATGAATTTTCACAGAATTTTTTTGAATTTTCAATTTGTTTGATATTTTGCATTTTTATACACCACTCGAACACGGTTAAAGATAGATTGATGGGCCTTATATTTTTGAATTCAGCATGAAATTTTCTTTCTTTTCACTTATCGCACAATATTTTGACGATGTCGGATCTCGAGTTACAGACGCGTAAAGTTACATGAATTTTCACAGAATTTTTTTGAATTTTCAATTTGTTTGATATTTTGCATTTTTATACACCACTTGAACACGGTTAAAGATAGAATGATGGGCCTTGAATTTTTGAATTCAGCATGAAATTTTCTTTCTTTTCACTTATCGCACAATATTTAGACGATGTCGGATCTCGAGTTACAGACGCGTAAAGTTACATGAATTTTCACAGAAATTTTGTGAATTTTCAATTTGTTTCATATTTTACATTTTTATATACCACTCGAACACGGTTAAAGATAGAATGATGGGCCTTAAATTTTTGAATTCAGCATGAAATTTTCTTTCTTTTCACTTATAGCAGAATATTTTGACGATGTCGGATCTCGAGTTACAGACGCGTAAAGTTACATGAATTTTCACAGAATTTTTTTGAATTTTCAATTTGTTTGATATTTTGCATTTTTATACACCACTCGAACACGGTTAAAGATAGAATGATGGGCCTTGAATTTTTGAATTCAGCATGAAATTTTCTTTCTTTTCACTTATCGCACAATATTTTGACGATGTCGGATCTCGAGTTACAGACGCGTAAAGTTACATGAATTTTCACAGAAATTTTGTGAATTTTCAATTTGTTTCATATTTTACATTTTTATATACCACTCAAACACGGTTAAAGATAGAATGATGGGCCTTAAATTTTTAAATTCAGCATGAAATTTTCTTTCTTTTCATTTATCGCACGATATTTAGACGATGTCGGATCTCGAGTTACAGACGCGTAAAGTTACATGAATTTTCACAGATTTTTTTTGAATTTTCAATTTGTTTGATATTTTACATTTTTATACACCACTCGAACACGGTTAAATATAGAATGATGGGCCTAGAAGTTTTGAATTCAGCATGAAATTTTCTTTCTTCTCACTTATTGCACGATATTTAGACGATGTCGGATCTCGAGTTACAGACGCGTAAAGTTACATGAATTTTCACAGAAATTTTGTGAATTTTCAATTTGTTTGATATTTTGCATTTTTATACACCACTTGAACACGGTTAAAGATAGAATGATGGGCCTTGAATTTTTGAATTCAGCATGAAATTTTCTTTGTTTTCATTTATTGCACGATATTTAGACGATGTCGGATCTCGAGTTACAGACGCGTAAAGTTACATGAATTTTCACAGATATTTTGTGAATTTTCAATTTGTTTGATATTATGCATTTTTATACACCACTCGAACATGGTTAAAGATAGAATGATGGGCCTTGAATTTTTGAATTCAGCATGAAATTTTCTTTCTTTTCGCGTATCGCACGATATTTTGACGACGTCGGATCTCGAGTTACAGACGCGTAAAATTACATGAATTTTCACAGAAATTTTGTGAATTTTCAATTTGTTTAATATTTTGCATTTTTATACACCACTCGAACACGGTTAAAGATAGAATGATGGGCCTTGAATTTTTGAATTCAGCATGAAATTTTCTTACTTTTCACGTATCGCACGATATTTAGACGATGTCGGATCTCGAGTTACAAACGCGTAAAGTTACATGAATTTTCACAGAATTTTTTTGAATTTTCAATTTGTTTGATATTTTGCATTTTTACACACCACTCGAACACGGTTAAAGATAGAATGATGGGCCTTGAATTTTTGAATTCAGCATGAAATTTTCTTTCTTTTCACGTATCGATTAAAATGTATCAGCATTACATATTTTTTTAAGAAAATACACGTATATAGTCTCAAAATTTTCCGCCCCCAAAATGAGGGCAGCACCTGTTGTCGTATATAGTTCCAAAATTTTCCGCCCCCCAAATGAGGGCAGCACCTGTCGTCGTATATAGTTCCAAATATTTCCGCCCCCAAAATGAGGGCTGCACCTGTCGTCGTATATAGTTCCAAAAAATTCCGCCCTCAAAATGAGAACAGCACCTGTTGTCGTATATAGTTCCAAAAATTTCCGCCCCCAAAATGAGGGCAGCACCTGTCGTCGTATATAGTTCCAAAAATTTCCGCCTCCAAAATGAGGGCAGCACCTGTCGTCGTATATAATTTCAAAATTTTCCGCCCCCCAAATGAGGGCAGCACCTGTCGTCGTATATAGTTCCAAAAATTTCCGCCTCCAAAATGAGGGCAGCACCTGTCGTCGTATATAATTTCAAAATTTTCCGCCCCCCAAATGAGGGCAGCACCGGTCGTCGTATATAGTTCCTAAAAATTCCGCCCCCGAAATGAGAGCAGCACCTGTCGTCGTACATAGTTCCAAAAAAGTTCGCCCCCAAAATGAAGGCAGCACCTGTCGTCGTATATAGTTCCAAAAATTTCCGCCCCAAAAATGAGGGCAGCACCTGTCGTCGTATATAGTTCCAAATTTTTCCGCCCCCTAAATGAGGGCAGCACGTGTCGTTGTATATAGTTCAAAAATTTTCCGCCCCCAAAATGAGGGCAGCACCTGTTGTATATAGTACCAAAATTTTGGAACTATAACGTGTAATTTTTTTTTTCAAAATATTTAATGTTCATATATTTTAACCGCGTTGAGGGGTTAGAATGTTCATGTTTGTGTGTTTTATACTGTGCCTGAGTGGTCAATAGTAAGCATTTTATACAACATGATTATGAATTCATAACTTCCAAACCAGTGGTCCTACAAATGTGAAACAAACATAATCTTATACGAAATTTAGCGTAGAATCCGATTTTTTGTGTTTCAGTGTCGTATCTTTAACCGTGTCCGAGTAATTGTCAATTTTTCCCAATAGTAACGTATAAAAATCATTTTGAAGTCAAATAACTCGTAAACCAGTGGTTCTAAAAAAATGACACAAACATTTTCTTGTAGGAAATTTACGGTAGAATGCAAATTTTGGTGTTTCAGCTTTGTATCTTTAACCGTGTCCGAGCAATTGTAAATTTTCCCTGATAATAACGTATAAAGAACATTTTGAAGTCAAATAACTCGTAAACCAGTGGTTCTAAAAAAATAAAACAAATAGTTTCTTATAATAAATTTAGCGTAGAATCCGATTTTTTGTGTTTCAGCCTCCTATCTTTAACCGTGTCCGAGAAATAGTCAATTTTTCCCGATAGTAACGTATAAAAAACATTTTGAAGTCAAATAACTCGTAAACCAGTGGTTCTAAAAAAATGAAACAAACAGTTTCTTATAGGAATTTTTTCGTAGAAACCGTATTTTTGTGTTTCAGCTTCGTATCTTTAACCGTGTCCGTGCAATTGTCAATTTTCCCCGATAATAACGTATAAAAAACATTTTGAAGTCAAATAACTCGTAAACCAGTGGTTCTAAGCAATGAAACAAACAGTTTCTTATAGGAAATTTAACGCAGAATCCAAATTTTTGTGTTTCAGCATTGTATCTTTAACCGTGTCCGAGAAATTGTCAATTTTCCCCGATAATGTATAAAAAATTATTTTGAAGTCAAATAACTCGTAAAACAGTGGTTCTAAAATTTAAACAAACAGTTTCGTATAGGAAATTTACCGTAGAATCCGAATTTTTGTGTTTTAGCCTCGTATCTTTAACCGTGTCCGAGTAATTGTCAATTTTTTCCGATAGTAACGTATAAAAAACATTTTGAAGTCAAATAACTCGTAAACCAGTAGTTCTAAAAAAATGAAACAAACAGTTTCTTATAGGAATTTTTTTGTAGATTCCAAAACTCATTGCCCTATCTCTAATTATTTAGAAGGTATGATTTTTTTTACCTGTTGAAATAATAAATAATAATATTGACCTGTTATAAATTGCAAAACAGTGGTTCCCAAATATTGAGGTAACATGTCCTGATAGAAATTTTCATGTAAATTCCAAATTTTGTTGAATCATCGATGTATCTTTAACCGTTTAAGAGTTTGGAATTTTTTTCTTGTATGAGAAGAGCATTTTTAATGTTTAATATATCAGGTAACTTTGAGGGACTGTAAATGGAGAACCGATCATGGGGAAAGAAATCATGTAGAACATGAAATATAGAGAATTTCATGCTGAATCCAAAATTTCGCACATTGTTCTATCTTTAACCGTGTAGGAGGGGGGGTGGGTGGATGAAAATATGAGAAATGACAAGAAATATAAGTAATATAGGATTATTTGGTATTAATTTAAATGGCATGAAATTTTAAAGTAAGTTAAAGAATATTTGAAGTGATTTAGTTTGAGTTAGAATCGAACCCGGATCAATAAAGAAGTAAATAATTATTGTAATCAAAGCATTATACACAACACGATACTTGCTGATTATTTTATTTTTTAATTTTTATTTTTATAAATTATTTTCGAATAAATTTAATGTATGTTATGTAAAGCCTAACTATTTTGTTAATTAATTATTTTATTGTCAAGGTGACTATTAAATTGTGCGGACGTGTATGTGATGTGCTCGTGAATTTCGACGTAAAGGACGACTTCCTGGTGACAAAAAGGCCTTCCAACATCCCTACAGGACGTGGAATCATCTCCGACGACTTCATTTTGCGTGGTGAGTTAATTTTTCCGTATTTTCTTAGCTGTTAATACTTGGTACCCGCTTATGGGTGTAATAGATCATTCCTAAAGAAGATAGGAAGTGTAGATGGTTAATATTTTTATTAATCATTGTGTTATATTTGCATATTTTTCATATATAGTTCACGATTTAACTGTATACGTATATTATGTGCAGTTGTCCCCAATATTGGGTGTAAGAGTGTAGATATGAATTTATAGAAGCCTTTAATTGTAAAAGATGGTCGATACGTTAAAATATTAAGTTATGTTGGAGGGTTTATATAGTGAATGGAATTTTCATAGTGTTCGATGCATTTTCATAATTAATTACTGCATTACACATATTTATTGTTGAAAATAGTATGCTATAAACCTTTGTTCAAAGTTTTGGGTATATGCATTATATATTTTTTAAATATTATAACGTTGAAGTGGTTACGTAACGTGTGCGTGTTGAATAAATTAATAATAATCGTAGATAATTGAACAAAAGTGAACAATGAAAATAGAAAAAATATTGATCTATATATTTAACAAAAGTATTGTTGAATATATGATTTTTTCGTGAAAAAATACATTTTGTTTGTTGTAAATTTCGTATTGAATTATTTATGAATTGTTAAAAAACGTAGAAATAAATTTTGAAAGGTAAATATAAAAATGTTGAGTGTACCTACCATTGTTGCAGGTTATCAGAAACATGGAGGAAGACATGGACGACGTACAGGAGTCCTGGAGAACCTACAGGATACTTGGAAAGCCTTCCAATTAGAAATATGAAGGTAATATTAATATTGTTTGTATTTATTAAGAAAGACATATTTATACATTAATATAATCTTCATATATATTTTGTTAATAATAATAAAAATTGAAGGAATAAAATGTGCTTAGTATTATTTCTCATTGTTGCAGAATCCCAACAAGAGGCAGAAAGATGTGGAACAACTGTAGGAGTCCTGGAGGTCCTTCGGAGTAAATAATCCTGTTGAAAACACCTTTATTTACAAAGAAATGGTTAGCATCTTCATTTAATTGTAAATCATACATAAATTTGTGTTCATATTTATCATTATAAATCTTGCAAAATATTTGAATATGAAATAAAATAAAAATCCTTTAATATCATACACCTTATAGCTCATAAATACATGTACATCGAAATGGAAATAATTATTATGAATGTAATGCTAACATGAGTTTATTTTCATTGTTGCAGAACGTGTAACATTGTCGCGGCAGTCCCGAGGTTTACCGTGCCCTGAAGAAGATTCCCAGAAGAAAAATGCCCCTGTCACGCCTTTATAAAAGCCCCCAAATAATTCCAGCCCCTGATTAAGATTCCCAGAAGAAAACTGCCCCTGTCACTCTTTTACAAAACCTCCAAATAATTGCAGCCCCTGATTAATAATAAAATGAAACATTACCTTTCCTTATAATACAGATATTTATATTTTTATAAAAAAATATAAATATGAATTGATATAAATGAGCGACATACAATATTCATAGTTACATAAGGTAAATATGAATATTGTATAGGTACTTAGTTATAAGTTTTGGAAAAGTTATAAGCATGAAACATATATACATACATATTTTCATAAGACTTACAAAGTAGCATACTTATATAAAAACATGAATACAATTCATATACAAGTTATACATATACATACAATACGCCGAAATATAAATTTCGTATAAATATAATCATTCATTGCAGTAATAGGTACAATAGTTAGTAAAGAGTACGTGAATTGTTGTACCTGTTGTTGTACAGAAATATTTAGACAAAACATTGAGCAATCGTTATAGATTTTGGTGCAAGAATTAAAATTGAATTTAGTTGTTGTACCGTTTGTTGCATTGATAAATGTAGGGGAAAAAATCACAAATCCTTATAGTTATTGGTGCAATATTTAGTAGTTATGTTGGTAATAGTCGTATGTATTGTTGCACCGAAATACTTAGACAAAAGTTTGAGCATGCAGAAAAAGTTGGTTCAAGAATGAACAGACAGTTTGTTAATAGTTGTAGCCATTGTTGCACCGAAATAGTTTGAGAATATTTTTAGAATTCCTTATAGATATTGGTGCAATACGTATAATTATTAGTTCGAGAGTAAATAGATAGTTTGGTAATAGTTGTACCTATTGTTACATAGAGATACATAGATAGAATTTTGAGCATTCCAATACTTAAAGAAAATTTAAAAAATTCTTTATAGTTACTGGTGCAACATTTAATAGACAATCTGTTAATTGTTGTACCTATTGTTGCATTGAAATACTTAAAGAAAATTATAAAACCCCTTATAATTATTGGTTGAAGAGTAATTAGACAGTTTGGTAATAGTTGTAAGTATTGTTGCATTGAAATACTGAGACAATAGTTTGAGCATATGATATAGATATTGGTGAAGATAGATTTTTTAATAGTTGAAACCATTGTTGCACTTAAATACGTATAGAAAATTTGGATAATGTTTATAATTATTGGTTCAACAGTAAATAGAGAGTAATAGTTTTAGCTATTGTTGCACTGAAATACTTAGACAAAACTTTTAGCATTCCATATAGATGTTGATGCAAGAATTAAGAGATAGTTTGTAAATAGTTGAAGCCATTGTTGCACTGAAATAATTGGAGATTATTTTAAGAATTCCTTACAGATATTAGTGTCACATTGAATAGATAGCTTGTTATTAGTAGTACCTATTGTTGCACTGAAATACTTAGACCAAACTTTTAGCATTCCATATAGATATTGATGCAAGAATTAACAAAGAGTTTGTAAGTAGTTGAAGCCATTGTTGCACTGAAATACTTGGAGATTATTTTAAGAATTCCTTACAGATATTAGTGTCACATTGAATAGATAGCTTGTTATTAGTAGTACATATTGTTGCACTGAAATACTTAGACAAAACTTTTAGCATTCCTTATAGATATTGATGGTAGAATTAACAAAGAGTTTGTAAATATTTGGAGCCATTGTTGCACTAATATAGTTGGATATTTTTTTTAGAATTCCTTACAAATATGATTGTTACATTAAATAGATAGTTTGTTATTAGTTGTACCTATTGTTGCACTGAAATATTTAGAGAAAACTTTGATCATTCCATATAGATGTTGATGCAAGAATTAATAGTTTGTAAATAGTTGAAGCCATTGTTGCACTCATATATATATATTTTTTTTTTTTAGAATTCCTTACAGAATAGATTTGTTATTAGTTGTACGTATTGTTGCCGTGCAATAGGTAGATAGAAGTAGAAGGAAATTTTATAAAAATTGGTGCAACAATTAATATATAGTTAGTAAATAATTGTTAAAGACGCATAGAATCACAAAAATTTTATAAATGTTTATGGATAATGGTGCAACAATGAGCCCACAGTTTCGTTAGTAGTTGATGTATTATTGCATTGAAATACTTAGAGAGAAATTGTTATAGTTATTGGTGCAACATATGGTGGGAAAAATTTTCATAGTTGTATGTATTGTTGCACATGTTTTTTTTTTAAAATCGTAGTACTTGTTGAAATTAAAGAACATGTGTAGTTATCGTTGCACTGAGAATTGTAGAGAACATATTTAGATATCGTTGAAGTATTTGGTGCAACATTGAATGGTTTGTTAATTGTTGCAAGTTTTTTTGCAATGTAGACAATATGTAGGTAATAATTTTCAGTAATGGCTGAATAAGTAAAAGAAAACGTGTATGTATATAATGAAGATGAAAGGAAAATGGAAATACTGAATGTGGGAAAGAATAGAAAATCATGCTTGTAACTTTTCGAGTATTAATTAAGAATGTAGGTAAAGGAGAACATATGTATGTGGTATAATAAAAGATGCACTATTGAACATACACACGTATTTTATTTGGTACACATAGTAAGAGAATGTAGTGCATTTTTTGTTATATAACATATAGACATATGTATATATCGCAATGAGGAAATACAATATACGTGTAAGATGAGGCATAGGACATTGGTAAAATTGAAATGAATTAGAGATATAATAATTTATTTTGAAATATATAGAAAATAAGAAGTAATTGTTACACCCTTGTAGAGTAGTGTATATATGGAGTTAGTCATATTTCGACCCCTTAGAGGGTAGATATAGTTTTTTTTTTTTATTCATATATAGAGATATATTGATTGGTTGAAGAAGAAAGGGGTAACAAGTAGTGCATTTAAACCCGTAGATGGTAATAATATTTGATAGCATGTAGGGAAAATGAATGAAATAGTTTTGTGTTGGAAAAATCGTGTGTAGTGTTAAAGGAAATTCATAAATAATTTTATACGTATTAATAGTTTTGGACTTTGAATAATTTTGCGAAATATCTTACACGTAGACATGTATGTTCCATATAAAATGTAGCAACGAAATCGTACATTAGAAATGCATGGAATAGAAAATAGATATATACATATGCGAATAGATATGTTATATAGCAAAATGTATTCGTTCTCCTGAAATTAGTTGATAAGGTAGATTAGTCATTGCACATATGAAAATCTCGTTCAATTCATATAAAAGTTGAAATATCCAAAGGGAAGTATTTGGATATTTGAACTTGTCGGGGAGAAAAAAGTGTTACGTAATGATTTTTAATAGTGATTACGTAACATTTTTTTCCCTAGGAGGAGGTTAGGGGTGAATGACCGGAAACTAAAAAGCGTTAGGTCGCTGTTTGAGGTTACTACCTACTCCCTTTCCGACAAGCTAAAAACTACCTAAGTCGCTGCTGTACAATACACTGTACAGCGCGCCTTGCAGACCTAGCCATATAGCTTAGTCTGCAAGCTAGCAGGGCGCGAAGCGCCCTGCAAAATTTTTATAAAAAATCGAGGAACGAGATTTTTATAAGTCCAACTTTTTGTTAGCACAAACGTTGGACTTAGAAAAAATTTTGAACAAAATTTTTTCAGAATTTTTTCTAAGTCCCCACTAGTAGTATAGGTATACCAACACCTCTGGATAGCCATAGCACATAAGTATTAATTGTATATCACTGTACCAATATAATATTAATAAAATAATTTATTAACATAATACAATTCTTTTATTTCTCTTATTACTATTTCAGGATTTATATTTCAGATACCACTTACCTTAGGATACAACATAGCCTACCAGCGATACATGGATGCTACCTGCAATACACTTAGTAATTAAATTAGATGATAGGATATGGGAGGTGAAGTGTCACTGGTTGATGAGGGGAGGAGATGTATGAACGGAAGGACTGACGTCATCATGAGAGATGATGAATTATTTTTTTGGACTTAGAATATTTTTTTGATTTGGTGA
Organism: Harpalus rufipes; assembly: GCA_951394225.1. Classification (NCBI taxonomy): domain Eukaryota; kingdom Metazoa; phylum Arthropoda; class Insecta; order Coleoptera; family Carabidae; genus Harpalus; species Harpalus rufipes. The sequence continues at coordinate 28,078,739 of OX596289.1, read as the reverse complement.
TTACGTAACAGGGTATTACGTAATCGCGAAATGATAGGATTTATTTCATTTTGGATTCAGAATATTTTTTTTAATTTGGTAAGAGGTGATGAATTATTTTTTTGGGCTTAGAATATTTTTTTTGATTTGGTGATTACGTAACAGGGTATTACGTAATCGCGAAATGATAGGATTTATTTCATTTTGGATTCAGAATATTTTTTTAATTTGGTAAGAGGTGAATTATTTTTGGGACTAGATAGGGGATAGGATGTGAAACATGGTTGCTATATTTTTTACGATTACGTAACACCTATTACGTAATCATGCAATTGTATTTATTTCAGTTTTTGAGTCGAAAATGAAAAAAAATAAAAGGACCTTCCTGATTTTCGTACATAGGTATGATCTTACAAACTTTTATCTATTTTTTTTTTTTGGAACAAATACAAAAGGTGTTACGTAATCATGCAAGGTGAAAAGGATATTGGACAATACTTTATTTCTTCAATGAAGATTCCTTGGGTAAGCTGAAATTTCCTAAAGGATTTACAGGATTGCTAAATAAAATGTTTTATCATTTTAACAACATTTATTTCTCATTAACTATTACATAATATGTCAGGATGATTTTTTTTTATTTAAGTACATATATCTTATATGTATATGAAACATTTCATTTTAATATATAATAGATGCCCCATAGGATTTCTGAAATTTTAAATTTATTTGGATTGTATATTTTTCGAATATTTTTCTAATTGATTTTACAATATTACATGAATTTCAATATGAGGCATCTACTATTTAACAATTATGTACAGGTGAAAAAATATATTACATAAATACAATATAAATGGTTCCATTATAGACGTACCCTGATTTGGGCTGGATCTTTATAACAAAAAAATAGGAATTACATTTTTTTCTTATACCATTCATATACTTATTATTTAAAGGAGCCGAAATTCTTCAATGTTTCTGGGGGCAGTGACCTATGTTCCAGGAATTCTTCAGGACTACCAAAACTAATTTGGGGTCGTACATGAATTTGGGGATTCCTTTCTTGTAGGAGGTAAATATTTTCAATTGTTTCTCAACATGTAAACAAACAAAAACAAATGTATTAGGACTTTAGAATTATCAGGAGTTACTTTAACATAAAATTTATTAAACATCGTACAAAAACTTCAAAGAATCGAATAATACGGAACATAGTCGGAAATATCCTGTGTAAGGATTCTGTTGACATCATTGATACGGACTCCTATTGGTCGACTGTACACCCAAAATAATGTAGCAACTTGTAGGAAATGTAAGGAATTTAATGGAACTCAGTTTGGTCTGAATTTTTCAATAACTGATATACAAGGACTTAACAGCGTATTGGAGTCCGTATCAATGATGTCACCAGAATCCTTACACAGGATATTTTCGGCTATTTCCCGTATTTTTCGGTTGTCGTTTTTTAGAGCAATTGGATGTGTGTATGCTCTGAATTTTTGAATGTATTTTGTGTACAACAATTTGTAAGATCTTACTGTAAGTGTGATAATGTCCATGTTATTTTGTATGTAGGTATAGTAAGAATAAATATTGTTTGAAGTTTTTGAGGTAGTTACCATGAAATTTTATTACGTTCAAATTTGTTTATGTACCTTATTAATACCAACTGAATTAACTTTTTCGGGGTGCCTCATCTTTAATTAAAATATTGTGAGGGTTGGGAAAAAAGTACAATTATTTGAGATATATTCTTTATTAACACAGAAAAACAAACTCTATTATCACAGTAAATATACAATAATATACATAAGTTTAAATAAACTATTATATGATCTATCTAATACGCTATGATAGTCATAAGTACTTATAATCAGGGATCTTTTATTTTCTTAAAATACATCATAATATTTTTATTCATCTACTTTGGTACAAAATTGTGATAAGTTAAATGTTAAGAATAAAAATATGTGATGTTCAAAAATTAAAGCTTGTAAACATTGCAAGATAGTACTAGATGGGTGACCGATTTATACTAAATGTTCCCAAATTTTTATGCCCACAAGGGCCTATAATGCCTAATTGTATACCTTACGCAAAAGCATGGGTAAGTTCATGTCCCATAACTATCCCCATAACCCTTGTTCTAGTTTTTCATATTTTTATCTAATTGTGTAGCGTTCATTAAATAATCGGGGAAACCTATCATGTCACTTATAGCATCGGCTTCAGTTATTACAGCATCCCTAGTTTCTTGGTCCATTCAATTTAGATTTTTAAAATTCTTTTTTAATGCTTCTATCACTTCATTTATCATACTTTCGGCATGAACTTTTTCCGATGAAAAATCATGTAAATTTAAACGTCTGTAACTCGAGATCCGATCATGTAAAAAAATCGTGCATTAAAGTAAAGGAAAGACAATGTCATGTTTAATTCAAATTTTCAATGGCCGTTATTCTATCTTTAACCGTGTAGGAGTGGTACAAGAAAATATAAAATATGAACCAATTCAAAAATTTGCAAAATTCCGATGAAAAATCATGTAATTTTAAACGTCTGTAACTCGAGATCCGGTCATGTAAAAAAATCGTGCATTAAAGTAAAAGAAAGACAATGTCATGCTAAATTCAAATTTTCAATGGCCGTTATTCTATCTTTAACCGCGTAGGAGTGGTACAAGAAAATATAAAATATGAACCAATTCAAAAATTTACAAAATTCCGATGAAAAATCATGTAATTTTAAACGTCTGTAACTCGAAATCCGGTCATGTAAAAAAATCTTGCATTAAAGTAAAAGAAAGACAATGTCATGCTAAATTCAAATTTTCAATGGCCGTTATTCTATCTTTAACCGTGTAGGAGTGGTACAAGAAAATATAAAATATGAACCAATTCAAAAATTTCCAAAATTCCGATGAAAAATTATGTAATTTTAAACGTCTGTAACTCGGGATCCGATCATGTGAGAAAATCGTGCATTAAAGTAAAAGAAAGACAATGTCATGCTAAATTCAAATTTTCAATGGCCGTTATTCTATCTTTAACCGTGTAGGAGTGGTACAAGAAAATATAAAATATGAACCAATTCAAAAATTTCCAAAATTCCGATGAAAAATTATGTAATTTTAAACGTCTGTAACTCGGGATCCGATCATGTGAGAAAATCGTGCATTAAAGTAAAAGAAAGACAATGTCATGCTAAATTCAAATTTTCAATGGCCGTTATTCTATCTTTAACCGTGTAGGAGTGGTACAAGAAAATATAAAATATGAACCAATTCAAAAATTTACAAAATTCCGATGAAAAATCATGTAATTTTAAACGTCTGTAACTCGAGATCCGGTCATGTAAAAAAATCGTGCATTAAAGTAAAAGAAAGACAATGTCATGCTAAATTCAAATTTTCAATGGCCGTTATTCTATCTTTAACCGTGTAGGAGTGGTACAAGAAAATATAAAATATGAACCAATTCAAAAATTTCCAAAATTCCGATGAAAAATTATGTAATTTTAAACGTCTGTAACTCGAAATCCGTTCATGTAAAAAAAACGTGCATTAAAGTAAAAGAAAGACAATGTCATGCTAAATTCAAATTTTCAATGGCCGTTATTCTATCTTTAACCGTGTAGGAGTGGTACAAGAAAATATAAAATATGAACCAATTCAAAAATTTCCAAAATTCCGATGAAAAATCATGTAATTTTAAACGTCTGTAACTCGAAATCCGGTCATGTAAAAAAATCTTGCATTAAAGTAAAAGAAAGACAATGTCATGCTAAATTCAAATTTTCAATGGCCGTTATTCTATCTTTAACCGTATAGGAGTGGTACAAGAAAATATAAAATATGAACCAATTCAAAAATTTACAAAATTCCGATGAAAAATTATGTAAATTTAAACGTCTGTAACTCGGGATCCGATCATGTAAGAAAATCATGCATTAAAGTAAAGGAAAGCCAATGTCATGTTAAATTCAAATTTTCAATGGCCGTTATTCTATCTTTAACCGTGTTGGAGTGGTACAAGAAAATATAAAATATGAACCAATTCAAAAATTTCCAAAATTCCGATGAAAAATCATGTAATTTTAAACGTCTGTAACTCGAAATCCGATCATGTAAGAAAATCATGCATTAAAGTAAAAGAAAGACAATGTCATGTTAAATTCAAATTTTCAATGGCCGTTATTCTATCTTTAACCGTGTAGGAGTGGTACACGAAAATATAAAATATGAACCAATTCAAAAATTTCCAAAATTCCGATGAAAAATTATGTAATTTTAAACGTCTGTAACTCGGGATCCGATCATGTAAGAAAATCGTGCATTAAAGCAAACGAAAGAATGTCATGTTAAATTCAAATTTTCAATGGCCGTTATTCTATCTTTAACCGTGTTGGAGTGGTACAAAAAAATATAAAATATGAACCAATTCAAAAATTTACAAAATTCCGATGAAAAATCATGTAATTTTAAACGTCTGTAACTCGAGATCCGGTCATGTAAAAAAATCGTGCATTAAAGTAAAAGAAAGACAATGTCATGTTTAATTCAAATTTTCAATGGCCGTTATTCTATCTTTAACCGTGTAGGAGTGGTACAAGAAAATATAAAATATGAACCAATTCAAAAATTTCCAAAATTCCGATGAAAAATCATGTAATTTTAAACGTCTGTAACTCGAAATCCAATCATGTAAGAAAATCGTGAATTAAAGTAAAGGAAAGACAATGTCATGCTAAATTCAAATTTTCAATGGCCGTTATTCTATCTTTAACCGTGTAGGAGTGGTACAAGAAAATATAAATTATGAACCAATTCAAAAATTTACAAAATACCGATGAAAAATCATGTAATTTTAAACGTCTCTAACTCGAGATCCGATCATGTATAAAAATCGTGCATTAAAGTAAAAGAAAGACAATGTCATGCTAAATTTAAATTTTCAATGGCCGTTATTCTATCTTTAACCGTGTAGGAGTGGTACAAGAAAATATAAATTATGAACCAATTCAAAAATTTACAAAATACCGATGAAAAATCATGTAATTTTAAACGTCTCTAACTCGAGATCCGATCATGTAAAAAAATCGTGCATTAAAGTAAAAGAAAGACAATGTCATGTTAAATTCAAATTTTCAATGGCCGTTATTCTATCTTTAACCGTGTAGGAGTGGTACAAGAAAATATAGAATATGAACCAATTCAAAAATTTCCAAAATTCCGATGAAAAATCATGTAATTTTAAACGTCTGTAACTCGAAATCCGATCATGTAAGAAAATCGTGCATTAAAGTAAAAGAAAGACAATGTCATGCTAAATTCAAATTTTCAATGGCCGTTATTCTATCTTTAACCGTGTTGGAGTGGTACAAGAAAATATAAAATATGAACCAATTCAAAAACTTCCAAAATTCCGATGAAAAATCATGTAATTTTAAACGTCTGTAACTCGAGATCCGGTCATGTAAAAAAATCGTGCATTACAGTAAAAGAAAAACAATGTCATGTTAAATTCAAATTTTCAATGGCCGTTATTCTATCTTTAACCGTGTAAGAGTGGTACAAGAAAATATAAAATATGAACCAATTCAAAAATTTCCAAAATTCCGATGAAAAATCATGTAATTTTAAACGTCTGTAACTCGAGATCCGGTCATGTAAAAAAATCGTGCATTAAGGTAAAAGAAAGACAATGTCATGCTAAATTCAAATTTTCAATGGCCGTTATTCTATCTTTAACCGTGTTCGAGTGGTACGAGAAAATATAAAATATGAACCAATTCAAAAATTTCCAAAATTCCGATGAAAAATCATGTAATTTTAAACGTCTGTAACTCGAGATCCGGTCATGTAAAAAAATCGTGCATTAAAGTAAAAGAAAGACAATGTCATGTTAAATTCAAATTTTCAATGGCCGTTATTCTATCTTTAACCGTGTAGGAGTGGTACAAGAAAATATAAAATATGAACCAATTCAAAAATTTCCAAAATTCCGATGAAAAATTATGTAATTTTAAACGTCTGTAACTCGGGATCCGATCATGTAAGAAAATCGTGCATTAAAGCAAACGAAAGACAATGTCATGTTAAATTCATATTTTCAATGGCCGTTATTCTATCTTTAACCGTGTTGGAGTGGTACAAAAAAATATAAAATATGAACCAATTCAAAAATTTACAAAATTCCGATGAAAAATCATGTAATTTTAAACGTCTGTAACTCGAGATCTGGTCATGTAAAAAAATCGTGCATTAAAGTAAAAGAAAGACAATGTCATGTTAAATTCAAATTTTCAATGGCCGTTATTCTATCTTTAACCGTGTAGGAGTGGTACAAGAAAATATAAAATATGAACCAATTCAAAAATTTCCAAAATTCCGATGAAAAATCATGTAATTTTAAACGTCTGTAACTCGAAATCCAATCATGTAAGAAAATCGTGAATTAAAGTAAAGGAAAGACAATGTCATGCTAAATTCAAATTTTCAATGGCCGTTATTCTATTTTTAACCGTGTAAGAATGGTACAAGAAAATATAAAATATGAACCAATTCAAAAATTTCCAAAATTCCGATGAAAAATCATGTAATTTTAAACGTCTGTAACTCGAGATCCGATCATGTAAAAAAATCGTGCATTAAAGTAAAGGAAAGACAATGTCATGTTTAATTCAAATTTTCAATGGCCGTTATTCTATCTTTAACCGTGTAGGAGTGGTACAAGAAAATATAAAATATGAACCAATTCAAAAATTTCCAAAACTCCGATGAAAAATCATGTAATTTTAAACGTCTGTAACTCGAGATCCGATCATGTAAGAAAATCGTGCATTAAAGGAAAGGAAAGACAATGTCAAGTTAAATTCAAATTTTCAATGCCCGTTATTCTATCTTTAACCGTGTAGGAGTGGTACAAGAAAATATAAAATATGAACCAATTCAAAAATTTGCAAAATTCCGATGAAAAATCATGTAATTTTAAACGTCTGTAACTCGAGATCCGGTCATGTAAAAAAATCGTGCATTAAAGTAAAAGAAAGACAATGTCATGCTAAATTCAAATTTTCAATGGCCGTTATTCTATCTTTAACCGTGTATGAGTGGTACAAGAAAATATAAAATATGAACCAATTCAAAAATTTCCAAAATTCCGATGAAAAATCATGTAATTTTAAACGTCTGTAACTCGAAATCCGGTCATGCAAAAAAATCTTGCATTAAAGTAAAAGAAAGACAATGTCATGCTAAATTCAAATTTTCAATGGCCGTTATTCTATCTTTAACCGTGTAGGAGTGGTACAAGAAAATATAAAATATGAACCAATTCAAAAATTTACAAAATTCCGATGAAAAATCATGTAAATTTAAACGTCTGTAACTCGAGATCCGATCATGTAAGAAAATCGTGCATTAAAGGAAAGGAAAGACAATGTCAAGTTAAATTCAAATTTTCAATGCCCGTTATTCTATCTTTAACCGTGTAGGAGTGGTACAAGAAAATATAAAATATGAACCAATTCAAAAATTTCCAAAATTCCGATGAAAAATTATGTAATTTTAAACGTCTGTAACTCGGGATCAGATCATGTGAGAAAATCGTGCATTAAAGTAAAGGAAAGACAATGTTATGTTAAATTCAAATTTTTATTGGCCGTTATTCTATCTTTAACCGTGTAAGAGTGGTACAAGAAAATATAAAATATGAACCAATTCAAAAACTTCCAAAATTCCGATGAAAAATCATGTAATTTTAAACGTCTGTAACTCGGGATCTGATCATGTAAGAAAATCGTGCATTAAAGCAAACGAAAGACAATGTCATGTTAAATTCAAAGTTTCAATGGCCGTTATTCTATCTTTAACCGTGTTGGAGTGGTACAAGAAAATATAAAATATGAACCAATTCAAAAATTTACAAAATTCCGATGAAAAATCATGTAATTTTAAACGTCTGTAACTCGAGATCCGGTCATGTAAAAAAATCGTGCATTAAAGTAAAAGAAAGACAATGTCATGCTAAATTCAAATTTTCAATGGCCGTTATTCTATCTTTAACCGTGTAGGAGCGGTACAAGAAAATATAAAATATGAACCAATTCAAAAATTTCCAAAATTCCGATGAAAAATCATGTAATTTTAAACGTCTGTAACTCGAAATCCGATCATGTAAGAAAATCGTGCATTAAAGCAAAGGAAAGACAATGTCATGCTAAATTCAAATTTTCAATGGCCGTTATTCTATCTTTAACCGTGTAGGAGTGGTACAAGAAAATATAAAATATGAACCAATTCAAAAATTTCCAAAATTCCGATGAAAAATCATGTAAATTTAAAAGTCTGTAACTCGGGATCCGATCATGTAAGAAAATCGTGCATTAAAGTAAAGGAAAGACAATGTCATGTTAAATTCAAATTTTCAATGGCCGTTATTCTATCTTTAACCGTGTAGGAGTAGTACAAGAAAATATAAAATATGAACCAATCCAAAAATTTACAAAATTCCGATGAAAAATCATGTAATTTTAAACGTCTCTAACTCGAGATCCGATCATGTAAAAAAAATCGTGCATTAAAGTAAAGGAAAGACAATGTCATGCTATATTCAAATTTTCAATGGCCGTTATTCTATCTTTAACCGTGTAGGAGTGGTACAAGAATATATAAAATATGAACCAATTCAAAAATTTACAAAATTCCGATGAAAAATCATGTAATTTTAAACGTCTTTAACTCGAGATCCGATCATGTAAAAAAATCGTGCATTAAAGTAAAGGAAAGACAATGTCATGCTATATTCAAATTTTCAATGGCCGTTATTCTATCTTTAACCGTGTAGGAGTGGTACAAGAAAATATAAAATATGAACCAATTCAAAAATTTACAAAATTCCGATGAAAAATCATGTAATTTTAAACGTCTGTAACTCGAGATCCGATCATGTATAAAAATCGTGCATTAAAGTAAAGGAAAGACAATGTCATGCTAAATTCAAATTTTCAATGGCCGTTATTCTATCTTTAACCGTGTAGGAGTGGTACAAGAAAATATAAATTATGAACCAATTCAAAAATTTACAAAATACCGATGAAAAATCATGTAATTTTAAACGTCTCTAACTCGAGATCCGATCATGTATAAAAATCGTGCATTAAAGTAAAGGAAAGACAATGTCATGCTAAATTTAAATTTTTAATGGCCGTTATTCTATCTTTAACCGTGTAGGAGTGGTACAAGAAAATATAAATTATGAACCAATTCAAAAATTTACAAAATACCGATGAAAAATCATGTAATTTTAAACGTCTCTAACTCGAGATCCGATCATGTAAAAAAATCGTGCATTAAAGTAAAAGAAAGACAATGTCATGTTAAATTCAAATTTTCAATGGCCGTTATTCTATCTTTAACCGTGTAGGAGTGGTACAAGAAAATATAGAATATGAACCAATTCAAAAATTTCCAAAATTCCGATGAAAAATCATGTAATTTTAAACGTCTGTAACTCGAAATCCGATCATGTAAGAAAATCGTGCATTAAAGTAAAGGAAAGACAATGTCATGTTAAATTAAAATTTTCAATGGCCGTTGTTCTATCTTTAACCGTGTAGGAGTGGTACAAAAAAATATAAAATATGAACCAATTCAAAAATTTCCAAAATTCCGATGAAAAATCATGTAATTTTAAACGTCTGTAACTCGAAATCCGATCATGTAAGAAAATCGTGCATTAAAGTAAAGGAAAGACAATGTCATGCTAAATTCAAATTTTCAATGGCCGTTATTCTATCTTTAACCGTGTAGGAGTGGTACAAGAAAATATAAAATATGAACCAATTCAAAAATTTACAAAATACCGATGAAAAATCATGTAATTTTAAACGTCTCTAACTCGAGATCCGATCATGTATAAAAATCGTGCATTAAAGTAAAGGAAAGACAATGTCATGCTAAATTTAAATTTTCAATGGCCGTTATTCTATCTTTAACCGTGTAGGAGTGGTACAAGAAAATATAAATTATGAACCAATTCAAAAATTTACAAAATTCCGATGAAAAATCATGTAATTTTAAACGTCTCTAACTCGAGATCCGATCATGTAAAAAAATCGTGCATTAAAGTAAAGGAAAGACAATGTCATGCTATATTTAAATTTTCAATGGCCGTTATTCTATCTTTAACCGTGTAGGAGTGGTACAAGAAAATATAAAATATGAACCAATTCAAAAATTTACAAAGTTCCGATGAAAAATCATGTAATTTTAAATGTCTGTAACTCGAGATCCGATCATGTATAAAAATCGTGCATTAAAGTAAAGGAAAGACAATGTCATGCTAAATTCAAATTTTCAATGGCCGTTATTCTATCTTTAACCGTGTAGGAGTGGTACAAGAAAATATAAAATATGAACCAATTCAAAAATTTACAAAATTCCGATGAAAAATCATGTAATTTTAAACGTCTCTAACTCGAGATCCGATCATGTAAAAAAATTGTGCATTAAAGTAGAAGAAAGACAATGTCATGCTAAATTCAAATTTTCAATGGCCGTTATTCTATCTTTAACCGTGTAGGAGTGGTACAAGAAAATATAAATTATGAACCAATTCAAAAATTTCCAAAATACCGATGAAAAATCTTGTAATTTTAAACGTCTGTAACTCGAGATCCGGTCATGTAAAAAAATCGTGCATTAAAGTAAAAGAAAGACAATGTCATGCGAAATTCAATATTTTAATGGCTGTTATTCTATCTTTAACCGTGTAGGAGTGGTACAAGAAAATATAAAATATGAACCAATTCAAAAATTTCCAAAATTCCGATGAAAAATCATGTAATTTTAAACGTCTGTAACTCGAGATCCGATGATGTAAAAAAATCGTGCGTGACAATAAATGAAAGAGAATTTCATGCTGAATACAAATTTGCCCGTTACTCAACCATGTTAGAGTGGTAGAATAAAAAATAAAATATGACCCTGATTACGTTTAGTTCTTGCGTGTAACTCATAATACTCATTTGATAAATTCTTACAAAACATGTTTTGATAGAAAATTGTATGAGGAATTTATCTTTTAGGCTCTTATAGCCTTATTATTAACTGTGTATGTGTGGTGCACAAGTAAATTTCAAAATAAAAATGATAAATTTAAATGTTTTGTCAAGGACAGCAATATTCTTATAATATTCTTTGATAGACAATATATTCGGCTCTTATAGCCTTCTTATTAACTGTGTATGTGTAGTGCACAAATAAATCACAAATTAACAATTTTCGAAATATCTCATTTTTTTAAGGACAGGAACATTGTTATATTAAACATTATTAACATATAACATATAAACATACAATAGTGTTTTGCTGTGGCCAACACGTAGAGAATGTGTGCTGCTTTCTCGCATTCCCCAAATTTTCTCTGAAGCCGAGTTTGGACGTAGTAAAGGGTTTCTCATCCAGCAACCATATTTTTGGTCTGTGAAACGATGGTGGACGACATATTTACCAACAGCATACAGAACGCAATCTGTGAACAGAATAAACAAAAAACCAAATAAATTTAATAGAAAACATAAATTGTTTATGCAGTACGTTCAAATAAGCTTGTCTGAAATTTTTTTTAGCAGCTGGAACTTTTTGAAAATGAGTATATTTATAGAAATGGGCATGCTGAATCTAAATTTGATATGTACAAGTCGATATCTCTTTTAGATTTTGAGTTATGAGCATATAAATATTTGTATTAAAACAAACTTTTCTGAATATTTTTTCAGCGATTCAAAATTACTGAAAATTTGTGAATATATAAAATAAGACATGCTGAACCCAAATTTGGACAGTTCAAGTCTCTATTTTTTTTAGTTTCAGAGATATTATCGCCAATGGCTGTGCGTGAGTTGTGCCCAAATATTGAAAACATGTTTTTTTTTTTTTTGGTTTAAGATAAAACATTTTTGAACGCTGCATAAATAATCAACACACAATTACATATTATACCTATTGTAAATAAACAGAAAGATAAAAATAAATAAATATGGTATTCATTTGTATATTACATCAATCCGGCGTAAAATTGATCTTTTTTTTGATAAGTCTAACAATTCCTTTTCTATAGAAATTAAAGATGGAGTGGATAGTTTCTTACCTGTATCTCTGTTGGGCAATCCAGGTTCTTCCAAAGGGCCTATCGACAAGTTTCCCTATAAGCTCGTAATAGGACACACCAGGATTTGGACATTTTAGTTCTTTTAAATCAGGACCATCAGGACACGTGGTTACAGGAGAATAAAGGCCAATTAAACATTTGTGGTCTGGGGGTTGAACCCCATATACAGCAACCCCTGACCCTTCTATTAAGGGGGGGCGGTGTTACCAAACGAGAGTCTACCTCTGAAAAATTAAAACATAACAACATAACAAAAATTATGGTTGTGGACCGATGAACCAGTTTGTATATTGTATAAAAAATATTGTTTGCTTCTATCTTCAGCTAGAATGTAAGTTAAAATTTAACAATTTTTGCCTAAATCTACAAGTAAATTTTGGTTGTATCAATCGTCGTTCAATAACAAACAACAAAGCACCTCTAGCTAGGATGAAAGCTCTTGTCGACATGTCAACTTTACCGGTCAGCAAAAAAGCTCTGTGTATAGAAAAATTTCAGGCAGATCAAAATCGCGACAGCCATGACAAGTAGTGATAGATTGGACTTGAACTATCGTCGTTTTTTTACATTTTATATTAATTTTCTCCTTTCTTCGCACACAAAGCGTAAATAACTTGAAAGATACGCACCCTCTTTTTAGGTGAAAAGATAGAGACTGCATTTTGAGTTAATTAAAAATATTTCAAGAATAGATTTCAGCGGTGGGATATTGGTGGACATATAGAAAAAGATGTGCTAAAACTAAGTTTGAATCATATAAGTTGCTATCTTTATTAGTTTTCGAGATATTAAGATATTAATTGTTGATAAAGTCAATTGTGTAATTATTGACTGAAATGTTTTTGTACACTAAATTCTACAATCCTCAACGCGACAGCAATATGGAAAAAAATAATTTTTATTTCTATTTCAAAATCAATGTGTTAGAATTTCAATTTATCAAACACATATCATTAGCTATTCGGGGTCCAAAGTCTTTTGGCGAAACTAGGCAAGAATTGAACAACCAAGTGTAATAAATTACTCTACATAAGATGCCACAGTCACACAGAGATCTCTTAGTTGACAAGACGTTTTAAAGTTACAAACAAGACAAGAAATACTTAATAAAATGTCAATAAATTTATTTTTAAAGTGTGCAAGAAAATTTTAACAAACTAAAACTGTTACAGCCAAATTAAGGTAAAGGAAAATGAGTTTAGTGAGCCATCAAAGCAGGACTTGAGACACACAAGTCACGCAGGCAAAGACTCTCTAGGCTGGGCCTAGGATGCGAGACAGGCGAACCTGAAACCCCACAGTGACAAGTGGTACTACCCCAAGCAACCCCACAGTGATGAAATAACATCCCACACAAAATTAATACAGACAAGGGCTGAAAGTAATATTTTATCAGCGTTTCAAGCGAACTTGAGGCCCGTAAAAACCAGTGCGGGTTATTGGGTGATCGAATGCGATTAAGATGCAAAGGAAAATGAGTTTAGTGAGCCATCAAAGCAGGACCTGAGACACACAAGTCACGCAGACAAAGACTCTCTAGGCTGGGCCTAGGATGCGAGACAGGCGAACCTGAAACCCCACAGTGACAAGTGGTACTGCCCCAAGATACCCCACAGTGATGAAATAACATCCCACTCAAAATTAATGCAGACAGGGGCTGAAAGTAATATTTTATCAGCGTTTCAAGCGAACTTGAGGCCTACAAGAACCAGAGCGGATTATTGGGTGATCGAATGTGATTGAGATGCAAAGGAAAATGAATTAATGAGCCACCAAAGCAGGACCTGAGACACACAAGTCACGCAGGCAAAGACTCTCTAGGCTGGGCCTAGGATGCGAGACAGGCGAACCTGAAACCCCACAGTGAGAAGTGGTACTGCCCCAAGCTACCCCACAGTGATGAAATAACATCCCACTCAAAATTAATGCAGACAGGGGCTGAAAGTAATATTTTATCAGCGTTTCAAGCGAACTTGAGGCCTACAAAAACCAGTGCGGGTTATTGGGTGATCGAATGCGATTGAGATGCATAGGAAAATGAATTTAATGTACCATCAAAGCAGGACCTGAGACACACAAGTCACGCAGGCAAAGACTCTCTAGGCTGGGCCTAGGATGCGAGACAGGCGAACCTGAAACCCCACAGTGACAAGTGGTACTGCCCCAAGCGACCCTACAGAGATGAAATAACATCCCACACAAAATTAATACAGACAGGGGCTGAAAGTAATATATTATCAGCGTTTCAAGCGAACCTGAGGCCCGTAAAAACCAGTGCGGGTTATTGGGTGATCGAATGCGATTGACATGAATTAGGAATAAGATATTGTAAAGGTTAATGCTGTACCAGTTTCGAAAAAAATTATCAAGAGTTGTGAGCGATAATTAAAGCAAAATATGATGTAACACACTTGTAAAAAAATGGAATTTGTTTATATAATATACTATTGAATTATTAATTTTATGAAACAATGTTTTCTGTAAAATCCGTGGCTCAAATGTAGAAACGAAATAACCAAAATTTATACTGAAACTGTGAAATAAAAGCATTTGTGGAAATTGTTTCAGGAATTCAAAATTAGTGAAATTATGGGTACTTATAGAAAAAACTATGCTCAATTCAATTTTGTAACGTACACGTTGCTATCTTTTTTAGTTTCAGAGATATTAACCGTTAACTGATACAATTGAAATTTGCAATTGCCATTTAGAATATGATTGTACATCTATATATATAATTTTTCAGCTATTGAAATTTGCTGAAAATTTGAGTACATATTTAAAATGACCTGCTCTGTTCAAATTTGAAATATTCAGATCGCTATCTCACCTAGCTACCAAGTTATGTTTTTATATCCTATATGCAAAACACGAAATTTTCAAAAAAATGGGTATGTGTATTTCTAAAAAACTAAGGATCCAAGAAATTTTTCACTATTTTTCCCGTAATGCACAGGTCCAAATTAGGGGGTTATTATACATTTTGTACAAAAATAAAGGGGTTTAAATTTTGACCCAATTGTAGACGTTGTCCCTATCTACTATCTCTAAAAAAAAATTAAAAAATCATATCTCAAAAACTGAAGCCCCCGAAATTTTTTATACTATTTTCCCTGTAATCTACGCATTCATATTAGGGGGATACGATATGTTTTTCCAAAAAATGAAGTAGTCAAATTTTAAACCATTTTAAGAAATTTTATTCTGTTCTCCATTTTAATTTTTATTTGTAACTATTGTATCAAACGTACGAAAAATTTGAAAATTAATATACTTATGTAAAAACGTTCGTAGATTTGAATGTCGCTTCGTACACTTCCGTTTCTCTATTGGTATTCGAGTTACGAGGCTTTAAATTGAAAAATGAAAAGTAAAAAATTACAATTTTCAATAAAGTTTATGAATTTTGAAAACTATGGCCCTGAAAATTTTCTGAAAAAATGTGTACATACAGAAAAGAGCATGCTGAATCTAAATATGAAACAAATAAGGATCTATCTTTATTATTTACAATGCTATGGATAAAATAATATTTTCTTCTCACCATATACTGTGAATTCACCTCTGGTAATACCATATTCATTCTTTGCTATGCAGTAATACCTAGTAAAATCCATAGTACTTATATTAATAATTTTCAGTTACATCACAGATTTGTAAACATCTGATCCCTCCCAATAACGCCCGTCTTCTGGAAAGGCCTCCACTTCGCATTCCAGGACAGCTGTGGATCCATTGGAAACACCTACCATTGGTTTCGAATTCGAATTAATGGAGAAACTGGAAAGAAGGGAAAAAATCATGGAATTTGTCATGGATTTGTTGTTGGGAATTATTATATTGCACAATATATTTATAAGATTATTTTGTCAATTGTGCCCTTCCTAAATCAACCCTTTTGCTTGTTAATAATGACGTCAAAACTTTCAATTTATTAACTAATTTACGCTATATCCGGAATTCAATAAGCGGAACGCTTGACTGCTAAAGCAAATGTACCTAAACAAATATAAGCACAGACGTATATATAATGAAATGGAGAAAAAGTCCATCTGGAAGATGGAAAGCGAAAGCCGAATCTGGACAATATGGAAGCGTATGTAATGTGGAAGAATAAATAAACAAATAAAATTATAATTATGGAAACGTATTTATAGAAAAATTAAAATATTACTGTACACCCAAACCCTTAAAGGTTTAATTCCAAATATCTCGGAAACAAAAAAGAGACATTCATATATGGTCTGAAAATTTGAAATCTACATATTTCAATTTATTACTAAACACTAATTTTAGTTCTGAAGGATTTTTTAATAATTAATTTCAAAATTTAAATTTTTTTATTTATCAAAGTATTTAAAAAATGTTTGACGTTTCATACCTTAAAATGAGTGTGAGATACGGCCCTAAAATCTTCACCATTCGATTCGCAAGATCTTTTTATATACATATACCAATTTTTATTTATTAAATAGTTTGATGGATAAATTTTATATTAATTATTTATCAATATTATGTTGCAACACAATGAAATATGTGTATTTTTATATATATATTTTTGTAAAACTAATATTAATAAATAAAAAATTAAGAAAATTTGTGTATATATGTAGTTATTTATGTAGAATCGAATAAAAAAATCGCCAGGCTCGTACCTTCATTATTTAAAGATATAAAAATTTATACTCAAATATGAGTTCGAGATATGGCACTGAAAATATTACCATTGGATTCGTCATATTTTCTTATATAAGTCTACCAATTTTCAGGAAAAAAAATTGACTAGTATTTATGCCAATAAATATTTCCTAACATAGAAAATTTGGAATTCAAATTTGAAATATTAATTTACAAATTTAATTGAATTAATAGTTCAAAAAAATTGAAAATTTATGTATGTATATATTTTTTTGCTTAGAATCGAATGGTGTAATCGTCAGCGCCGTATCATCATTTTTTAAAGAGGTAAAATATGACCATTAGATTGTACGTATTTTCTAATGTAAGTATACTAATTTTCCGGTAAAATTTCTGATTAGTAAATTCACAAATAAATATTTCCCAAAATATAAAATTTAGATATTCATAAAAAATGAATGAATTGTTTAAAAAAAATGAAAATATAATGTATAAATGTAGTTTTTTATGTAGAATCGAATAGTAAAATCGCCAAGACCGTATATTCAATATTTAAGTTAATACATAAAAATCAATAAAAAAATCAACTTACTTTGCCAAGATCTCAGCTGAATCACACTTCCGTCCGTTTATCTCCACTCCACTTCCGGTTTGGGAACCCCTGTAGCTGCACACCTCATCCGGATATTATCCCCCTCGTGAACAACAATGGGTTTGCTACCCAAGACTGATTTCGAACCTGGAGTATACGTAATACGCGCCGGCACAGAAAAGGTGTCACTATGATGACTATATGATATTGTTTATATATTGGGGATGGGTTACACCCTGAAATGGGCAAGGGTGTAGATAGGGAGATATACACATACGTACAGTAAGAAATCTGTAGAGTAACTGAATTGTTGAATAATAATTTTGTTGTTAATTAAATTAGTGATAGCGGTAGTGTATATTTTTAAAATAAAGAATTAAAAATTATAATTGCTGTATAGACGATTACGTATTACGTTGAATTTGTGTTTTATTCTGAATTTATTTTAAAAATATATTAAATACTTATTTATTGTTCAAAATTCAATAATATTTTTATTGTTGAATAAAAAAAAACATTTATAACAATGAATATAATATGTAAAATTATATCTCTACAGCCTTTATTTGTATTTTAACGGTACATATTTCCCCAAAAATATATAGTTTATAATGTCCCCTAATCGAACTTTATGTAAATTTACCGAATATATGAGCCCAAACCCGTAATAGTTCGACCGGTTTACATTATCAACAAATTATAAAACCTATAGAAATGGCTAGTAATTTCTACAAAATTCTTTCGGTTACTTTACGGGTGATAATAGTTTGACCGGCATTTTAACAGCGGTAATAATAAACAAGGGTATAGATTTAGAGATATAATATATAATAATATAGAATATTCTGTTGTAATAAATCTCGCTACAACTCCATGAAAACCAGTTGAGATATTTAAATGTTCGTAATGGAAAGATAAATACAAAATGTCTGTGTCAAAATTCAACAGTTTTACAGACATTACCGAAAGCTTTTACTGGGAAGTAGGTACATTCAATATTTCTTATTGTATTATTAATTAAATATTTATAACTATAGGTAGGTATATTAATATTACAATTTATCCTTAAGAAATACCAATAATATCGTCAATGAATATGAAGAATTTTGAACATATTAGAAGAGTAGAACAAAATTCCTCACAGAAAGAAAGAATAGATACAATATACAGTTGAAATTATTAGGGTATGTACAAAAAATGTTAAATTCGGTAATTATAGAACATAGAATGGAAATGGCGAGAGATATTGTGCTGGCCACAACAGATATTTTTACCTTCCGTCACCTTTCGGTAAGGAATGTATTGTCTTTGGTCAAAAAATTCAATGATGAGTTTTTACTGAATAAGCATGTTTTAGGGTCCCTAATACGATTTTACCATTTTTACGATGATGTCTGTATGTGTGTCTGTGGCTGTGTCTGTGTGTGTGTGACAAAAGTTCCGGATTCCATAACTTCAATACCACGATTCCAAAAATTATATTTTTTTCGTATTCCTAAAGTTTCCATCCAGAAGAACAAGTGATTAGATTTTGGTTATAATTGGTAAACCGGAAGTAGCCTCATTTGAAGATGAAACAGTTAAATTTAATTTATTGACATTTATCGTTATTATAACTTAAAGAATATATTATTCTCTAAACGATTTGATTGCATTTTATACTTCATATTCAATAGATAAAGAGTTAAAGAATTTTAAAGAAATTAAATTTTATAAATCAGCTAGCTTTGCTAAGTATGGACACTACTAATATATTCATATAATTCAAATTGACAGATGTCAGTATCAATAAAAAGTAAATTAATGTGGCAGAGATGAGGATGTTGAAGTAGATGTTGGGGAAGGCACGGAAAGATACGATAAGAAAATCTCTAGTGTTACAAGTTTCTAGGAAGATACAAGAAATACGATTACATTGGTTTGAAATGTCATGAGGAGAAATGAAGAATTATATTGGAACAAGAATGAATAGTTTACTAATAGGAGGTTGAAGAAACAGAGGAAGACCAAAGATAAGATAGAAGGACTGTATTGCAGAAGACTTGAGAGAAAAGGAACTGAATGAGAACGACACGCAAAAATAGCGACCCCTAATGAATGGGAAAAGCTAAAGAAGAAGATGTCAGTGTCAAGTGCAATTTGAATAGTTTGTTTCTGAAATAATTTTACTGGAAATTTAGAATCTTTTGCAAGAAAAATTATGTATGGAATTTATACATTATATACAGGATTGACGGAAGGTATTGTGCTGGCCACAACAGATTTTTTTACAATTATTTTACTACTCTAAATACTTAGAATTGAAACAACAAAAGCAGAAATATTTGTTTA
The DNA here is from genome assembly GCA_951394225.1 of Harpalus rufipes. NCBI lineage: Eukaryota > Metazoa > Arthropoda > Insecta > Coleoptera > Carabidae > Harpalus > Harpalus rufipes. Next base: position 28,059,023 of record OX596289.1, on the reverse strand, counting down.
ATCCTCTTATAGTGAACACGAATTAAACACCCATATTTAATAAAACTAAAGATCAAGCAATATTGAACACCTCGATAAATGACAATCAAACTTTAGTAGATGGCTATATTTAGATGTTAAATAGTCATTTGTTATTTGCTGTAGATGTAGAATTACCAACACAAATTTGAAAGACAGAGGGTTCATACTCTTTTGCTGGTATATGCATATTTTTACAGTTAAAAATTTGTGAAGGCCACAAATTATATATTTTTTTTTATTTTTATTTTAAATAATAATTTTTGTTAATACCTGTTTGTATTACGAAACCAATTATTAATCGTACGTTCATCATTAAATTGTTCGCTAGCCAAGTCTGGCTCATTCATTCAGTTTATTTCGTCGTGTACAGACCTATGTACATCTCCAAGACATTTTTGCATCGCATAAACACATCTTGCAAGATCCATCAGCCCATCAGCCCAGAAGGACGAAGAACGAGAAGGACCACGTGGGATTTTACATATTTTTATCACGGTATTTATTGGTAAAAGGTTCATAGAACCTACAAAACAAGGTATGGTTTCACTTCCCGGCAAATATCAAAATTAAAGCTAATATAATTAAAAATTCCTCAAACTTTAAAATTAGTAAAAATGAAAAGTAAATACGTACTTCTTTGAGAATAGCTGACAGCACGGTTCTCTACAAAAGGGTTATTACGAAGGGTTGTTACGACTTCCTACCCTTTTGATAAAATTTAACATCGAAAGGAGGGTTATTACGAAGGGTTATGAGGACCTCTGGCATGGTGGACATGTTGAGTAATCCGAGTATATCCATACCTTCTTAAATTTACTACTGATAATTACAAGGTTATTACGAAGGGTTATGAGGACCTCTGGCATGGTGGACATGTTGAGTAATCCGAGTATATCCATACCTTCTTAAATTTACTACTGATAATTACAGGGTTATTACGAAGGGTTTATGAGGACCTCTGGCATGGTGGACATGTTGAGTAATCCAAGTATATCCATACCCTCTTCGAAAATGAGAACCATTTTCTCAAGATACGTATTGCGTTTCGTTTTTACTTTGCACACAGTTTTAAAGTGAAGTGAAATTTTTAATTTTTATCAAAAAACAAAATTTCAAAAATATTATTTATTCACATTTTTTTATTTTATACTTACTGTAAAGTTACATAACTTACAATTTAATATTCAAAAATAATTTTATTCATTTTTTTGTTGAATTGCTATATAATTTATTTTAATTTAAAATAATTGGTAACAATATTAAATTTGAATTATTTTAACAATACTTTAAATTTAATTGTTGTTCCAATAATATACAGTTTAAAATTCAAATATTTTTTTCATAAGTAAATGATATTACACTTTTCTCTTTGTAATGGGTTCAAATCCCAAATAAAGAATATTTTTTTACAAGAACAATTTATTATAGACTATCATATATAATAATAGATATTTCTGCACCAAGTGAGTTTAGATAATGTTTATTCATGAAAAGGAAGTTTAAACCACAAGCCCGTAGGGCGAGTGGATTAAAACCTTTGAGTGAATAAAATATTCTTACTCGCGTGGTTTATACAATTATTTTATTAAATTTTGACAAAATAATAATAAAAACCATTATAATAATTATTTTTTTACAAAATAAAAAACTAATAAATTAGTAGGCTTTGCATGACAATCGTCGTTAATAGACATCAATTCGTTTATTTATAAATTATAAATAAGCTTAGTTTTATTTTCGCGTCTGATATTATTTTAAATATATTATTTGTTGCGAGTTAAAATTCTGTTAGACTTAAATTTTTTAATTTAATTTTTAAACGAGCATTTATTTATAATTGTTGCTTTCGAGTTAATAATGACAGTTTAAAATAAATATATATCATTGTAACAATTGTTAAACTACCAAATTTTTTAAATTAAACGTCTTAATTTATTTTCAAAATTTGTAAAGCAAACAGATATAATTTTTAAATGTTTCATTGATTGTTGATAGATTTTTCCAATATATTCATTTAATTATTTATTTCATTACAAATTACAATAAGCACTTAGCTTTTTATAAATTTAAATATTATATAATTAACTTCAAATATAAAAAACTGGGTATAAGGTGGCACAAAATGCTATGCGTAGATTTTAGATATAAGGGAATGACTGTGTGTTTGATCGAGCAAGCGAAATCTCTGTTGTAAAATTGCCCGGGAAATTTTATAGCAGGGACTAGCTTTAGTTAAGTAGATTAAGTTAGCCTAGTTATAAGTAGTTTTAAGATAGGTAGTGCCACATTTGTATCCAGTTTTTTTTTTTGCAAGATTATTACATTTTTTTATTTCACTACAAGAATAAGTATTCATACGTTGTCAATAATATATGAATACTTTTAATTTAAATGTATTATCATTTCTGATTATTGGAAAATCTGTCTGCATGATATGTTTCATTTGAAATTATACTGTTTTGTTTTACTCAACGCTTCATACCATAACCAAATAGTATTTTTAATAATTGATAAACAATAACTTCAATTATATTTATGGAGATTTGAGCGAATCTGGTGTAAAAATTAAATTCCAACTTTATGATTTCAAATTTTGTAATTATTACGAAGGCTGTCTTATATAACTATTTTAAAAATTAAAAAAACAAATTCACCATTTAGTTTTTTAGAAAAAAGGCATATAATTATTTCAATGTTCTAATACATAAGCTGTTATGGTAGAAGCATTTCCGTAGATACTTTTTTGTTTGTTTTACATTGATATAATAAAATTTAAACTGAAAACTCATTATTATACTCTAGTTTATAATGCCTCCTTGCCATTCAAATTAATCCGAAATTAATGTTAATTTTATGGATAACTTTTTTCGAATATAATTATTTTTGTACATTTTAGAATTTTTGATCACTGAAATTGATAGATAAATTTATTATAATTTTACAAGACTTACTGTTACCACATAACTTTCTTGGACCACATATGTTCAAAATACTGGTCATTTCAATATTTTTTTTTTGTTAAATACAAATCAATATATACGTATTTGTATTAATTACATGAGCATGGGTGCTCCATTTAGCTTCATATACAAAGAGAAAGTGTTAATTGTTGACATATACAAAATCCTATTAATAATTAATTTATTTATTATGTTTAGATGTTAATAATTTATTTTGAATACTACGACTAATAAATTTGCTGGGAAGTACGCTGTATAGTGCAATGAACGTATTCTTTTTTATTGGTAATAATATATATTAAAATAGAAATATTTTAGAACGAAAAACAATAGTAAATTTGAATTAATTTAGAATCAAACATAATAAATGCAATGAACGTATTCTTTTTTTATTGGTAATAATATTTATTTGAATAGAAATATTTTAGAACTAAAAATAATAGTAAATTTGAATTAATTTAGAATCAAACATAATAGTAAATTCAAAGTTAGGTTCCCCCATTAGATGGACGAATGATTTGTTTATTGTATGAATCTGTGTGTGCAAAAAAAAAATACGAATATAATAAAACAAAAATGTCTACCATTTATTGTGTGAATGTATTAGGGTCCTATCCTTCCCAACCCAGTATAAAATCAACATAGCTCGCGTTTCCCGGCAAGAGGTCCGGATCGTCCGTTCCGTTTATTAGCTCGTGTTATCCGGCATGAGGTCTGGGTCGATTAGGCCGGGCAAATGACCTGGACAACGTGGGACATGCAGGTTGCAGTTGTTCCTGATGATCCAGATGCAGAAAGAAGAACCCGCGAATTAAAGCCGCGAATTTATCGATATTTTTGTTTGAAAATACCACGAATTAAGAACGCGAATATAGTCGATATTTTTGTTCGAAAATACCGCGAATTAAAAACGCGAATATAGTCGATATTTTTGTCCGAAAAAACGCGAACGCGGAGATTTTTTATAGGGAACTACTTTTATAAATGAATGTAACTTAATCATGATATTCAAAAATCGGTAGTTTAGATTTGTACGATATACAGTGATAGCCAGAGAAATAAGACACTTAAAATTTGTTTAATTTGTTTAAAGTAAAACTTTTTTTTTATAAATTGCATTGAATTGAATAATAAGTATAAAATAATTTGTTTCATACTAAGTGCATGACAAATAAATAATATATGATATATGTAGAATTGCATGAGACAGAAAAATAATTTTGATTTATAGTAACAAATTAAATTAAAAACGTTCATTGCCGTACAGCTAGGTTAAGTTATTTTTAAGGGGGCGCGTCGTCATCCTAACTTTAACTTCGCTATACCCGGCATAAGGTCCGGGTCGTTAGCTCGCGTAACCGGCATAAGGTCCGGATCGTTTCCCTTCCGTTATTAGCTCGGGTAATCCGGCATAAGGTCCGGATCGATTAGGCCAGAAACCAGGGATCTGGACAACGTGGGATTTTTTCGGGCCTTAACAGCCCGAAATTTTCAGATGATCAAAAAATTTGTTTGACAAACGCGAAAGTTTTTGTAGGGATGAATTGGTTGTATTGTATCGGATTTTTTGTTTAAATAAATTTAAAGCAATATATAGTTCATATATATATTTGGGGTTTACATGGTTAATTTTTTGATGTTTTGATAATTCGTTCGCGAAATCCGATGGTACGGGATTGGGGATTGTTGCAGTGTATATTCAGGGGTGTCAATATACAAAGTGTTAAAGTCCATGTCCGTAAAAATTAATTGACACCCCTGGTATACATATATTTAATGAGTGTCTTTTTTTACAGATGGGCGTGAATATTTTGACGCAGTATGATTATGTACTGTGAAAAAAGTCTAAATATTCATCCGAACTTTCCTAAAATCTCTTACATAGAACAGTAAGAGGTTTTAGGTGAGCAACCCACCGTCCTTACGATGGTCCTACCACTGTCTTTCGTGCCCATTGCCCGTAGTAAACGGACTACTATTGGGCGACTCGTACGATAAGATGGGTTGCACTGGGCCAGACTAATGGCGGGGATAGCGAAGTCGCGTGCCCTTGCAAAACGTCACATCGAAGTATGTTACACGACGTGTGTCTCATGGAATGTATTACATGGAGAGTGTGTGCCATGTAATCCATTTCATGGGATGCATGAACTGTAACAGCTATGGTGTGGTGAGTTTGCAAGGGACGCTCGTCCCCAAGCAGGCTTCGCCACCGGTGTCAGGTTCATTTCATTTCATTTTTTATTAGGTTTCAGGCGCGGGCGATTCTATTTAGCTAAGATAAGATTGTTAGGGTTTTGTAAGGCATCCCAGTCGTAGTTTAGACTGGGGTGGCCCTGTCTTAAACTCCTTTGAATCGCAGGAGGGTGGGACAGGGTTCCCTGCCCATGTGGAGAGACCTTGTCGTGGTGGCAGGGCTTAACCATCTCCCCAAATTGGGGGGGTGGGACCAACGTCTCCACCAAGCAGAAAAACTTTCTTTTTTCAGGTCATCTTTACCAGAAAATTTATTCTGCATAGAACATAGGCAAGTATTACTTAATACAGTATAGTCTCGATACAGTGAACTAATTAATGCAGGGCCATGTCACAATATCCACTTTGTCCACTTCTTCTAGTTCTTATGAAATAATTACAACAATATAACTTTAAACGTAAATATTGGTTTTAATTGCTTTAATACAAATATCAAAATATTAATTTTTAGATCGAATGTCCTGATGAACTAATTATTTGATATACGTTTTCTTCATCCATGATATTTTTAAAAATCAAATACCATAGCGAATTTTTAATATGTGTAGTCTGCCATTGCTCAATTAGAGACATTAATATTAAAAGTTAGAATTGTTTTCAACCCAATATTTAAAACCGGGGGCGATTTCATGTTACACATTTTTAAATATGCGTTTACTCTGTAACAATGTAAATGAGCAATTCGAGACATTAATATGTCGAATTAACAACTGACATTAATTTGCAACAATTGTAATGTTTTTATTTACGAATAACTGAATATAGTATCTAAATCTGTTCATTTATTTGAAGATTTTTACTCGTAGTTTTTAAACTGTTAAAAAATTATTACAAAAAGTTATCATTTTTGGAAAGTACGTTCCCAAATCTATATGAAGTGATATATTTCAACCATTCTAATTCAAAAAAATTGTCTTCATCAGTTGTCACTGTTTGAAATATATTTTATCTGCAGACGAGAGTTCATTTACTTATATCAATTCAACGAGCAAAAAATACTTCAAATACTAATCATATTTATAATCTAGGATGTCGAATTAACAATTGACATTAATTTGCAACAATTGTAATACTTTTATTTACGAATAACTGAATATAGTATCTAAATCTGTTCATTGATTTGAAGATTTTTGCTCGTAGTTTTTAAACTGTTAAAAATTTGTTACAAAAAGTTATCATTTCTGGAAAGAACATCCCCAAATCTATAAGTGATATATTCCAACCATTCTAATTCAAAAAATTGTCTTCATCAATTGTCATTGTTTGAAATATACTCGTATTTCATCTGCAGACGAGAGTTCTTTTACCTATATATACGAATACCAGAATATGGTATGTAAATCTGTTTATTTAATTGAAGTTTTTTGCTCGTAGTTTTTAAACGGCTAAAAATTTATTACAAAAAGTTATCATTTTTATTTAGTACGTCCCCAAATCTATATGAAGTGATATATTTCAACTATTGTAATGCAAAAAAATTGTCTTCATCAGTTGTCACTGCTTGAAATATATTTCATCTGCAGACGAGAGTTCTTTTACTTATATTTCAACGAGCAAAAATCACTTCAAATACTAAACATATTTATAATCTAGGATGTCGAATTAACAATTGACATTAATTTGCAACAATTGTAATCTTTTTATTTACGAATACCAGAATATGGTAGGTAAATCTATTCATTTATTTGAAGTTTTTTGCTCGCAGTTTTTAAACGGTTAAAAATTAGTCTAAACCCTTTCAGGTTGCCAAAAATCAAGTGACCTACTTATTTTCATAACCTACCTTCCATGTATTGAAGAAATTTTGACCAAAATCCAAGGTGCCGTTGATATTTCGACCCAGCCTTTTTCAACACACATCAAACACACAAACATAGTCCAAATTTTGTCCAAATAAATTTGTAACACAAACATGAATACTTCTCAGTATTAACATTTGGTATTATAGTTTATATGAAACACTAAATACAAATTTGACGATCTTATTTTATCATTACCCTTATTATACTTTGTTAAAAAGGTCCTTAAAATGTATTTTTATACAACTGACGTTACTTGCAAATGTTTAAACAAAGCACAGATCACAGCCATTTTGATCAAAAGGTCAAATTAATTAACAAATATTTGTATTTCATTTATTTGATAATTATAAATGATAATTTATATTTGGCAATAATATTAATAAATATAAACTTTTTTGAAGTTAAATTTTGAAATTTATTTTTTAAAATTGAGGAAAAATTCCAAAAAATACCCTATTTTGTATTGGTAGCGACATCTCTTGAACTTTTGGCCACAATATAGAACATATGATTTTAATATATGAATAAAATCGTGAATTTATGCTTTCCAGCGCGCGTCAACATTATGGTGTAGCAGACTTGCAGAAACCAAAATTCTATTATTAGATTGTTACTTGTTCACTTATTGTTTAAAGATGAAACATCTGGAACTACTTTTTTAGGCTTAGAAAACTTACTTAATTAATATATTACAAAAAAGACTACGCGATAAATTCAGATTTCGCACTATTTTCTAACAATTTTTATATATGAAATAAATGCAATTAATTTTGAAATGGACACGATATGGTACTAGAAATTTCGTTTTTATTTTATACATAAATTAATTCAGTTATTAATACAAAAAATGACGAAATAATGACATTGGGTGTTTTTGCATTAAACCACATTAATTCAAAATTATTTTGTGATAATATAATAATATATACAAAAGAGCATAAATTTAAATATTTTTACTTATTTATACCAAATGTATTTACAAATTGTAATAAATATATTTATTATAAATAAATGTCTTTTATTTATTCATAATATACTTATTTGTCTCAGCATTTATACTATTAGGCTCATACAATGTTTACATGGTTAAAAATTGTTCTCTTAAAACTGGGGCATTAAATCGAAAAATATTTCAAATATAATATGCTCAAAATATTCTATTTCAATTATTTATGTATTAATCTTAAATATATAGTTTCTATTTCTGGATATATAAAGGCTTAGTTAAATAAATTATTTTCATAAGAACTGTACGTAAATAAAATAAAATATCGGTTAAAAGAAAATTAAATTTGAAAAATAAATAGTTGCAATTTTTTTTTTTATTTGTTTGCAAAATATAAACAGATTTTTATTTTTATTCATTATCTCTGAAATTAAAGCAAAAAAAAAAATTCTACAAGACTACCCTTCATTTGTAATTACAAATTTGTTTTATTGTGACAAAACATAGTCGAAATCTTTATAGTTTAGCTAGAAAATGGATTTTCTCAAAATTGTTAATATCAAATCAATACTACTGCTTTAATATATAGTCAAAATTATAAACTATGTATAATACATATATATATCCTATATATTCTGCCCTGTACTGAACCAATGTAATTCTGAGTAACTTTCTTCAAATAAACTTTTTTTTTTAAATGAGAAATAAAGGCGTTATTTAATTATTTATGAATCAATGATTCCAATACAATATTGGTATAGCTATTTATTGACAATACTTATAAACAATCTCTGACATTTGTTGAATATTACAACATTGATTTTCCAAAATTGTTCTCTTAAAACTGAGGCCTTAAATCGAAAAAAGTTTCAAATATAATTTGCTCAAAATATTCCATTTTAATAAATTATGTATTAATATTAATTACATAGTTTCTAATTCTGAAGATGTAATTGTTTAGTTAAATAAATCATTTTCAGAAGTAATGTACGTAAATGAAATAAAATATTGGTTAAAACATATTTAAATTTGAAAAATAATCTCACCATCGAATTTTTTGATCCTTACCTAAAGGAGACGGAAGGTAAAAATCTTATATTATTCATAAACAATTGAAGAAATACAAAAATGTTCTCTACATAAACACTAAAAAGAACATTGCCTAAACACTACACACTTGAATAAATGTGAAATTGAAATACACCCATTTTAAGTTGGCTGCGTTCCACCATACACATTAAATAAGTAGAGTTTTTATCTAAACTCTACCATTCTATACAATCTTCAAGGTATATAGTGGAACGCAGCGATTTATTGGCTACGTTACACAATACATATTGAGTATCTAGAGTTTGGCCTAAACTCTATACTCTACAAAGTGTATAGTGTTACGCAGCCATTTACAAATTGGCTGCGTTCCATTTTCGCAACCATATTAGATTGTAGGGTTTAGGCTGTGTTCCTATATAGTGTTAATGTAGATTAAATCGTATTTTGTCAAATTTTTGGTTTTTAAGCTCTTTAAAATGTTTTTTGCGTATTTATTTAGTGGGTAAATAATAAAGGTACCCGACTTCTTGGCCAAGTATTTAGCCAAATTCTTCGGTGACACATTTTGCCACAGACATCGCTGATTTTTGAAAAATATTAATTTAAATTTTATTGTAAAATATTGTACATTGGGGTAGTTAAATACAATAATGTAAAATTTAAATAAACAATAAATACAAGTAAAATTATGTAAACTTAAAACATCCCTATACTAAATAATAATATTATTTAAATTTAAAACACTTGGCACGTTTCACAAGATTTCAAGACAGGCCCTCTCAACCAGAACCATAGACGCGTTTCGCTCTTATTGGAGCTCAGTGGGGTGTACTGATGCCTTTAGGAGGCACTTCCTATGTTTCTTCCACCTTCTATTAATATATTCATCTCTCCTCATGACATGTTCAAATCAATGTAATCGTGCGATAAGGATGGATATAATACGTTTGTCTTTCAAAAATTCATATTGGTCATTGATTCATAGCTGTACGAATAACATCATTTTTGTCACTGTCACTGACATTGTGTCAGTATGTTATTACCTTCCGTCACCTTTAGGTAAGGAAGGTATTGTCTTTGGTCAAAAAATTCAATGATGAGTTTTTACTGAATAAGCACGTTTTAGGGTCCATATAATACGATTTTACCATTTTTACGATTATGTCTGTATGTATGTGTGTCTGTGTGTGACAAAAGTTCCGGATTCCATAACTACAATACCACGATTCCAAAAATTATAATTTTTTCGTATTCCTCAAGTTTACATCCAGAAGAACAACTGATTAGATTTTGGTTATAATTGGTCAACCGGAAGTAGTCTCATTTGAAGATTTAACAGTTAAATTTGATTTATTGACATTTAACGTTATTATAACGTAAAGAATATATTATTCTCTATACGATTTGATTAATTTATACTTCATATTCAATAGATACAGAGTTAAAGAATTTTAAAGAAATTAAATTTTATAATTCAGCCAGCTATGCCAAACTTGGGAACTAGTAATATATTCATATAATTCAAATTGACAGATGTCAGTATCAATAAAAAGTAAATTAATGTGGCAGATATGAGGATGTTGAAGTAGATATTGGGGAATACACGGAAAGATACGGTAAGAAAATAACTCAAGTGTTACAAGTTTTTAGAAAGATACAAGAAAGACGATTACATTGGTTTAAACATGTCATGAGGAGAAATGAAGAATTATATTGGAACAAGAATGAATAGTTTAGTAACAGGACGTTAAAGAAACAGAGGAAGACCAAAGATGGAAGAACTGTATTGCGGAAGATTTGAGAGAAAAGGAATAGAATGAGAACGTCATGCAAAAATAGCGACCCCTAACGAATGGGAAAAGCCAAAGAAGAAGAAGATGCCAGTGTCAAGTGCAATTTGAATAGTTTGTTTATGAAATAATTTTACTGGAAATTTAGAATCTTTTGTAAGAAAAATTATGGAATTTATACATTATACACGAGAATGACGGAAGATATTGTGCTGGCCACAATAGATTTTTTTTCATATATTTGGTTTTACATTTGCTAATAAACTTACCACTTGATTTTGATGTTACTACCCTGAAGAAGGTGCATCGAAACATTGGTGTAATAGGAATAAATAAATAATACTTAAATAATAAATATTGACAATACCTGTACTCTTCCGGGAAGTTCTCGTTTCCGCCGCCAGTTGTCGTGCTGCATGTTTTTCAGTTTTCAACATCATACCTGCATTTCATTGTTTATTTGTTCAATAAATTTATTATAATATAATTTAATATAATATATATAGAAATAATTTGTAATAAATAAATGTTACTTCATACAAAATATACAACAATACATTATTTACATGCTACACATTTGTATAATAAATAAAATAAAAATGTTTCCTCCCTAGACGAAGCTGCTGGTTGACTGGTCAAGAAACAACGCCTGCTTGGGCTTAAGCTGCCCCCAATTGGAAGGCTTGATGGGCAGCACTTTGGGTTTGGGCGGCAGGGGTGGCGGCCCCTTGCCAGGCGAGCTGGGGGCCTCTTCTGTGTCGTAGAACCGCGCAGTCTCGCCGATGCCCTGCGGCTGCCCTTGGAGTTTGCGCAATTTGTTGCCCCCCGCGTTCTCTTTGTCTTTGAGGAAGTCGGGTAACTCGAAGTTGATTTCAGTGCCGCGTTGGTCTTCGAGGCGACAACGTTGTGCGCGTTTAAGGCCCTCGTATAGCTCTGAAAATGAGCCTGATTTTATGGGCGGATTAGAATTGGTTAATAATGGTTAAATGTGCTCAAATGCTACTATTAATACTAATAATTATTATATGCCCTAATTATTTTAGGTAAAAAAGCTTCAAATAAAAGTTGTAGAGCATAAAATTCTGCATCTGAATCAACAAGCAAAATTAATTTTGTGTGGATTGTAACAGCAGAAATTATGTATTAAAATGTTGCAAATCACACCAAAAATAGCTAAAATTAACATAAATCTTGATCTTATTTTCTGGAATTCCTAACGACTTTTTGACCCCTTTACAATATTAATATATTAAATCGACCCCCCAGAGTTCGCTTTTGCAAGAATAAACATTCTATCTTTAACCGAAATCGAAATATTGACCGATTTTTATCGTCACAGTTTTAGCCAAAAATGTACAATATTTGAACCCGGGTATGAGGAGTTTTTAACCCAAAATTTAACCACTTTTATACCGGAAATATACAAATCAACCTTGTAAAGATCATTTCTGCAAGAATAAACATTCTATCTTTAACCGGAATCGAAATATTGACCGATTTTTAACCTCACATTTTTAGCCAAAAATGTACAATATTTGAACCCGGGTTTGAGAAGTTTTTAACCCAAAATTTAACCACTTTTATATCGGAAGTATACAAACTAACCCTGTAAAGTTCATTTTTGCAAGAATATACAATCTATCTTTAACCGATATAGAAATATTGTCCGATTTTTAACCTAACATTTTGATTGAAACTACATTTTTGAGACTCATACAGCAAATGCCAAACGTAATGGCGAGAAGATATGCGCAGAAAATCAAACTGCGACCTTACTCCTAGTCCAGTCGGCTAAGCGCAAAATTAGTATCGAAGTGCAATATTATTCATTTTTATGTTTAAACTCTATTTAAGTTAAATCGTGCGTAAGGAAGGCGTGGCCTAGTATGCGCGGCTCGCTGCCATCACCGGTGAATTTTTCTGTATATTTCCTAAACTGTTTGACATATCTTCAAATTAACACTAGAATCGTGTTGTATGGGGTTAGAATATAAAATCTCGTTGCTGTAAAACCCGCGGGGTATCAGCTAGTATGAAAGAAAATAAAAAATTGTGATAATATTGCAACTCACCATCACTTTCTGACGTAGCTACTTGAACTTTGACCCCAGCCTTCAACTTAGCAATAAGCGGTTTCTTCACGGGATTTTCCACCGAAGTAGAAGAGACCATTTCCTGGGTTTGTGTGGGGGCAGGAACATTATGCACATGTTGTTGTTGTTGTTTTCTCCTGCGCTCATGAAGGGCCGAATCTCTTCTCAAAAAGCGGAAAATGCCGCTCGAGTGCTCTGAACCCCAATCTTCGCTCTATAACAAAAAATGTTTTCTTGTTGTTTTTACGTCTTGCTAAGAGAGGTATTGGATTCATGCTAAAAATCGCATATCCAGATTTTATTGAATAAGCACGTTTTAAGGTCCCTACAATCCGATTTTAACATTTTTCCAATGATGTGTGTGTGTGTGTGTGTGTGTGTATGTGTGTGTGTGTGGGATGTTGGAAGGACGATTATTCAAAAACTATAAGACTTTATATTTGTTTAACTACGTATTTCCCAATCGGACATTCATGGGAATATCTGAAAAGGTTTTGGTAACAATTGGACGACCGGAAGTAGAAGATTCTTGAAAACAGGTCTAAATATTATTTTTTGAAAATTCTCTGTCTGATATATTTATATATTTTATTATATATACTATAGATTTAGAGATAAAAGAAATATATTATATATTAAAAAATCTGTTGTAATAAATTTTACAGCCGAAAGAATGCCATGGAAAATAGTTGAAAATTTAAATTGTTTGTGACAGATAAATGTCAGTGTCAGAAATCCGGAGACATTACTGAAGACTTTTTCTGGGAAGTACATACATTATATTATTTCTTAATGTATTAATAGTTGAATATTTAATATTATAGGCATATTACACATATCCTTCAGAAAACTCCCGACAATGAATTTGAAACATCTCGAAAAATTAAAAGAGTAGGACAAAATTTCTTCATAGAATGAATTTACATTTAAAAAATCATATAAATAATAGATATAAGTAGAATTTTTGGTGTAGAGTGTAGGTATACAAGAAATGTTAAATACAATAGGGCGCGAGCAGTCATGTGATTTTGTTGGACTTGACAAGCAGATATGGGGGCCCGTGTCAGAATGATAGCTAATAATTATGTACATTTGTCATCTATGTACAAAATTACTAATTACCAAAAAAAGGAAGTGGCGAGAGATTTGTTTTAGAACGCGGGAAGTATTTTGGTGATTGTTGTTTCGGATGACTTACCTTGACGGAGGTCTTGTCGTAGCCCTGTTGAGTGATCTCCGCCTTCTCGTGGAGCAGCTGCTCGAACACCTTATTGGTGATTTCATCTAGTGACTGTGCGGGAGTATTAGCCTTTGCACCGTTCTCAACACTAGTTGGGTTAGTTTTACACTCTGTCGAACAATAAGTTGCACTAATTACTCATTTCTACTTGTAACTTGCAATGATTCCAAACTTAATTTGATATCAGAGGTGTAAAAATTAAAACGATTTTATGAACATTAGTCAAATATGAATTTGTTGGAGGATGTTAGTGGATATTTGAACCTCATACAACAGGTTTTAGTGTTAGTTTTCGAAAAAAATTCGTTGTCTATAAATTCAAAAAAACTTAGCATCTAGTTGTCAGTGAAAACAAATGTTCTATATTGTTTAAATTTTAATATGTTATATCATATTTGTCGAATATTAACATAGTTACGTCGTACAAACTAGATATTCGAAAAAGTATATACAATTTGGTTGGACGGGTGTCAAAATCTGAAATAGTTAATATATTTAGAAGAAAAAATATTTCTGTTTCCACCATTTATAAAACTATTAGTCAATGTGAGGAAGGCATACCATGTGTAAACCTTCCAAAAAATGAACGACCTAAAGCTTTGACTAATACCCGGTCAAATAAGTTGGTGGAAAGTGCAAAAGACCCGTCGGGAAATTCGACTTGAAAATTGGCTCACCGACTTCGGGTTTCACACATGACAATCAGCCGCGAACTCAGCAGGAATGAACTTAAACATCGAATAAGTTACGTAGAATTCCGATATGTTGCCCTGCATTAAGAAATCACTTTACAGCTAACAGAGTTTTGATCATGGATGATGAAAAATATTTCACGTTTTCTAATTCGGAAATTAAAGGTAATGTGAAATATAAAACAAACAAAAAATCCGGTGCGCTATATCAGCCGCAGGTATTTCTCGTCCTTATATTAGACTTGTGAGGGGTGAGGCGGTTGATTCTAACTATTTATACCGAGAGATGCCTCCCGAAACTGGTTGATTTTATTAACACACATCATCCTAATCATAATATTATATTTTGGCCGGATCTAGCATCTTGACATTACGCTAGAATAACCAGAGATTGGTTAGATGCTCACAACATCCCATTTGTGCCTAAAAATGACAATCTCCCAATGTTCCCCAGGCAAGGCCCATTGAAGAATTTTGGTCAATATTAAGTAGAAAGCCCAAAATGAAGAATATTTCAAAAAATTCGCGAAGTAGACAATATCACCGTCCAGAACATGAAGCGATATGTTAATCAAAAATTGCGTGCTATTGAAAACAGTGGACCTTTAAGTATTATTTAAATTATATATTGTTAATCATTTATTCTAAAAAAAAGTTGCTAAATAAATTATTTGAAAACATGATTTCTATATTTTTAAATTTCGCCAAAAAAAAACTTTTGTTACGTATGTTAGTTTCGACCAAAATGTGAGGTTAAAAATCGGTCAATATTTCGATTTTGGTTAAAGATAAATTATTTATTCTTGCAAAAATGAACATTACAGGAATGGTTTGTATATTTCCGATATAAAAGTGGTTAAATTTCTGGTTAAAAACTCCTCAAACCCGGGTTCAAATATTGCACATTTTTGGCTAAAAATGTGAGGTTAAAAATCGGTCAATATTTCGATTTCGGTTAAAGATAGAATGTTTATTCTTACAGAAATGAACTTAACAGGGTTGGTTTGTATATTTTCGATATAAAAGTGGTTAAATTTCTGGTTAAAAACTCCTCAAACCCGGGTTCAAATATTGTACATTTTTGTTTAAAAATGTGAGGTTAAAAATCAGTCAATATTTCGATTTCGGTTAAAGATAGAATGTTTATTCTTGCAGAAATGAACTTAACAGGGTTGGTTTGTATATTTACGATATAAAAGTGGTTAAATTTCTGGTTAAAACTCCTCAAACCCGGGTTCAAATATTGTACATTTTTGGCTAAAAATGTGAGGTTAAAAATCGGTCAATATTTCGATTTCGGTTAAAGATACAATGTTTATTCTTGCAAAAACAAAATCTAAAGGGTCGATTTAATATACTAACATTTTAAAAGTATCAAAAAGGCCTTAGGGATTTCGTAAAATAGAGTCAAAATTTTGGAAAAAAAAGCATACACATTATTTTGCTCTTAACTCTGCAACGGTTCAAATCATCTTCAAATTAACACGAAATTCGTGTTGTACGAGGTTTATACTATATATTAACTCATTTCCATATTTAATATTAAGATGAAAGCAAAAATATTTAAACTTACCATCAATAAGTGTGATCTGCAGTCTCATTCCGTCCACATCCCTAACACTACATCCAGTATCCACCGCTTGGCTGGAACAACAAACCTCCACATCTTGAATGGCATATCCATATCGGTGCAAAATCGGCCTTAACACTTCCGCGAGCAATTTTCCCGGTTTAGATTTCACAGAAACAATTTTTCTATTAGGCAATTCCAATTTGAACACGACGCGGGGGGAGATAGAAACCGATTGGCCGTGAAGGGAGTTAGCCGGACCCCCCAAATCAAGAGGTTTATTTTGCCCGGTTAGGTAGAGTTCGTACGCAGAATAGGCAAGCCCGCGTTTGTCTAATAAGCGGTTGGCGAGCTGGCGAACTGTCTCCCCCGGGCGAGTTTGGACAACCGTTGTAGCACCATCGTTTAAAATAACGCGACATAGGGCCCCTTTGTTGCTGCTTGTTGAAGACACGTCGTCTGCGCTGCCTTTGCTGGAAGTTCCATCCGGCATAGAACACGTCATAGCTAGATCTAATGATGTCATTGAGCTTCCCCTACTAGCTATTTTGTCTTCGTTGTATTCGGCCTCGCCACGATCTTTGCTTTTGCTGCGATTTCGA
This sequence comes from Harpalus rufipes, assembly GCA_951394225.1. Classification (NCBI taxonomy): domain Eukaryota; kingdom Metazoa; phylum Arthropoda; class Insecta; order Coleoptera; family Carabidae; genus Harpalus; species Harpalus rufipes. The sequence continues at coordinate 28,042,001 of OX596289.1, read as the reverse complement.
CGATGCCACGGAAGTAGAGACTTGCGCCGACGGTCTTCAGCATTCGATAAAGATTTTTTCAATTTGCTAGGAGTGTTTGTAATGGAGACTTGTAAAGCTGGTTCTAATGTGGGGAGAGGTATGGAACCGTTTAAAGTGCCTGTATACACGGGGGATTTTAAAAAACGCGGATACGAATCGAATTTCATTAAGTTGAAGATTTGTTTTTGGGCCTGAAATGTTGAAATTATTATAGCTGCTTGTACCGCATCTTCTGAAAATAATCGGTTCTAGTTAAGTTGTACCTACCTGTTGGAAGAGCCTAGGTTCGGCCTGGTCTAGCGCCTGCGCAGTGTAATGTCTGGCGTGTGAATCAACATTGACTGGTTCTGGAGCCCCGGGGTACAAATGGCGCCGATGAATGCGCTGTGCTTCAGATGGACGCTCTGCAGTTCCAAGTCTTCGATATCTTTCGCATGCTGTCCAGAAATATATGTTCTCTGCACTGAACTCCTTTTTTAGAAATTCCTGTTAATAAAAACCGAAATTAATATTATACATGGATACCGAAACCCACGAGGTGTTAGGTCGCATTTAATATGTGCAGCACCTGCCCAAGTCTGGGATTTTTGTTAAAATACTACTACTTCCGGTTATCCAATTGTTACCAGAATCAACTCTTCCCATTACTGTTAGATTGAGGAATCCGTAGTTACACAGGTTTTTAATCTTATAGAATTTGAGAGATCGTATCTCCAACCCCACACACACACACAGACATCATCGTAAAATTGTTATTATCGGATTCTAAGGACCTTAAAACGCGCTTACTCACTAAAATCTGGATATGCAATTTTAAAAAAATATATTTTTTACATGCATAAACTATGGAAGAATTTTCGATATTCTAGGTATGTTAAACGTAAATAAATATTTTCGCGTAATGACGTAATGAAAACATTATTAAAACAAACAAAACGTCAAATAAATCAAGTTTGTTAAGTAACTTTATTGCAACTTAATTAGTGAATAATAATTTGCAGAATCCTTGAGGAGTTTAATTTAGAATAAAATAGGCGGTTCGCAAATTATTTTCATAATGAATGAACTATTCTTTACAAATGATTCAATTTACTATAATCATATAGTCTCATTTGTTTCTTGAAGACTTTTCTCGGAATACGACAGCTGAAAGATATTTACAGCTTTTAGGTTTAAACCAAAAACTTAATCACTATTCATGCTATCATCTATTGAGTTTAATTAAAACATCGTAATTTTTTGACATAAATTTTTAGCACTTACAGCAAATACTTGAACTCCCAGGGGATCTTCCAACAGTTTTTCGAAGCTTGTCGCCCAACTGGCAGCGCCACCGGATGTGCCATTTTGTTCCGGTGTCGTCTCTTCGCACTACAACACATACACAAATATTATAAAGAATTGTTATTGTTGTATGAACACAAAAACCAACACAAGCCATTATAGAAAGCAAAGATATAAGCAAAGCAATAGACAAACAGAAAAGTAAAAGTATTTTACAATAAGAAATAAATAAATTAAATACACAAAACAATATAAACATAAATAAATTTTCAAACCGAAAATGAATATCTTTTTTTAGTTCCTGAGATAATTGTGTTCAAATTGGAACCCTAAATTGGGTGGAAATACATATTTGGCGACCAGGGCGCAAAAGGGAAACCTAAACCCGGAACATAACATTTATAAGACCCTTTCTATTTATATAGATGTCAAATAAAAAAAAAACATCTTTGTAGTCTTATGATATAAATACAAACAAATGGTTCAAAGAATAAAAATAAAATACAAAAAAAAATCGGGCCTTCTGATGTTTGTACATAAGTATACACATCTTAAAATTTATTGTATCATGTATACCTATAATTGCTACAGTAAAATAACTGAAAAATAACACGCTAAATTTTGAAAATTTTGCTGAAAATGAATGTATTGTAAAATTTTTGAAAGATGTCCGATCAATGTCATCTACGAATTGTATTAATTTAAATTAATAAAATGGTATAGGACCACATTACAACACAAACTTAAATTAAGTAAATTATAAACAAACATTGCGGCAAATTATTTTTAACTATGGCATAATAAATACAAAAGTACACATATCTACAACATATTTGCACGCGAATACAATTTACATAGCTAACTTGATAAAACTAGCTGCGAATATTTGTGAATCTGTAGGTAAATATATACAATATTTATCGTATAACTAATATTAAATGTGTTATATTCAAGATATTTCAATACATACTACTCTTTACATTTTGCTTCAAAGATAAACTCAAAATATAACTTACTTTTATACAATAAATGAAATAATGGAACAATTTCTTTAACTAATTTTTCATTTTTACTCATAATATTTTGACAAATACGGATCAATTTATTGATATTATTCCCAATTCTATTGGGTGGTCCAGATAATTTTTGTATGTAAATCTAATCCTATTTACTATATACATATTTGGATCCTCTGTACACCTATTGTGACGCAGTTACCTGTATGTGATTGTTGTTGTTGTTGTGTGAAGGCGCCATGAGGAGTGAGGCGGGGCGCCGCCTTGGGGGCTGTCGGGGGGCAGAGGCACGGCGCCGCAGGGACGCGTGGCCCCAGCGCCGCACCGCGGGCAGCAGGGATGATGCCCCAACACCACCACTTGTCTCGCTAGAGAGGAACATGCAATGCTACCATTACCACCCATTCTAACTACAAGTCTACCATACAGATATTCTAATATTTTTTAAATAACAAATTAGAATATTTGTACTTATAAACCTCTTATTGTTTATAATTTTATATTATAAAATTGCACTTCTATGAGCCCAACCCCAAATGTATTCGTACCCTCTGAAATAAATATATTAACAGCAATAAAAAATATTTTACGAATATATTTGGGGTTGGGCTCGTATTACTTATAATTGTAAAATAAAAAAATACTTTACATAAAAATATCAAATATTTCAATGACTGTGAAGAAAAATATTTCCTTATATTTTCAATAATACAAATTTATGTATATTCATACTTAAACTCTTATCATTACACAATTTATTAGATTGTTTAATTATGTTGAAACCTTAGGTGATAACGAAAATAATGAAGTAACCATCATTTCAACAAAAAAATATCTATCAATACATATTACATTTATCAAAAACATAGTACATACACGTGTAGGTTTTTTGTTAAGTTAATTGTAGGTATTATTGTAATATGTATTACATTATTTTTTACTCGTTCCAAAGAAAAAAAAATACGCTGATAAAAAAACCGACAAACATAGGTATGTGCGGACTTCAAAGAAACTTACAAAATAATGAATGAATCATTGTTTCCAGGAACTGATAAACATTTTTGTTATAGAAACATATTTATGGGTGTGTGAATTTGTACTCAACCAGAACCACAGACGCGTTTCGCTCTTATTGGAGCTCTTCAGTGTGGTGCACTGACGCCTCTAAGAGGCACTGAGAAGGTGATAAACATCCCACCAAGATATTAAGCCTGCAGAGGTAACTAACCACATGCAGAGCCATCTATCGAGAAAACCGCGAGCTTGGCTAGCAAAACAATAATAAATGTACAAAGTACAATTATGCGACACTTGGTTGAAACAGTTCTAAATAATAATATTACAATATTTAAAACTCTTGGCACGTATCACAAGATGTCAGTCACTGATTCAACCTGCCGGTCATTTATCAGAGACTGGCCCTCCTAGAGGCGTCAGTACACCACACTGAAGAGCTCCAAAAAGCGAAACGCGTCTGTGGTTCTGGTTGAGTGCCAAGAATTTTAAATATTGTAACAATTATTATACATTTTTTAAATTGTTGTTGAATATTAAATGTAGCAGCAAATATTCTTCAGGTATTCCAGCGCTTTCAAAACGGCCAAAAATGTTTTTGGTATAGCTTCAATAAATTTTGTTTAACTCTCGTATAAATTACGAGGTGTTAATTGCATAAATAAACATTTTTTTTTATATTCTACGTACATCATATCAATATGAGACTGACGTACTGACATTACTTCTGTCCAAAGTCCAAGAACATAACCTATAACTATTCGGCAGACATGGCGGCTTCCAAAGAAATGCGCGTCATCAATTGTTTCAGCAATCACGTATCACGTTCATTAACACATTTATATTGTGTATGTATGTGTGTGCGTCTACATATGTAAGTACCAGTTGTAATGTTGTAAATAAATGCTATGCGGGTCGAATTGTCCCTACATGGTGGTGTGACGTGTGAAGTTATATTTAGGAGGACTTCCACACTCATAGAAATTGTTATTGATACATACATGCCGAACATAGGGACTTTAAGATGTAAAATCGAACTTTCCTAATTTCCTGATTCCTTAATTATTTTAGGTAAAAAAGCTTCAAATAAAAGTTGTAGGGCATAAAATTCTGCATCTGAATCAATAAACAAAATTAATTTTGCCTTGTAAAGGCAGAAATTAGGTATGAAAATGTCGAAAATCACTACAAAAATAGCTATAGCCATGGAATTCAAACAAAAAATTAACAAATGTTAACGATTTATTTGTCAAGCTAGGTTAATTTATTTTTAGAAATAATACCTAATATGACAGATAAACCGTTAGACATTTGTCATTTATTTTGTGTCAATTCCATGGCTATTGCTATTTTTGAGGTGATTTTCAATATTTACCTAATTTCTACCGTTACAAGTCATACAAAATTAATTTTGATTATTGATATTGTAGAGCGCGCCCACCCGACTAGCCCGAATGCGAGTGCCGCCACTGGTAGAATATTCTCCCGGCGGGGTGAAACCCATACGTGCAGACAGTCCGGTGGGCTGATTCTTTGTATTCGATGTCATTGTCGCCTCGGAAAGTTCCAGAAGGACATTGGGCTTTTTAAATCCGTCGCCAAAACCAGCCAACGAGTGGTGAACATAAATAAATAATGTAGTTACACAAATATTGTTTAAATAAATAATCTCAGTGTTTAAGTGTTTAATAATATTCTTAGTCTTAAATTAGTGTTTATAATTGTTTAACCATAGTGTTAAGTTATTATTTATCGTTTAATAAACGTATTATTTTAAGTATTATTTCTCTTATTTTTACACTTCCTCCAAATAAATAATTGTTACAATACAGATGCAGAATTTTATGCTTCAAAACTTTTTTACCTAAAATAATTAGGGAAACCCTGTATGTATTGCACACTGATAAAAATGCATATAAATACAACAATTATAAAATTAAAATTCTCCATCTGTTATGAGCCAAGGTTTGGCTGACGTGCTGTACGTGTATTTTCATCGGAGCATTAATCCCAGAAAAATGGATTCAAATTCGGTTTAATTTTAACTGGGCGATAGTAAAGTGGACGACGATGAACTGGGCGATAGAAACTTTTAAAAAATGCACTCTTAGCAGGCATACCAATTGATAGATTTTGTAGTACTTAATAATAAAATTTACGTCACATTCTTGAGTGGCTGATAAAGCATGAAAAATATATTAATAATATTGAAAAATTAAAATTAATCTGTTTTGATATACGTCAAAAAAAACTATAATACGTAAATGATAAATTTTCTCAATTCATCTGAACAATCGATTGATCTGATAGCTTTAAATTGCCATAATCAATAAAGCCGAATTATTTTATCTATACCACCTTCGAGTTTATTGACAATATCAGCATAAAATATACCTAGTGATTTGGTATCCAAGCAGGCTGATAAGGTAGACTGACGTCAATATATAAGCGTCTTCATTTTACAGCTTCCTGCATGCAGGTGACGTGAATACACACGCACATCACTGCACCAATAAAAAATACTAATGCCAAGTAAACACAAAAAAATCTGTTGTGGCCAGCACAATCCCTTCCGACAATCCTGTGTATTATACATAAATTTCATACGTAAATTGCAAAAGATTTTAAATTTCCAGTAATTTCATAAACAAACTATGCAAATTGCACTTGACACTAATATCTTCTTTAGCTTTCCCCATTCATAGGGGTCGCTATTTTTTATTTTCTTCTTCCACTCATTTCTGTTTGAGTGTCGTTCTCATTCAGTTCCTTTTCTCTCAAATCTCCCGCAATACAGTCTTTCCATCTTATCTTTGGTCTTCCTCTATTTCTTCAACCTTCTATTACTAAGCATTCATCCAATATATTCTTCATTTCTCCTCATGACATTTTCAAACCAATGTAATCGTCTCTCTTATATTTTTCTGTGTCTTCCCAACATCTACTTCAACATCCTCATCTCTGCCACATTAATTTACTATTATTTAATATTAGTAGTTTCCATGTTTAGCATAGCTGGCTGATTTATAAAATTTAATTTCTTTAAAATTCTTTAACTCTATATCTATTGAATATGACGTATAAAATGCAATCAAATCAATAGAAAATAAAATATTCTTTAAATTATAATAACGTTAAATGTCAATAAATCATATTTAACTGTTAAATCTTCAAATGAGGCTACTTCCGGTTCACCAATTATAACCAAAATCTAATCACTTGTTCTTCTGGATGTAAACTTGAGGAATACGACAAAATTATAATTTTTAGAATTGTGGTATTGAAGTTATGCGATTTGAAACTTTCGTCGCACACACACAGACACATACATACAGACATCATCGTAAAAATGGTAATATCGTATTATAGGGACCCTAAAACATGCTTATTCACTACAAACTCATCATTGAATTTTTTGACCAAAGACAATACCTTCCTTGCCTAAAGGTGACTGAAGGTAAAAATACTTGGAAACTCCTGTTAGCGCGCGCAATAAAAATATGTGAAAGTCACATACAGTCTTCTGTTTCATTAAAAAAGCCTTGGGAACATTCCACCATTTATTTATAAAGTATTTCTAGCAATTTTTAACCTTCTTCACATATAAACACAGTAACACAAGACACTAAATATTTATTTTAATCTGCCTGCAACTGAATTTATTTACTACCAAAAATATTACAAAATGTAAACATGGTATTCTTAAACCTAAAACATACTTGAGAATAATGTACAGGCTGTCTCAGAAATAATAGCAATTTATATGTTTAATTAATCATGAAAATATAAAGGTTGTCCCACAGAAAAATTCCTATTATGCGAGAGAAATCTTCCGTATATACTGCTCCAAGTGAAAACGCATTTTAATTGACGATAAGTATGTAATGAAAATGTTTTATGTATTTTGTATAAAAAGTAGGAATGTTGAAATATTAAATTTTATACGCAATATCCTTGTATGAGGAAATAGGATTCCACAAATTTTTGTACTAAAAGATTCTTCAAAATCACTGTTTTATATTTCCTGTACGCATACTTAACTGCACATTATACGAATATCTTTTTATATCGCAATTTTCAAATATTTCTTCAGATATTTTATATAATTATAACTGCAAGAATAAATCAGACTTTGTAGTGCTTACTCTAAACTAGAAATGAGTGCCCGTAAGGAGATGCTTTAATATATCAGTTTGTATTTATTATCAAAATTTATATAGAGATTATTACATCCAGCAATGAATAAGAAACTGTTTATTATGAATAAATTATAAGTATCATTGAAAATGAATCGACAGGAAACCACTAAACCGCAAACTTCTTATAGAAAAACAAGAATATTTTTTCAACACTTATACAGGGTGTTATATTTTAATGGACCCAGCCAATAACTCATTTATTAAGTTAGTAATTTCTTTCATATAACATGATTTATATAGCAACATGTAAGCTACTTGATGACGGATGTATATTCATGATACCACTTCCGGTTTATTAGAAATAGTAATCTTTTATTAACTGACTGTTTAGTCTAGCTGTCAGAGACATTGGACAGTTATTTGTTGACAATTAAGTCTAGAAGTTATTGCAAGCCTGTGTGCAGGGCTGATATTTTGTTATGGATGCCATATGATACCCTCTTCAACCCCTCAGAGATAATCCTCTCACGAAAGTAACGTTTTGTTTGAAGTAGTCTTAGATACTCGTGTCGACGAGACATGTAGTCTGCGTTTTAGTTTCTGGCGCGGGCTAAACGCCTGCCTGCTGAGTTACAATGTAACTATTTAGTTATGTTTAGTTTAGTAATCAATAATAATAAGTTTAATAGTTAATAATTGATTAGTGTTGGGTGTAAATATGTGTAAATAAAAACTCTATCGATATTATTCGATTTATTCCCACTGCTTACCGATTTGAACACAAGACGTCTAATGCAGTTTCTATATAATTATAAATCGCTTCCATTGTGTACACAGCACCCTTAACACATAATCTATGTTCCTTTGTGTCACTTATGTCCACTATTATCCTATATCACTATTTCTGTACCGTCAAAGTGTCACTATTTTGAAGACAACACGTATAACGTGTTGCCAGTAACACGTTATGTATGAAACTGAATTGAATGGCAGCGCGATGCGTTAATTTTCTCGACAAGTGACAGGCGGCCAGCGGGAAATCCACGGTGGCGCTGATATAAACAGCAGTGAATATCAAAATGCTCAATGTTCTGATGTGGCCAGCACAATACCTTCCGTATTCCATACATAACTTGCAAAAGATTCTAAATTTCCAGTCGTTAGGAGTCGCTATTTTCATTTCTGTTGTGCGTGTCGTTCTCATTCAGTTCCTTTTCTCTCAAATCTTCCGCAATACAGTCCTTCCATCTTGTCTTTGGTCTTTCTACTACTAAGGTATTCATTCTTCTTCCAATATATTCTTCATCTCTCCTCATGACATGTTCAAACCAATGTAATCGTCTCTCTTATATCTTTCCAAAAACGTATATCATTCGATGCCATATTCATTTACTTTTCATTGATACTGACATCTGTCAATTTGAATTATCTAAATATATTAGCAGTTTCCATGGTTAGCATAGCTGGTTGATTTATAAAATTTAATATCCTTATAATTCTTTAACTCTATATCTATTGAATATGAAGTATAAAATGCAATCAAATCGTATAGAGAATAATATATTTTAAAATGTTAATAAAAGATATTTAACTGCGGTTTTCAAGAAAAACTGTTAATATCTTCAAATGAGGGTACTTCTTCATCTGGACGTAAACTTGAGGAATACGAAAAATTATAATTTTTGGAATCGTGGTATTGAAGTTATGCGATCCGAAACTTTCGTCACACACACATACATTATTGTAAAAATGGTGAAATCGTATTATAGGGACCCTAAAACATGCTTATTCACTAAAAACTCATCATTGATTTGTTTGACCAAAAACAATACCTTCCTTACCACTAAAGGTGACGGAAGGTAAAAAATTAACCAGAATTTATGAAAGAAATTTAAACTAGACAAAAAATAAACATTGTTGAAATAAAATTTGTATGGTTTCATTATTTAATTTTAATAATTTTCTGAATACATTTTTAATGGACACGGATGAAAATATAGTTCATGGACACCAAAATTTCTGGGAAAATGTAAACATATAAATTTAATCTCATTTTCAAAATTAAACGTTTTCAATACAATTTTGTCACTTTAATAGTATCTTCGGCCTACGGCTAAAAATAAGTATTCCAAGTTCATTTACACGAACAAAACTGATGAAGAAAATAATTAAATTTGGATGTTTATATTTTTTGAGAAGTGACCGTGGTGATATTTCCAGCGATTCCAAACAAATGGTTCAATGTCGGCAGTATGACGCGTGTAGTTCCGTTTATTTTGATAATATTTATTTGTGTTTATCTTATTAATTATACTTTACTTTGTCTCTATGATAAGAATAATGTTAGCACAAGGATTATGGTGTAATACTATGATATCGGTACAATACTTACAGTTGACTTATAAAGGAGTGTTTGAAGGTAACTCCATAGAGAAAGATAATAATTCTTTTGCAAGAAAATTATGTTAGGAATTTATACATAATACACAGGATTTACGGAAGGTGCTGGGCGCATCTAATTTTTTAAATTATTTATTACAGAAAGCGATTTTACAATGCTCCTTGACAATAATTTTGAATATTGAAGGTAATGTTTACATAGACTTTTCAATAACATTAAAATTGCTAAGTAAATTCTAAAATACATATATATTCATGAACGCTAATATTATAACCAAATAATTTAAAGGTATGTATTTATTTCCATATACGGAGTGTTGAGTGTTAACTTAAAGTTTGTTGAACTTAAACTATGTACAGAATGATTGAAAAAAAATATTTACAAATAAATAACTTTTTTTTTAATATCCTAGACAACACTCAAAATTATGTTTTATCTCAAACATCGTAAACTTGCTCAAATTGTCTTACATATACAATAATTATCATAAGTTGGCAACACTACATTTGTATGAAATTGTCGTATAATGGATTAGTTTAGTGCCGATTTTTGAACTTTTAATGACGATTTTAGTTCACTTTAGTGACGATTTCAAATAAAAGTATTTAATTATATGAAAGTATTTACATAAATTGATTTTATGGTTTTTTTTTTATTGCGATACATGTGTAATAAAAGATACAATGATGTAGATGTAGGTAAGTTGTTAATAATACTAATGCGTTAAGTCACGTTTGATTCACATGTGAGCCTACTGCAGTTATACACGTGGTTTATACAAGATGGATCTGTTAACAACCACAATTAAAATATAATTCACATTAACGCTACTATGATTAGATATTTTCTTCCTGTAAATAATAAATAGATAAATAAGTAAATAATAAATAAGTACCTAACAAATGTATCTTATTTTTCTCGAATTTTTTCAAATACATTATTACTTAAAACAAATCTTTTATGTAACATATTTTCTTTGTTTTCAAAAGTATGGCGGGTCATTATATGCTTCTGTAAGAAAATCTTATTTCCTTTGATGCAACAAACCCCACATTGATAAATTTCTACGCTCGAAAATCTATTTCCGTCAGACATTTTTAAATTTGCTCTGAAATGAATCCGTGTGATCACTCAAAAAAGAATGATTCAAAAAGGAAAGGGGAAGGTTGTCTAGTGATCACAAAATAGAAATTGGGGATAACTAAAACACACTTTTGCTTTGGAAAATTTTAAGATTTTGGAGGAAGAGCAGAATTACTCCGTTTCTTGAAATGTTAATCGCAATAACATCAATGCAAGAACTGATATTCAAGGACTTAACAGCGTATATGTTGGTGTATTGGAAAAGTTCAAAAAGGAAAAGGCAAATTTCAGGCCAAACTGAGTTTCATTACTTACATTTTATTTAAATTCCTACAACTGCTACATTATTATTGGTGTACAGACGACCAATAGAAGTACGTAACAATCACCAGGATATTTCCGGCTATTTTCCGTATTATTCGGTTATCGACTTTTAGAACGGATGTATGTATGCTCTTTGAATTTTTTGTACAATGTTTAATAAATTAATTAATGTTTTGTACGAATGTATTTTGTGTGCATGTAACATTTTGTAAGATCTTTCTGTAAGTGTGATATTATCGTTGGTATAATAATAAATGCTGTTTGACTGACCTTTCGAGTAATTGTTAACACCTAATCCACATCACAATCGAGAAATTATCCACAATTATGTTCAATTTCCATACTGTTTTATAACAAGAGTAGAAGACTACCATATTTCGAGATATATCTTTATGGCAAGAATTTATTTGCTGCATTGTATGAGTGTTGTAGGTGTAATCAGATAAGCGAATTATTCAAGAATTTACATTTTACACGGTTATAAATACTGTCTTCCTGTATTTTGCACATCCATCTACGAGATACAGGATAAGCTATAGCTGTGTATACTGCTATTTCCGTACATTGTAGCTACATATTCACTACATTAGATTTTACTATGCGAAGCGACAAACAGGAATTCCGCAGTTTTACTAATATTTTTTAATTGATTAATAAAGCTATATATTCACTGCGACCTGTAAGATCTGTTGTAACATGACCCTATCTTAGTTTTCTGGAAGTAGTTCCAGAGTTCTTATGAAGCCAATTACTGCTCCAGAAGTCAGTCCCCCTACCAAGATGGCAAACTTCCGGCCACAGCTGGACAGTCACATATAATGTGTTCCGAAGTTTCTTCGTCCTCTTCGAAAAGTCGACAGATATACCAATCTTACATAGATGGTATTTCAGATGCATAGTTCTAAGGTTCTTCTTGCTGAGAGCTAATAGCTCTTTTGTTTGTCAATGAGGATGAAATGAATTTCTTCAACTGACTAAGGCCCGGGATGTCTCTCCAATGCTATGGTTGCTCCCTCACAGTTTTTGATTTCCTTCTTTGTATGGCTTTTCACGAGTCCACAAGAAGGTTCAGGCCCGTATTTTAGCTCCCTTTTAGCGAGCTCATCTGCTTTTTCATTGCCTAGTACTCCCTCCACCACAAAGTGACGTGGTTATCTTTGGCCAGTTGCTGTACGGTGTTCACTTAGTGCCTTTAAAGCAGTCTGGCTGTCTGAAAATATGTTGATTGTTGCTCCTTTAAGACCTTTGTTTAGGTTTGAGAGATTTATTGCCTCTGCTTGAAAAATGGTGGGACTGGTGCCTGTAGATTTCTTTATTTAGTAACCTGGACTCCAGTTTCTCCTGACTCTAGTATTGAACCATCTAAAGGGTTTTCCAATAAGAGGTGTTATTTTGATATTCAAAGAAAAATGCCATTTTTTAATATAAATGATCGGATGTTTATTTTATTATAAAGAGGAAGGTATGCCGTTAATAGTGGAAAATAACATCAGGCAAATGACCACCACGACCACGCTGACAGGACAATATCCTTTTCATGAAATTTTCCATAACCAAATCGCAAAGTGGCTGTCCTATGTCCTCGATAGCCTCACGAATTCCATCTTTGAGGTCTTGAATCGACGCTGGGCAGTTAGCGTAGACCTTCTCTTTCACGTGGCCCCAAAGAAAGAAGTCGCAAGGTGTTAAATCACAAGATCTCGGTGACCAATTGTGATTCGATGGAATTCCGGATCATTTTCATGCATTTCAACGACCCAATCAGCAAAGACACGACGTTGTTGATGATCGGCCGGCTTGAGTTCTTGTGTTAACTGGACTTTATAAGCCTTAAGACCCAAATCTTTATGCAAAATACGGTGTAATGACGTTTGTGGAATGCCTAATTCCAAAGAACGACGAGGAATGGACAAACCTGGGTTTTCTTCAACACTTTCGGCTACAGCAGCAATATTCTCGGCTGTTCTTGAGCGACGTGCACGGGTTTTATTCTTCACATCACTAACTTGTCCCAACAGCTCGAATTTTTCCACCAATTTCTGTATTGCGGTCCGACAAGGTGCTTCACGACGACCCAAAAATTGTCGAGTTTTACGAACCGTCTCTGCCAAATTTTCACCATTTTTATAGTGAATTTTAATAATTTCAATGCGTTGTTGAAGCGTGTATCGTTCCATTTTTATTAATGGCGTAGTTTCTACTTGTCAAATGTCAAAAAATGACAGCTTCAAAAGCGACATCTGCCGAAATAGCGGGCTATTCAAAATAACACCTCTTATTGGAAAACCCTTTATAAACCAGGACAAAGGTGGCCCTCCTACTGTCCACTGAAGGCGATCACCAATGATTACCTTATACGTCTGGTCAAAATTGTATCTTGTCGTCATTGTATCACAGACAGATATGGCGTTCTCCCTTAGAATTTCTAAGTGGCCTACGAGTTTCCCAGGTTTGAAGCGTTTTGTCCTACTGAGTGTGAGTGCCTGGAGCATCGCCTCTTTCTTCACTTGAAGGTGCAAAGGCGTTAGCCCCAGAATCACTTCCAGTACTGCAGTTGGATAGGTATTAATAGCACCTGTAAAATTTATTTTACATTTAGGCAGAAATCACACTTTATAATTATTTTTCTATATAGTTCCCCTTCTTAGTTATGCATTTTCCCCATCGAACAGGTATTTTTTTTATGCCCGTTTCGAAGAATGATTTCGGGCGGGTATCCAACAAATTGCGCACAAACTGTTCAACTTCTTGGCCGTTCGCAAAACGCTCTCCTCCAAGTGCTTCCTTGAGAGGTCCAAACATGTGAAAATCGCATAGTGAAAGCTCAGGACTGTGGGGAGGGTGGTCAAGTGTAGTCCAGTGCATTTCAGCCAATTTTTGGATTGTTAGGACTGCATTGTCATGCAGGAGCAGGACGTCTCGGATGGGTTGACGGCGCCTTTTTGACCGATATGCAGCTCATACCTGATCAAGAAGGTCACAGTAGTAGGCAGCGTTTATTTTGCGATGATCGTGAAGAAAATTAACGAGTAAAACTCCTTGAGAATCCCAAAACACAGTTGACATCACCTTCCTGGCTGACAAGCGAGTTTTGACGTCTTCGGTGACTCACATTTATTACTTTTTCACGTCCTTCTATGAACTCTGCACACCAGGCTGCACTCATAGCCATGAAAGTGTATTCTCCCAGAACTGTGCACGCAGTCGGTTCAGAATTTCGGCTGGTTTAACGCCTTCCTTCGTTAAAACTTTATAATTATGAGTTGCGCATTCGACGGATGAACCTCTCTTTCGTTCATTGTGAGGACAGCTAACGAAATCGGTCGGGCGGTCAGCTGGGCCTTGAGTCATCTGGAGCAGATCCCCCCCTACCTTTTCCGATGCTTCGCCTACCTCCGACACACTTTCTAGGCCCTCAGAAGTAAAAGGCTCGTTTATATTTGAATGCCCCTCGTATTAAACTTAAAATTAGAATTCGTCTGGTAATGATTCCAGGAAGACCAATCAATGTTAGTTACACAATCCAATGTATCAAATCACGTTGCGGTAATAATTGTCAAGTCACCTGTATAGTGGATAATTTATCCAACGTGTTTATGTGAACAGCACAAGCTGCAACACCATTTAGTAGATAAGTTGCCACTTGTACTCCAGACGAAAATATTTATTCAACATGGGAAACACTCCAAAATATCGGGATGTAGTGATAAGGACTTTTAACCAGAATAATTCGATAGCAACACCTTCGTCACACAAACACACACATACATACATACAAACATCATCGTAAAACATGCTTATTCACTAAAAACTCATTATTGAATTTTTTGACCAAAGACAATACCTTCTTTACCAAAGGTGACGGAAGGCAAAAAGCACCTTACTTGTAAGTATGCAACGTTGACCTTTTTACCTCTCGCTAAGAGAGGTATTGCATTCATGCTAAAAATCGCATATCCAGATTTTATTGAATAAGCACGTTTTAAGGTCCCTACAATCCGATTTTAACATTTTTACGATGATGTCTGTGTGTGTGTGTGTGTGTGTGTGTGTGTGTGTGTGTGTGTGTGTGTGTGTGTGTGTGTGGATGTGTGTGTGTGTGTGTGTGTGTGTGTGTGTGTGTGGGATGTTGGAAGGACGGTTACTCAAAAACTATAAGACTTAAAATTTGTTTAACAACGTATTTCCCAATCGGACATTCATGGGAAGATCTGAAAAGGTTTTGGTAATAATTGGACAACCGGAAGTAGAAGATTCTTGAAAAAAAATCTTCTAAATATTATTTTTTGAAAATTTTTCGTGGTAATATTAAAGAAAATTAAATTCTCTATCTGATACATTTAAATATTTTATTATATATTCCATAGATTTAGAGATAAAAGAAGTATAATATATAAAATAATCTGTTGTAATAAATTTGACAGCCGAAAGAATGCCATGAAAAATAGTTGATAATTTAAATTATTTGTAACTGACAGATAAATGTCAGTGTCAGAAATAATGAGTGATGAAAGAAAAATGTACTTGGAGAATCCCTTAGTTCTTGATCTGTGACTATTATGGAGATGACAAGTCTAGGTTGAAGGACTTAAATTTGTTTCAAACATTATGGGACAATGTACACCAGTACTATAGACTAGAGTAACTTTGAATTCCGAAAAAGCTATCAAATTCTTCTCAAGTAAGTTGTAAATATTGACAAAATTACACATCGATATAAGAATAATCGGAGTGCAATCTATCCGTCACTTTATTAAAGGGAATTAGTGTTATTTAGATATAACATGTATGAAAAAATAAAATGTAAAAGAAGATATGTAAGAATAGATGCACAATCCATATATACATTTTAGACCGCCCAAAATTAATGTTTTTACTAGAAGAATATGAAGAGAAAGTAAACAAAGTTGTTCGAATTGAAAATTGCAGTTACCAGCCTAATATTTATATATGGTAAACTCTACTTTGTAATTTATTGTAACATAATTTATGGTAAAATATCTTCATGTTGAGACATGCTATTATTGAATAATAAAGAAGTTTATACGTCATAGATTTATATGAATATATTATTTGTATTTATAAAAATATTCTTTGCTTTATGCATACAGCCAGGTAAAATATACGGCGAGAGGTTATGTGCTGGCCACATCAGATTTTTTTTATTGTACTGCGTCTAACGATTAATATCATATACTTACGTAATCATCTTGTAAATGTTACATGAAGCAAAAATAATAAATATAGAGTTCGCATATGCTTCCTCAGTAAAAACTATAAGTAGAACGAATTATAAAATATGCTGATAACGATATGCCGGAGACAGCTATATTACGATCAAAGGTGATTGTACAAAATATATAAATATAAAAACTAAAAAATATTTATATAAAGGATAAGTACTTTATTGATAAATTATCAATGGCTTTTGATATATAAAAATATTTATATTTATTTGAGCACTTGTAAGTAGTTTTATCTCTGTATTTCATAATTAAATATGCCCACTCGTCTCGTCATAGAAATATAACATAGGACATGTCAAATATGTAAACATCAAGAAATATCGATACTTTCAACAAAAAAAAACAACGAATTCTACGAGAATCAATAGTTTTTTTAATATTATTATTGAATAACATTATAAAGAATATTATTGTTGAAAAAATTTCAATAAATATAATAAATTGTGATGAATTTCATTAAATGAATTTTGAATTAATTACTTCATTCATATCGATATGAAATACCGTCTCCAGGAAAATGCAAAATAAATAAATTGAGAACGGATGGAATACTTGAAACCAACAGTTTATTATATTTTGTTGCTATTACAGATAAAATATTTTAAAATGTGTTCATTATTTCAGGGAAACGGTATTAAATTATAAATTATCTATGCGGTATATTCTACGAAAACTTTTATTTTCTTCCATCGTATACTGATAGAAATTCTTAGTAGTACTGTGGGTTGCTGAAGGTTTGGAACAAGTTTAAATTTAGAAAAAGAGTGCCACATCTGTCAATTTGAATTATCTGAATATATTAGCAGTTTCCATGGTTATCATAGCTGGCTGATTTATGAAATTTAAATAAATAAATATATCATCACGGCATTTTACCCATTGCTGGGTGTGCCAATCTACTTTGTACACAGATATCGATAATGATGAAATATTTGTACCTTGCGGGCGCTTACCAGGCGTCACCTCACGGGCATTCAATGTTGGCGTGGAGAATGCACCACAGGAGGCAATTTTGTGCCATTAAAATTCGGGGATCGAACCTGGGTCCTCAGATACGCGACCAGACATAGCCACAAGACCCCATATGAAATTTAATTTCTTTATAATTCTTTAACTCTATATATATTGAATATGAAGTATAAAATGCAATCAAATCGCATAGAGAATAATATATTCTTTAAAATTTATAATCATTAAATGTCAATAAATTATATTTAACTGCGTTTTTTCAAGAAAAACTGTTAAAAGTTGCAATTTTACTATTCCAATATATTCTTCATCTCTCCTCATGACATGTTCAAACCAATGTAATCATCTTTCTTGTACCTTTCTAGAAACTATTACTCCTTACCGTATCTTTCTGTGTCTGCCCCAACATCTATCTCAACATCCTCCACTCTGTCACATTCATTTTTTAATCATTGATACTGATATCTATCAATTTGAATTATCTGAATATATTAGCAGTTTCCAATTCCCCCTGCGTTCTGGCGCGAATTTTCCAATCAAAATGCCACATAGAAATGTATATTTTTCATACATATTTTATCACATTTGGATCAAAAATGATGACAACAAAATATTATCTTTGAAAACATGAATCACAAAATTTTGTGCAAACACATGTCTATAAATAAAGTATGATAAGAATAATAACTATTTTTGTTTTTACAAGAGTCCACGTGTGCTGATTGAGGTATTCACAATCACAGTGATATTCTATTTGGGGATGATTGGGTAAACAGGATGCAAGCACATCAACACGTGAACTCGTGGATAGAAATTCATGCTTTCGGTATGTTATCTATACCTATATCTGTACTTGTGCGAAGTAAATCTTGTTTACGTGTTTCACTAAATCATATTATGAATATGATGGATAAAAACGACGTCAGTATATGTAGGTGGAGAAAATTTGATTGATGTTATTATAGTTTTCATAATATTACGGATTTTCAGTTAATATATGTAGATTAATAATACAAGACTCTAATTGCAAGCCTAACTTTCGGTTATAAAATATTTTTTTCACTACTAGCTACACAGAGGTACCTACTTTATTGACCGAATAGAGTGCCGTGAAATTGAATTTCTCAACCCGTCCATGGTTACCGGTATATAATTTCTCATTATTAACCGATAATAAGTTAATAATGAATAAACTTATTTTTTGAAAAAGACGTTTTAACGTCGGGATGCGTACTGAAATTAAAACATAGTGAAATTGAAATTATGAATGAGAAATTAGGACATTTGTACTGTAAAATAGTATAAACATTTAATTTATGTATATGTTAACAAATTAAGAAATATATCAATTGTAATGTATAGCTATAAAAAATATTTATGACAATATATTAATATGATAATATCTAGATTTACTGCTGGTATAAACTATATTTAAAATGCAGATAATGTTGTATGCACATTTCATGTAAATATTCACTTACATATTATTTATAGTGTATATACAGAAAAGTAGGTAATTTATAATAATAAAAAGATACATCAATTTTTTGCAACATAATAAATGAAGCTAAATATGATAATATCATTCATCAGCCATCAGTCTTATTTGAGCTTATTGTTTTAAATGATTTCCACGTAACGGACTTGATTAATCGCGCAACACGTTACGAGGAATTTGTTTCAAAACAATTATTGCTGATTCGCAAAACTTAGGAACTAATATTTAATTTCAAAGAAATAAGGTCGGACCGATTTATTAATATTTAAAATATGTCTGAAATGATAATCATCTTTTACTGCCATACCTGTCGCTCATTTGTCCATTAAATAACCACACTAACACTATATAATTCGACAGCACACACGATCCCTGAATCTACTAGTTTTATAGTCGTACTGTCGCGAATCGCGATCAAGGCTTACTGCGACCGGTAAAGACCGTTTGCTCGATGGATTACTCGGGTGATGTGACCTGTCACATATACCGGAAGTTAGCACTGCTGGACTTGATATAACAGTCCAGCAGACTCAACACTTTTATGTAAGATGATATGGTGGAATGTTACACGTTTTCTTGTTGCAAATTTCGATAATGCACCGGCAGATTAAATGTTATTACATTTGTTTGTGATTTTGATAATATTTGCTTAAATTAAATTAAATTGTCATAATATAATTATACACAATATGAAACATTTCGAAATATTTCATATTATGGTAAAAAAAAACTAATGTTACTAACCACAAAAAATTCAGCATTTAATCCTAGCAGCTACCCACACAATTCCATCACACTTTAACAACTACAAATTCACTTTAATAAAGCACATGATGTATTTTTTTGCTAATACAAAGATATTTAGCGACAATTAATACAAGACTGAAACGAAATAAATGTTTTAGATATGAAAGTTGGTCAGCAAATTGGGAAAGTTTCGTCATTGGCTGGGATAAATTAGAATTTTAACCGCAAAAAGTGATTAGATTTGTGAAAATGTACTGTTTTTACATTTTTCTACGTTGGTAAAAAATACAGTGTCAAATAACATATCCAATAATTATTTTATGTATCTAAGACGAAAATTATTGTTAATTATGCAATTTTGTCATAGATGAAAATAAAAACTATTTAATATTAATAATAAAAATAATTGTAAAAAATCTGTTGTGGCCAGCACAATACCTCTCGCCACTTCCTTTTTTTGGTTACATAAGTATAGGGCGCGAACAGTAATGTTACATTTTTGGGCTTCACAAGCAGATGTGTGGGCCCGTTTCACAATGATAATTAGTAATTATGTACATAGATGTCAAATGTTAGAATTTTTCATTAAAATTTTTAAGATTTTCTAAATTTACGTCAATTTATCACCAGGAGTTTAAAATTTACTTGTATGCCTTAGATATTTAACATTTAATTCTGCTCCACATGGAATTGGAAAATCACTAAATTTAGAATGAGAAATTTATACGTAATTACTAGCTATCATTCTGACATGGGCCTCCATATCTGCTTGTCAAGGCCAACAAAATCATATGACTGCTCGCTCCCTATTGTATTTAACATTTCTTGTATACTCTACACCAAAAATTCTACTTAGATTGTTTAATTTTAAATTCATTTTTGATGAAGAAATTTTGTCCTCTTCTAATTTTTTGAAATTTTTCCAATTCTATTAATACATTAAGAAATAATATAATGTATATACTTCCCAGAAAAACTCTTCAGTAATGTCTTCGGATTTCTGACACTGACATTTATCTGTCAGTTACAAAAAAATTAAATTTTCAACTATTTTCCATGGCCATTCTTTCGGCTGTAAAATTTATTATAACAGATTATTTTACATATTATGTTTCTTTTATCTCTAAATCTATAGAATATATTATAAAATATTTAAATGTATCAGAAAGAAAATTTATTTTTCTTTAATATTATCAAGAAAAAATTTCAAAAAATATTATTTAGAAGATTTTTTTTCAAGAATCTTCTACTTCCGGTTGTTCAATTGTTACCAAAACCTTTTCAGATCTTCCCATGAATGTCCGATTGGGAAATACGTAGTTAAACAAATTTAAAGTCTTATAGTTTTTGAGTAATCGTCCTTCCAACATCCTACATACATACACACACACACACACACATACATCCACACACACACACACACACACACACACACAGACATCATCGTAAAAATGTTAAAATCGGATTGTAGGGACCTTAAAACGTGCTTATTCAATAAAATCTGGATATGCGATTTTCAGCATGAATCCAATACCTCTCTTAGCGAGAGGTAAAAAGAAAGTGCATACATAATTTGTATTCCTTTTAATGATACATATTCATAAAAATTTCTCTGTTTAATAAAACATCTTAACAAGTTGATACTTTCATTTCACATACAAATGAAGATTGTTTTGTAGATATGTAGAAACAATTACTTCTTCAAACGGCAACAGTCTTATTGTCCGAATTGTAGAAGTGGGTCGCGTATAACGTGAAACATAATCATTAGCTACAACAAAGTACTTGTTCTTGGTTAAATTCAGCGTTGCAATTGAATCTGTTTTGTTGGAAAGAATAATGATAGTAAACAACTGGAACTGTATTACAAATGTTGCTTGAGAACCGAAAAAAGTAACCATTATTTTATTTGATTGTGCACAATATTTATTTATTTTATAAAACAGATATTAACGTTATTTTCTAATACAAAAATAGTTCTATATAGCCCAACTTAACATGCAACAAAAATTAGTAATCCTGACTATAAAGGAAAGAGAAGATTATAGTATATTCATGTAAGATTTTTGGTGGTACGCCACTGGGTTAGAAGCTCAGGCAAAAACACTTGACATTCCTAAATGCAATGACACCCCCCGACCCTTGGAAGGGCAGGCTAATTGTATTGTGACCACAGTGTTAAGGGTGAATGGTAAATCTCACGGTTGTTCTAATTACAACACAGATATGGCATTCAGGTGTGGATCATCAGTTGCTTGATTGTTGTTGTACACTATTTGTGTATTTGATACGCATGGTATATGTGAGATATACATTTGTATTGTTGGTTTGTGGCGGCAAACATATGTAGTATCTATTATCCGAAGGGTTGTTTGTGACAACCCTGGGTCCATCAAGTCGTGTACTCTAAAGGTGACTAGCGTACATAGAGAAACGCTAAGTGAGAGGCTGAGGTCCATAAGAGGTCTGGGACCTGCTTATGGCCGTAAGCTAAGCTCTCGCAACGGGTCTGGGACCCAACATGACTGGACCTTATACCTATCCCCCCTCCTGTCTATCGTATAATGCACGCCTGTAGCAATTGTTGTGATTATAATGACAATGTGTACTTTATCGATTGTAAGCTAAGCTCTCATAATGGGTCTCAGCATGTTTGGGACATGCGTAGGTGGCTACGGTACCGCAGTGACTATTCATGAGAGCCGTATTTCAGAAAATCGTCCCTGCACTGGGTGCATACCTTTGCGGATAGGAGTACCGGAACCCACGAGATGTTAGGCCGCATTTAATATGCAGGGCACCTGCCCAAGTCGGTGACTTGGGAATGACATTATTCCTGTCCCTCTCCGGTCTATCTTATTAGATGATAATGCACGCCTGTGATAATTATTGTTGTGATTGGAATGACAATGTGTACTTTATATCACTTAGGGCAGGGATGGCGAACCATTGGCACGCGTGCCATTAATGGCACGCGACACAATATTTCGGGCACTCAGTTCAAAGAATTATCGGAAATACTCAAGTTTATTATGTACCCTGATGTGACGTCATTTGATAAACTGAATTTGTCCCAATTCGATTGGTTGGAAATTGAAGAATTTGAAATGCAGCTGATTGATTTCCAGTCTAATTCAATATGGATTCAAAAAACAAGGCAAGAGTTAGAATTAATTGAAACAGAAAGATTCATAAGTAATATAAGTGAAAATGCTAATAACAAAATTTTGGAAACATGGAATGCGTTACCAGACACATTTAATTGTTTGAAGAAGCTGGCTCATGCTATTTTAGCAATATTTTCATCAACCTATGCCTGCGAGTCATTATTTTCAGAGATGAATAACATTTAAAGACTCCAGTTCAGCATGCATTCTGCTAAAAGTAACATCTTACAACCCTAACATATGTTATTTGTCATCTAATCTGCAACAACAGAAGTCACACTAATTTTACTTTAATTTAAATTAGGCGTATAATTGAAACATTGCAAAATGTTCCTATTTTTTTGTAGTAAATAAAGAGTTTTGAGTTGATAGTATTTATTATTATTATTTTCCCAATAATCACAAAGTCAAAATTATTTGGTGGCACGTCTATGACCTCATTAAACATTTCTTTAGAAAAATGGCACGTTGATACGTAAAGGTTCGCCATCCCTGACTTAGGGGAACGCGTCCTAAAGGAGCAGTCCGACGCGGACGAGTCTGTATGAGTGTGGATGATGGACGCCAATAACAGGTCAAAAGGAATGTGAAATGTAATATTTGTGTCCGATTTACTGTATGTACAATTGACATTAAAATGTATAGTAATTAGACCAACTTCACATGCAATAAACCTTAGTAGTCCTGACTATAAAGGAAAGAGAAGATTGTAGTATATTATATTCAAATTAAACAATGTTTTATTCTTTATAATTACTTCAATGTCCGATATTAGCAACATTGATAATAATTAAAATCCAAGTCCGAGTCGTGTTTCTCTATACATTTTCGCATTGCCAGCTGCATACATTTGGTTGCAGCACAATGGCTTCCATTGACTACTACTCTACATTCAGTGCAACACGGCCTTATCAGGCATTATCTATACGTCTGTGTGGCGTCTGTTTACACAACACACACGGAATGCAGATTCTATTCCATGGGGGGTTTCCTAGAACTATTTTATACACTACACACTTTAATCTTGTTGCACAAGTACTTCAGTAGAAACATACATAATGCAGACACTTCCGGTTTAATTGATAATGATTTTCACAGCCAAATAACAGCAACAGATATTCAAATGTTTGTAATTAATAGATTAATAAAATTATAAACAAATCTATTTACAAAATATTTTATGTGGCCAACATATGACCTTCCGTCAATTCTACGTATTTTATATAAATTACTCGCAGATAAAATAGTATCTTGCAAAAGATTATATGTATATTTCCAGTAAAATTATTTTACAAACTAAGCAAATTGTACTTGACACTGACATCTTCTTTATTTTTTCCCATTCGTTAGGAGGATTGCTATTTTTTATTTTCTTCTTCCACTCATTTCTGTTTTGCGCGTCGTCCTTATCCAGTTCCAGTCTTCCACAATATAATCCTTCTTATCTTATTTTTGGTCTTCCTCTATTCCTTCTTCTTTCTACTACTAAGCTATCCATTCTTCAACCTTTCATTTCTTACCCGGTCTTTTCGTGTTTTCCCTAACATCTATTTTAACATCCTCATTTATTTTCGTTTCATTGATACTGACATCTGTCAATTTGAATTATCTGAATATATTAGTAGTTTCCATGGTTAGCATAGCTGGCTGATTTATGATAATATCTTTATAATTCTTTAAGTCTATATCTATTGAATATGAAGTATAAAATGCAATCAAATCGTATAGAGAATAATATATTCTTTAAAATTTATAATAACATTAAATATCAATAAATGATAGTTAACTGCTTTTTTTCAAGAAAAACTTCAGGAATACACAAACACACATGCATACAGACATCATCGTAGAAATAGTAAATTCGTGCTTATTCATTAAAAACTTACTTGACCAAAGACAATACCTTCCTTACCTAAAAGTGACGGTAGGTGATAATATAATCAAATGGTAAAGAGAATAAAATATTATTTAATATTTATGATAACGTAAAATGTCAAAAAATTATATTTAACTGCGTTTAATTGTTAAGAATCAAATAAGGGTACTTCTGGTTTACCAATTATAACCAAAATCTAATCAATACTTCATTCAGTAAGATATATAGCGACCATAATCTAACCCGGTTCTTTTTAAAGAGAGTTTTGATTACAACAAAGAAATATTTGATTACAACAATGAATATGACTAATTTCACAATAAAAATATATTTGTTATTGTACGAATCATAAAATTGCACGTATTTAACGTAATTTGACATGAACATTTATTTTGTGTTTTTGTCCTAATCTATAGCAAGCTTTATTACAAAAACAAAAAAGTATATAATTTTTAAATTTACATCTCGCTTATACAAAGGGCTAATTTAATAATACTTGATGTGCTAGACGAAGAAATTAATTCTCTAAAAATTTTATTTGAAGCATTTATTTCTAAAATCAAAATAAAATCATTTTATTCAAGAAAAACTGTTAACAACTTCAAGTAATGTACCACTTCCGGTTAGCCTATTTTAACCAAAATCTATTATGTACATGTACATAAAAGCCTTGTATACCAAATTTGAAAAGTTTTGGATTATATTTTAATACAGTTTTTCATTAAAATCTATTATAGGCTTCATGTAAAGTGCCACTTCTGGAAATTGTGTAATAACCAAAAAGGGAGGTGCAGAACTAGATGTTATAGGAGTCCTAAATACAAAATTTCAACTTTCTACGGCTTACCGTTTTTGAGTTATGCGAGATACGTACGTACAGACGTCACGACGAAATTAGTCAAAATGGATTCAGGGATGATCAAAATGGATATTTCCGCTGAAATCTGAAAACCGAAATTTTCGCGATTACAATACTTCCTTTACTTACGTACAAGGAAGTAAAAAATATATCACTTATTTCATTATAAGATTAAAGTTGTGGATCGAATCATATAAATTTTTTATTGAGGCCATTGAAGCACACATTAAATACATGACGCCAATGTATGTAATGTATACGTCGGTAAATATAGTGAAGTGGTGTGTTCTAAATAAATGACATAATGATTCAATCAGATACCCTTGTACATATAACGCAGAAGCCTTCGCTTTAATCTAAAGCTTATTAGCAGAATGATGAGAACAGTACTGTGAGAACAGCTTATCTTGATGCATCTTATATGAATAATGTGTAATTTAAATAAACACTGTGATTGATTTAACGAGAACCAGCTGGGAAACGTGGAAAATTCCTCACACTAGCATATAAATGCATGGAAAATAACTTCATTTATACCATATTCATAATACTCCTATCCTTTACTAGACCCTAAAACGTGCTTATTCAATGAAAACTCACCACCGAATTTTTTGACCAAAGACAATACCTTCCTTACCTATAGGTGACGGAAGGTAAAAATGTTCATACTCCACCATGTTAAGAGAAATATAGGAAACATAATAAGAAGAAGAAGGAAACTTGGTGGTAACTGATAGCAAAACGTACTACAAACTTTCCAAATCCTAGCTGATACAGATTGATTAGTATCAATTGTGTTCCAGTATGATTGTAATGATGTTGAAGGCCGACAGAAACAGCGGAACTCCGCAACCGACCGTAAAATTCTCCCATTTGCTGAGTTCCCATTCACTAACATCAACAGTATAAAGGCAGGAGCACTGCCATTCAAAACAGGAAATTAACATTTATAATTAGAAATTAAAATTATTCAATGAGAACTCGCGACCTTCAGTAGGTATATTTTCGACTATTTATGTTTGACGTATACGCATAAATAATACGTAATATATTCATATAAATAAAATAAAAATATTTTATCACAATGATAAATTCAATAAAAAAAATCTGTTGTGGCCAGCACAATACCTCTCGCCACTTCCTTTTTTTGGTTACATAAGTATAGGGCGCGAACAGTAATGTTACATTTTTGGGCTTCACAAGCAGATGTGTGGGCCCGTTTCACAATGATAATTAGTAATTATGTACATAGATGTCAAATGTTAGAATTTTTCATTAAAAATTTTAAGATTTTCTAAATTTACGTCAATTTATCACCAGGAGTTTAAAATTTACTTGTATGCCTTAGATATTTAACATTTAATTCTGCTCCACATGGAATTGGAAAATCACTAAATTTAGAATGAGAAATTTATACATAATTACTAGCTATCATTCTGACATGGGCCTCCATATCTGCTTGTCAAGGCCAACAAAATCATATGACTGCTCGCTCCCTATTGTATTTAACATTTCTTGTATACTCTACACCAAAAATTCTACTTACGCATATATCTATTCCATATATATTTAGATTGTTTAATTTTAAATTCATTTTTGATGAAGAAATTTTGTCCTCTTCTAATTTTTCGAAATGTTTCCAATTCTATTAATACATTAAGAAATAATATAATGTATGTACTTCCCAGAAAAACTCTTCAGTAATGTCTTCGGATTTCTGACACTGACATTTATCAGTCAGTTACAAAAAAATTAAATTTTCAACTATTTTCCATGGCCATTCTTTCGGCTGTAAAATTTATTATAACAGATTATTTTACATATTATATTTCTTTTATCTCTAAATCTATAGAATATATTATAAAATATTTAAATGTATCAGAAAGAAAATTTATTTTTCTTTAATATTATCAAGAAAAAATTTCAAAAAATATTATTTAGAAGATTTTTTTTCAAGAATCTTCTACTTCCGGTTGTTCAATTGTTACCAAAACCTTTTCAGATCTTTCCATGAATGTCCGATTGGGAAATACGTAGTTAAACAAATTTAAAGTCTTATAGTTTTTGAGTAATCGTCCTTCCAACATCCTACATACATACACACACACACACACACACATATACATCCACACACACACACACACACACACACACAGACATCATCGTAAAAATGTTAAAATCGGATTGTAGGGACCTTAAAACGTGCTTATTCAATAAAATCTGGATATGCGATTTTTAGCATGAATCCAATACCTCTCTTAGCGAGAGGTAAAAATCTGATGTGGCCAGTACATTAACTGCCATCAATCCTGTTTTAATTCATAAACAAACTATGCATTTTCTTCTTCTTTAGCTTTTCCCATTCGTTAGGGTTCGCTCTCATTCAGTTCCTTTTCTTTCAAGTTTTCTGCAATACAGTCCTTCTATCTTTGGTCTTCCTCAGTTTCTTCTACCTTTTATTACTATTGAGAGGTTGTTGCATTCTCTCGAAATCGACAATGTCCATTTGTGCTCGAAACACATACAAGATTGTTTCTACAGTCGCCACAATGGGGTCCTCCACCATAACAAAAAATATTAAAGTGTACACTTTGTACTTACACTACTACTCAATTAATAAGGATTAATATAAAGAAAAAAAGTATTTTATATTTAATTTTAATTTATCGTTATTTCCCATTCTTCTTGACCTATTGCTTCAATTTAATCTAAACATTTTATACTTTCGTTTTTGTAAATAAATGCCCTATTTTATTTTCACAATAGTGCGGCATTTTTTTTTGCTATGTAATATACCGACAGAGCAGTTATATGTCAGATTTGTAAAGGTGGTAAATGTGTCACTACAGTGCCATTAGTTCCTGACTAAACGTTTCTATTAAGAATGTAGACAAGTGACATTTCTCATCATTGTATAGTTAGAAATTTTGACAGCGAGCGTTTTTTCTACTTTGTCGCGCTAGAGCGGCAAAGTGACATTTTGCGTTGACAAAAGAGATCGCAAATGACTACTTTCTATGTAAATACTTGTGAATACCTTAAAGATGCGTTTCGTCTAATGTATATACATAATTTTTTGTCATACTGATTTCTAATTATTTAATTATTAAATTATTAGAGAACAATTTAATGCCGCATAAATAAAACATTCAGTATGAATGTAAAATTTTAAATACATAAATTGATGTATATTAGAAGAAGTTGTTTTTATTCTAAGGCATTTATTGGAAAAATCCAAACAACTATGCTGTACATTCACTGCACCTGTTCTACGACCTTTCCATTACGCTAGAACAAAGGAAATTTCATTCCCTTTTTACTCGTTTCATTACAATATGAAGTATATAGCGGCAGAAGGTGAACTACTCACATCATAAAACAATCTAACCAAATTTGTCGTAATAGTAACTCCTTGTTTTTGTAACAAGTAGTAAATAATCCTACTTATTGGAGGATAATTCTACCGGCTAGGTATGCCCAAATGTAACAGGTCGAAGAATAAAAATAAATAGGTGAAGGGAAGTATTATTACAACCTGTTGCGGTGGTGAGCGAAGGGTTGAGGAACCACCTATTGCGTTGCGGGCAGGTTGGACCGATAATTGGAGCAGGCGAAATATGGAGAAAGGGTACTTACTAGTGGTGGGATCCAGATACTTTCGATTTCGGATCCAAAATTATCCGGATATCCGGATAATTGAATATTGAACTATCCGGATCTGAGTATCGGATCTTGAATCCGGATCCGAATATCGAATCTTGGAAACGGATTTGAGTATCGGATCTTAGATTCGAATATGAGTATGAGATATGGAATTCCAGTATCCGGATCGGCTCTCGGATTCGAATATTCTCAGTATTGAAAATTACATTTCAATATTAGCATCGGGTCTCATCAAAACCAAATGAATCAATACATTTTTGATGTAGTTAATTAATAGTTGGCAGATATAAGTTTCTGTTGGACAACTTTTAGCATCCGCTAAGAAGGAAATTCTTCGATTCCTATAACTATAAGTAACAAAAACAACCCCTTTTATGTGAAATACGTGCACTATAGGTATTTCGCTACCTGCAACGAACCTATAGTCAATTTTTTTGACTCTGTCGGGTACAGTAATAAAACTATAAATGAACTATAAATATCGCAATTATGATGAAGCGGCATATCCTTTACTTTCTGTAGTATAATACTGTTTGGCATCGGCCCATATTTTTGAGCCGCTCTATTCATTTATGTTAAAGGACTGTAAGGCTATTTTCCTATACATACCTGGTAGACGTTTGATTCAATGCATGAATAGAGCGGCTCAAAAGTATGGGCCGATGTCAAACAGTATTATACTGCAGAAAGTTAAGGTTATGCCGCTTTATCATAATTGCGATATTTATAGTTCATTTATAGTTTTATTACTGTACCCGACAGAGTCAAAAAAATTGACTATATGGCCATTGTATCTCAAATTTCTTTTTTCTTTACATTTGCACATACTACCTGGTTATTTTAGAGGGGTATTATAAAATGTATTACTGTTTGTGTACTGGTGTTTACAGACCGCTGTAAAGATAAACAGGCCCAATTTAACGGTTTGAATTTGAACACAATTCCAGATGTTAGACTTCACATTCAAAATGAAGAATCGGATCCAGAATTAAAATTTGGATCCAGATCCGCAAACAAAACATCGAATTCGGATCCGGATCCGTAAACAAAATTTCGAATCCGGATCCAAATCAGGATTCGGATCCTGATATGGATCCGGGTCCGAATTGGAATTAAATTTTCGGATATCCGCTTCGATATCCGAACGTCGGATATCCGAGGATCCGGATATTTTGAAATCCGGGTTCTCGGATCCAAGTTTTGTCGGATCCTCACAGCACTGGGCTAAATAGCTGGAACCTTGTAGATTCCATTTCACTGCACTTCACAGGATTTTTTAGGTTTAATTTAAAATTATACCAACACCGATTATTTTAAATTGGTAAATATATTAAAGTAAAAATAATGGTATTGTGAACACAAAAGTATAAAGATAATGCTTATAACAAATACGTGCGTAGCTTAAACGCGGGGCGAATATGACAAAGATATAAGCGTAGTATGATGTCGAACTATTGTTCGTAATACGTATTCGCTTATCGGCACAGAATTTCTAGCTATGCATTTCTGCTAACTTAGCAAAATTAGCCGTCTGTCCCTTCTGGTTTATATTCGAATGCACCATGCCATAGAAACTACGCATTATGCCATGGAACATTTTTTCTGATTATCTCAAATTAAAAAAAAGTTTTGCCAAGATATCCTCAGTTGTACAGGACAAGACAGGAATGTGTATTGCTAATACTTGTCCTCTGAAGTCATCGTGTATATCAAATCGTTTCATCAGCTTCTTTAATTAATACTAATTATAAACTCTATGACATGCCAACTCACTAATAAACTAACACTGTACATTGCCGCATGTATATATCCTTATCTTTATTCTTTTCCATATTTACTGCGTATTTTATTACTGAATCCTGTAAATCGCTACTTCATAATACAAGAATTTTCAATCACATTATAAGTGAAGTTAAAGCCATAAACGAGATCTCAATTTTGATTTTTATATTTGAAATTATATTATTTTACTACCATTGCAGATTATATAGTATATATAAATGCAAATATAAGTACGCATTTTAAATTACCAGTAGTTTTATGGTTTTTCATAATAGTAATTTCATAAACGTTTGTTTATAGGTTTTGTTTCATAATAGTTGTATAATTTTAATACCTTCTTAGTTTTATCAACCAGAATTTACGTTAATTCATGCATTTTGAGGTCATAAAATAGTAATATAAAGTGAGCCAATTACAAGAATATAGAATATTTTGTATTTCCATCCCGATAATGTATTAGTACCAGATGTGCAATGTTAATGCGTTGACGACAGCTGTGTTTATTGGAATAAATCGTTCACGTCCTAACATTTCGGCCTTATACGGAATGTAAAGCAACATTCGCTTCCGCTATACAAATACAAACACAATATAACCAGAACCAGACATAGGTACATTACATATATAGACAAGTTTATAGTGAAATAAATCATTATACTTGTGCTATAATTCACTA
Organism: Harpalus rufipes; assembly: GCA_951394225.1. Lineage (NCBI taxonomy): Eukaryota > Metazoa > Arthropoda > Insecta > Coleoptera > Carabidae > Harpalus > Harpalus rufipes. The sequence continues at coordinate 28,010,236 of OX596289.1, read as the reverse complement.
TAACTATAAAGGCATACATTAACTGATATACATGATGTAGATATTATTTATACGAACTATAGATATGGCAATATCAAAATGAATTGCCTATATACTATTTACCTTCCGTCACCTTTAAGTAAGGAAGGTATTGTCTTTGGTCAAAAAATTCAATGATGAGTTTTTAGTACATAAGCATGTTTTAGGGTCCCTATAATACGATTTTACCATTTTTACGATGATGTCTGTATGCATGTATGTACGTGTGTGTGTGTCTGTGTGACAAAAGTTTCGGATGGCATAACTTCAATACCACGTTTCCAAAAGTTATAATTTTTTCGTAATCCTCAAGTTTACATCCAGAAGAACAAGTGATTAGATTTTGGTTATAATTGATCAACCGGAAGTAGCCTCATTTGAAGATTTAACAGTTATATATTATTTATTATCTATTATCCAATTTCGATTTATCGCCTGGAAATGAATCCTATCCTGTCCTATGTTATTTGCTAGAATATTCATCTAAATCCTTATTTCGGCCAGGTCCTTAATAATTCCTTATTATTACATTTTCACTTCAGTACATTTTACTATCATATTATTAATATAATGAAATTACAAGGGGTCTTATTGCCGTGTGCCTGAGTGTCTGGTCGTCGACCTGACCGACGCCAAATATATCGAATTTTAAATGGCACAGAAATTACCCCTGTGGTGCACTCTCCACGCCAGCAATAAGGGACGCCTGGTAGACGCCTGCACAAATATGTCATCATCATTACCGAAATCTCCATAAAATTGGAACAAAATTGAATTTAAATGGCGCATTGGCGAAACAGCACATCCGACTAAGAATAATTGAATCGCCCATGATGATGTTGTTAGGTGTGGAAATCAGGAAGCAATCAACATAATTAGCTTAACAACACTCGCTCCCATCAACAACAGCTTGAATGTATTCTATACCCTTCCAACATATACTACACAATAACACTACACTATATACTTATTTGTTATTATACTCTAAAACACAATAATAATTATACCATTTTACTAACAAAGTATACACATAATTATGGGTATAAAAACAAGGCTGAAACCAGGAATTTATTCAAATAAGTGATTGTTTTGTAAGTAATTAGATATAAAACAATATAACAAACACTGATTTATGTTTTCCTTATTACCTTTGTTGAAATGTGGCCAACACATGACCCCATTTCCATTTTATGTTAAATAAATATATCATCACGGCATATTACCCATTGCTGGGTGTGCCAAGCTGCTATGTACGCAGATATCGGTAAATGATGAAATGTGTGTACCGGGTGGGCGCGTACCAGGCGTCACCTCGTGGAAAGTGTACCCTGGGTTTCTTGTACATACAAATAATTCAAATTGTATTTATGAGGAATTTTGTCCTATTCTTTTAATATATTCAAAATTCTTTATATCCAAATAAATAAATCGTGCTTATTCAACAAAATCTGGATATGCGATTTTTAGCATGAATCCAATACCTCTCTTAGCGAGAGATAATGTATCATTTTTATTTAAATATGCCTATACAAAGAGTGCCATGGAATACATATTTCAAAACTTTCTAAATTGACTTTATTTACACATTCATACAAATTCAATAATCTAAACAAATCGTTAGTTCAAACAACCTCTTACATTTAGTGTAAAGATACAGATAAAATAATTATATTATCAATTAATTTTCTAAATATATAACAGTGTTGATAGAAATTAATTTCATATCGCGTGATTCTATAAAAATGAAGAAATGTTTGCTATTTGCTGATATGATTTGAAATAACTTAAATTAAAGAATAATCTAGTTAATATAATTATTAAGTGCAATTATTCTAATTAAATCAGGTGCTTGCTTATCAGACCCAAACAATTAAATTTTAATATTAACAGTAAAACAATGGATATATGAGTCACTTATAATCCTTGTACATAATATTGTTAATATGGAAATATTAGTTTTCTTTGAAATTTACATTGAATACTTTTTGATATAATACATTCCATTGGCAATTACTCATACTATTGTATTTTATGAAAAATTATGATATTTGACATCTATGTAAATAATTACATCATTATGACACGGGCCCCCATATCTGCTTGACAAGGCCAACAAAGTCACGTGACTGCTCGCGCCCTATTTGTATACTTACAATCTACACCAAAAATTCTTCTTATATCTATTCTTTATGTTTTAGTTTTAAATTCATTCTATGAAGAAATTTTGTCTTACGCTTCTAATTTTTCGAAATGTTTCCAACTCATTTTCGGGATTGACAGTAGGGCATATATTAATACAATAAGAAATAATATAATGTATGTACTTCCAAGAAAAAGTCTTCAGTAACGTCTCTTGATTTTTCACATTGTCAGTTACAAACATGTTAAATTTTCAATTGGTTTCCATGACATTATTTGGGCTGTGAGATTTATTACAACAGGTTATTATGTACCTTATATTTCTTTATCTCTAAATCTATAAAAGATATAATAAAATATTTATATATATCAGATAGAGAAATAATTCTTTAATATACAAATTTTCAAAAAATAATATTTAGAACTTGAATTTAGGTAGACAGTGGCTTTAGAAAGACAGTGAAGTAAATTGACCGAGATGTGAATATGTATCCATGTCATAAGAGTTAGTCATCGGATACAAGGAACGTATGTCACAAATTCCCTGGAATCCGCGTAAAATTCTCCGATAACTCGTGTTCTTTATATGTGGTTGCCGAATTTGTTGACATATATATTTATATTAACTTAAATAGGTGTGTGTTACATGGTATTTATTTCTTTGAATTTATTTTTAACAGGATATTAATTCAGAACTAAGTTGATAAATTATGAAGACTACGACCTAGGCAAACACTTTAATATCCAAACTGATTAAATATAAGTTATTTAACTATTTATTTAAGTTTTAAAAATGAGTTTATCAACATGCAGTATTAAGGAAAGTGCATAGGTGTAAAATAAATAACAGGATGTTTGTCTTGTTAATATACACTTCAACAGGGACATTAGATATTATAATATCATTTATATTGATTAATAATCTATATGTCAGTAAAACTTGAATGCATGAAACGAAAATAACAAGGTAAATAATATAATCTTTAATTTAAACTATCATTTAATTACGATAACTAGTATTTTCTATTTATTGATACAGAATAAATAGTAAAACTATTTAGGTAATAGTCAAAATTATATGCGAATATTACATATTGAACGGATTCTGGTAACAATTGGACAACCGAAAGTAGTAGTATTTTAACAAAAATCTTCTAAATATTTTTTGAAAATTTATAATATTACAAATGTATCTATCCCACACATTTAAAAAAATATACCTTCTACAGATATAAAGATATATAATCTATATAAAATAATCAGTTGTAGTAAATCTCAGAGCCCAAACATCTCCATGGTAACTACTTGAGAAATTAAATTTCTGTAATTGACAGATAAATGTTACTGATATCAATGTCAAAAATTCAGAAATAGTACTAAAGGCTTTTTCTGAAATTTAATATTTGTTATTGTATTATTAATTATATATTTAAAATTATAGGCATATTACATGAACCCTTCCGAAATAACGCCAATCCGGTAATGAATTGAAAAAATCTCGAACATTTAGAAGAAATGGAGAAAACTTGCCCATAGAATGAATTTAAAATTGTAGAAAATACGTAAATACAAATATTAGGTGTAATTAGATTTTTTGTGTGTACAAGAAATGTTAAATACACCCTTTACAATACATACTAATTTCGGCTGGCGGTTAAACCTTGAATGAACGCCCGATGTTCGGATTACTGACGTTCGGATTACGGATGTTCGGATTAAAGGTTCTTTACCTCTACTCTATTTATTATAAATGAATGTACATACTTCTACGTATAATGTTTTGTAGAGTCATGTTGTCATAGAAAGAAATAATGTATGGTGTCATGGAAAAAGAATTTTGATAACTTCAAAACTTAAAATTTCCCATATTTCGTGTAATTTTTATGAATATCTTTACCATGTATATGTTTCAACAATTCAAATATTATCTACAACTAAACACTTGCCTGTCTTAAACAGCGACAAAATCCAACAATTGAACACTTTAGTCAAAAACACTCAAAAACAAATGCAACACTTTGGAAACAAAACACATCATCAATCCAACAATACACTGTCGAAAAACAGTTACAATATATAATTCAAAGTTAATAGGAGGCGATGTCCGTGTTGAAACATACGAACATCGAAGTCAGAGGTGGCTGGATCCACTGAGCAACAATTACACTCAATTGGCAATGCCAGCCGCGATATGGGGGGAAAGGGGAACAACAACGAATCGCAGAGTGAAAGTATGACGTCAGAGAAATATACTCATCGGTTCTAGATACCCTTATCTATGTAGGTAACCGCAGATATTAAAAACGGTTTTATATTAAAAGTATAAGTAAATATTATTGTATAAATATTTGATTATTTGCAAATGTAAATGACTTTTTATCTTTTTATATAATAAATATTTGTATTATTTAAATTTGGAAATAGGTGTATTTCAGTATTATATATATTCCCTATTTCTTCGTATTAATACATGTCCCAAAATGATCTATATATTAATTTAGAAAATTAGGTAGACTCCGTACACCGAACACGTGGAGTTCCAGTAACTTGCATCTTCAATTTTCCGGCGTGCGGTAAGGGGGGAGGAAGTGACGTAGCTGCGTCCGAATCCATAAACTCGTCAGGTTTATTTAAAATGGGGGCTAATTACGTTCCGCATTTATTCTTACTATACCAAAGTTACCCTTGCACCTTCTTCAGGGTAATAAGATCTTGCAAATTGTTACAATTCATGTACACAAAATACATTCGTACAAAACATTCATTTAATTTATTAAACACCGCACATAAAATCCAAAAAGCATACACACATCCGCTCTAAAAAACGACAACCAAATAATACAGAAAATAGCCGGAAATATCCTGTGGAAGGATTCTGGTGATTGTTACGCATTCCTACTGGTCGTCTATACACCAATAATAATGTAGCAAGTTGAAATTTGCCTTTTCCTTTTTGAACTTTTCCAATCCCTGATATATAACATTTCAAGAAACATACATATGCTCTTCGTAGTGCCGCTTAACAGAAATCCTGTTGGAATTTAACAATCCTCAAATCGATTTTCTCTCGTGGCACACGCTATATTATTATATATTAATTAGAAATACAAGTAAAAAAAAAACATTGACATTAATTCAAGTAATAAAAAAACATCCTTACAAAATATGTCATTTAATCTCTGAAGGACGCATTATTATCGAAATATTTTGACTATGTATTTTCAAAGGTTAACAGTTGAGATTACAAATACAAATTAAAATATTACATTAATTGTTTATATTTATTAAAAAGTTTGTTAACTATCAGATGCGGATGACATGTTGAACTAATTACATACCAGTGTCTAGATAATCATCATTTTTATTATGTTCAAGTTTGCAACATAAAAATAAAAATTTCATCATTGAATTAATTAAATCAAAATAAATTTCACTGCATAAATTAAAACGCAAACGCAATAGAAATTTATAACTATATTTAAATGTAATATTTTTCTCTTTTAACCAGAGCATGTATATATTACATACAGTAGTAAAGAAGAAAAATATATGCTAGTATTACAGAAATGTATATATTAATGAATTTACAATTAATTCTAAGTCAATCCTTATTCATTTTACACAATATAGAATTATTTTAAATAATCGTAGTTTATTTTCCTACCATACGCTGTCACTACTGAGACTGACAATATTATGTCAAACAATTTTATATTCCGTAAAAGGAATTGACTTAAAAATAATTGTAAATTCATTAATATATACGTTTCTTTAATACTAGTATATTTTTTCTTCTTTTTACTAAAAACTGTTATGGGCTTCAAGTAAAGTATCACTTCCGGTTTATCAATTTCAGTCAAAATATAATAAGTTGTTCCCCTTGATATAAAAGTCTTAAATTCTAAAATTGAAAATTTTTAGATTATATTTTAATATAGTTCTTCATGAAAAACTGTTATGGGCTTCAAGTAAAGTATCACTTCCGGTTTGTCAATTTCAGTTAAAATCTAATATATTGTTCCCCTTGATATAAAAGTCCTAAATACTAAAATTGAAAATTTTTAGATTATATTTTAATATAGTTCTTCATGAAAAACTGTTACGGGCTTCAAGTAAACTACCACTTCCGGTTTATCAATTTCAGTCAAAATATAATATGTTGTTCCCCTTGATATAAAAGTCTTAAATACTAAAATTGAAAATTTTTAGATTATATTTTAATATAGTTCTTCTTGAAAAACTGTTACGGGCTTCAAGTAAAGTATCACTTCCGGTTTATCAATTTCAGTCAAAATATAATATGTTGTTCCCCTTGATATAAAAGTCTTAAATACTAAAATTGAAAATTTTTAGATTATATTTTAATATAGTTCTTCATGAAAAACTGTTACGGGCTTCAAGTAAAGTATCACTTCCGGTTTATCAATTTCAGTCAAAATATAATATGTTGTTCCCCTTGATATAAAAGTCTTAAATACTAAAATTGAAAATTTTTAGATTATATTTTAATATAGTTCTTCATGAAAAACTGTTACGGGCTTCAAGTAAAGTATCACTTCCGGTTTATCAATTTCAGTCAAAATATAATATGTTGTTCCCCTTGATATAAAAGTCTTAAATACTAAAATTGAAAAATTTTAGATTATATTTTGATATAGTTCTTCATGAAAAACATTTATGAACTTCAAGTAAAGTATCACTTCCGGTTTATCAATTTCAGTTAAAATCTATTATATTGTTCCCCTTGATATAAAAGTCCTAAATACTTTGAAAATTTTTAGATTATATTTTAATACAGTTCTTCTTGAAAAACAGTTACGGGCTTCAAGTAAACTACCACTTCCGGTTTGTCAATTTCAGTCAAAATATAATATGTTGTTCCATTTGGTTAATCTTTTTGTGTTTATATTTGAAAAAAATATATAGATGTCTTTTCCCGTTCCCGAAATATTAATTTTTATAGTTTTTCTACAAAAATACACTATATCCCGGACTACAATTACTTGTCACCGAGATATGCTGCGGACTTAACACTATGTTTCCCAACAAAAATTACAGTAAAAAGAAGAGTCCGTTAAAATGAAATAGTTATATATTTCGCTCTCTGTCTTACAAAAAATAAATATTTGCGAGTAAGTGTACAATCCTGTTCGTTGTTATTCTATGACATGTTGTCTCTGTCTTACAATGTATAAGATAAATATGTTGTAAGACAGAGACAACATGTCATAGAATAATACCGAACAGGAGTGTACACATACTCGCAAATATTTATTTTTTGTAAGACAGAGAGCGAAATATATAACTATTTCATTTTAATGGACTCTTCTTTTTACTGTAATTTTTGTTGGGAAACATAGTGTTAAGTCCGCAGCATATCTCGGTGACAAGTAATTGTAGTCCGGGATATAGTGTATTTTTGTAGAAAAACTATAAAAAATTAATATTTCGGAAAATTGACAAACCAGAAGTGATACTTTACTTGAAGCCCATAACAGTTTTTCATGAAGAAATGTATTAAAATATAATCTATTTTTTTTCAATTTTAGTATTTAGGACTTTTATATCAAGGGAAACAACTTATTATATTTTGACTGAAATAGACAAACCGGAAGTGGAACTTTACTTGAAGCCCATAACAGTTTTTCATGAAGAACTATATTAAAATATAATGTAAAACCTTTCAATTTTAGTATTTAAGACTTTTATATCAAGGGGAACAACATATTATATTTTGAGTAAAATCGATAAACCGGAAGTGATACTTTACTTGAAGCCCATAACAGTTTTTCATCAAGCACTATATTAAAATATAATCTAAAAATTTTCAATTTTAGTATTTAGGACTTTTATATCAAGGAGAACAACATATTGTATTTTGACTGAAATTGACAAACCGGAAGTGGTACTTTACTTGAAGCCCGTAACAGTTTTTCATGAAGAACTGTATTAAAATATAATCTAAAAATTTTCAATTTTAGTATTTAAGACTTTTATATCAAGGGGAACAATATATTAGATTTTAACTGAAATTGACAAACCGGAAGTGATACTTTACTTGAAGTTCATAACAGTTTTTCATCAAGAACTATATTAAAATATAATCTAAAAATTTTCAATTTTAGTATTTAGGACTTTTATATCAAGGAGAACAACATATTGTATTTTGACTGAAATTGACAAACCGGAAGTGGTACTTTACTTGAAGCCCGTAACAGTTTTTCATGAAGAACTGTATTAAAATATAATCTAAAAATTTTCAATTTTAGTATTTAAGACTTTTATATCAAGGGGAACAACATATTATATTTTGACTGAAATTGATAAACCGGAAGTGGTACTTTACTTGAAGCCCATAAAAGTTTTTCATGAAGAACTATATTAAAATATAATCTAAAACCTTTCAATTTCAGTATTTAAGACTTTTCTATCAAGGGGAATAACATATTATATTTTGAGTAAAATCGATAAACCGGAAGTGATACTTTACTTGAAGCCCATAACAGTTTTTCATCAAGAACTATATTAAAATATAATCTAAAAAAATTCAATTTTAGTATTTAGGACTTTTATATCAAGGAGAACAACATATTGTATTTTGACTGAAATTAACAAACCGGAAGTGGTACTTTACTTGAAGCCCGTAACAGTTTTTCAAGAAGAACTGTATTAAAATATAATCTAAAAATTTTCAATTTTAGTATTTAGGACTTTTATATCAAGGGGAACAATATATTAGATTTTAACTGAAATTAACAAACCGGAAGTGATTATTGTTTCCCAGGCGGTCATGCATTATTCATATTTTTAAATAAATAAAATATTTCATCACGGCAAATTCCCCATTGCTGGGTGTGCCAATCTGTTTTGTACAGATATCGGTAATGATGGAATATTTGTACCGTGCGAGCGCTTACCAGGAGTCACCTCACGGGCACTCATTGCTGTCGTGGAGAGTGCGCCACAGGGGTCAATTTTGTGCCATTAAAATGCGATGAAATTTTTGGCGTCGGTCGGGATCGAACCCGGGTCCCCAGATTCGCGACCAGACACTCAGGCACACGGCCACGAGACCATATTTTTAAAGTGATTAAATCTACTTTAAGGATTGTTTCTGTACCTACATTTAAAAAATTGGACAATAATTTAAACTGACATGTGACACGAACATATCCTCGGCAAAACATTAATTATATTTTACCCTAACCGCATGGTATAAATATTTCATCATTACCGATATTAGTGTACAAAGCAGATTGGCACACCCGGCAATGGTTAATGCCGTGATGATATTATATTACATTAAAATTATGAATTGTGTAAACCAAATTTTGTTAAGGTGTACTATATTACAATTTTGTAACCATGTTGCATGTTAAAATAAATTCCCTGTATAATGAATATTAAAAATATTGGTCGCCCTATTTATGTCCTATACTAATGATTCCTTGACTCAATTGCCCTCAATTCTCCATTTGACCTGAGTAAACACTTGTCTAATCAGTATTTTCCTCTTCGCCGGTCCTTAGTACAACCACATAATATTACTACAGACTACAGAGGAAATGAAATCATCATATATCGAATAAAGGAAGTTGAAGAGACTCACCGTTGCCAGAATTTCAGTCGCTCCCATTTCATGTTGAACAGAGTCAGCATCAGCTAAACATACTTCAAACTACACGAAGACGTGATGGTATATTCATTTAAAATTGTTTAAAGGATATATCAAACCACAAACACTTTCGATTTTTCATTTCTATCACTGCCATCCACAATAAACTTCAAGGAGTTACTGATCTAATAAAAGCAGTTCACAATATCTGAGTATAACTTAGTGAGTAATAGTTTTGGCTCGCAAATTACCTCAACAAAGGTAAGGAATACTCATATAGATGTCCATGTTTGTCTCAGACCAGCACAACTTTCAACATATTGACACATCCATACCATAACATGGCCATAGGTTAAGTTAAACTAATATAAACTAGCTCAAGTATTGTTTCATACTCAAACAGTCTTTACAGCAAGTAAAGTTTGATACAATTGTATAATAATGTTTCATATATTTTTAAACTGAATGTTTATGGTTTATGTATAACTTGAATGGAATGTATAATTAAGGTGAATCATTTCTGGCTATTATCATTAAAGTAATTATTTTATTGTTCATTGTTTGAATTTATATTTTTTACCTACATTAGATGTAGTACCTGTCGCTAAGATAGGTACTGGATTCATGCTAAATATCGCATATCCAGATTTTAATGTTTAAGCACGTTTTAAGGTCCCTACAATCAGATATTATTTTTACGATGATGTCTCTGTGTGTGCGTGTATGTGTGTATATGTGTAGGGAGGTTGGACGAACGATTTCTCAAAAACTATAATACTTAATATCTGTTTAACTACGTATTTCTCAATATGGACCAATTATAACCAAAATAACAACAAAATAACCAGACACAAACACACACACACACATTCTTCTTCCAATATATTCTTCATTTTTCCTCCAATGTAATCATCTCTCTTGTATCTTTCTAGAAACTTGTAACACTAGAGTTATTTCCGTACCGTATCTTTTCGTGTTCTCCCCAACATCTACTTCAACATCCTCATCTCTGCCACATTAATTTACTTTTTATTGATACTGACATCTGTCAATTTGACTTATCTGAATAATATTAACAATTTTCATGGTTAGCACAGCTGGCTGATTTATAAAATTTAATTTCTTTATAATTCTTAACTCTATATCTATTGAATATGAAGTATAAAATGCAATCAAATCGTATAGAGAATAATATATTCTTTAAGTTATAATAATGTTAAATGTCAATAAATCATATTTAACTGTTAAATCTTCAAATGAGGCTACTTCCGGTTCACCAATTATAACCAGTATCTAATCACTTGTTCTTCTGGATGTAAACTTGAAGAATACGAAAAAAATATAATTTTTGGAATCGTGGTATTGAAGTTAAGCGATCCGAAACTTTCGTCACACACACATACAGACATCATCGTAAAAATAGTAAATTCGTATTCTAAAGACCCGCAAAACTCACTATTAAATATTATGACCAAAGACAATACCTTCCCTAGGTTCTTACAGGTGACGGAAGATAAAAAAGTTTTTAGAAAAGTCTCTTAAAGAAAAGCATAAGTCATTGTTACGGAAGATAAAAATGTAATAAATATGATTATGCCCATTTACTTATTATTCTTTTGAATACAACAAAGTAAAAGTATTTTTACTGTAATTCTATTACACATTTTATGATGATGTACTTTCTAATACATGCACTATGTTTAAATTTTAACTAATGTTGTTTACAAAAGTTATTTTAATGACATCCAACAATGTTTGTTACATGGAAATACTGTCTTCTATATAAATTCCAAAACACATCTACGTCGTTTATATTTTTATAAAGAGGCATAAATGAATTAAAAATATATATCTGTACAAGAATCTCAAATTGACGTAAAATACATATCTTTTATATTTCTATTTCAACAGAAAAGTGTAGACTAAATGGATTTAATTTACTGGTCTGTATATGGTAATATAGGTACATGAACTGAATTCATAATGTGTAACCGTCATTTGCCTTGTCCACTTGTCCAGTCCACCTGTTGTACTTCCGGAAGCTTGAATCTACTCCCCAAGGGATTCAGTAAGGTGCATAATAAACACTGATAGCTTTATTTTCCGTTATGCCCTTTCAAACAGTTACTATATTAGTGCAATCTCTGAGCTATGAAATACCTCTCAGTTGGTAGACCTGATCCGGGAGTCAAATCCTGTCGAAGTTCTTGAATTTTTCGTAAAAATCATCGTATTAATCTTGAATTTGAAGTTTTAAATATCATTATTGTCGTCATCAACTTCAGGATTATGTCATCTGTCAAGTGCGCTTAAAGTTTATGTTGTTACTGCAGGGTAACTCAATCAAGATTGAAAGCCAAGGTTGTAAATGTGAGAAAAGACAGCCTGTCGAAAATGTTGCACAACACGACAACTGGATAATGTCTAATCTCCATTGACTTTGCTTCGATAAAAGCGTAACGTTTTAAACATCAATTTATTAGTATTTATTTTGACAATCATTATTCTGACACTGACGTAATAAAACGTTATGCTTTTGTTCGTCTATTGTTTCTAATTCCATGGCTAATACTATTTAATTGTAATTCCGTGAATTTGAAATTTTATTTCTGCAGTTACGAATTTTTACCGCCCGCTAGCCTTCGTAACGGAGGTATAGGGATCGCGCTAAAAATCGCATATCGAGATTTTGGTAAATGACCACGTTTTAAGGTCTCTAAATTTTAACATTTTCACGATGATGTCTGTGTGTATGTGTGTGTGTGTGGATCCTTTTTACGCTTTAACTCAAATACTATCATTCTAATATGGAAAAAATTAGATTTTGGTGGCAATCGGATAACCGGAAGTGGCAGTTTACTTGAAGCTCAAGATAGTTTTTCTTCAAAAAATACCTTTAAATGTAATTTTTCGCAATTCGTTATTATAAAAATTAAAGATTATTCTATTTTCTACAAATTTGCTTTAATACTTTTTCTATATATTTTATGGATATATTTATAAAGTAATATAAAAATTATATCTCGGAGATCATATTTTAAACACATTTCTGGAAAATTGTACATAGAACAATATTTTATGAAAAGGAACTTAAAATACATAATTTCTAGCATTAGTAAATATGCAGGGATGTATTTAAATAAAGAAACAAATAAATATATTATCACGGCATATTATCCATTGCTGAGTAAGCTAATCTGATTTATACACTCATTTCGGTAATAATAACGACATATTTGGGGTTAATTTTATGCCATTTAAAATTCGAATTATTTGACGTTGATCGGGATCGAATCGGATTCCCCAGATTTTTTTTATTGATTCGAATGTAGAAATTTTTGCTTTACAACATCCATTTAATTTTTTTTGTCTAAAATAACTACCGCCTATGTTTATACGATAAATATACCAGTAGACCTAAACAATTATTTTGTAATTTAAATTCTAAGTATTCAACATGTTTATCTTACAAACTGTACACAAAAGTATGATATCATTATTTACATATAACAAACTATTTAAAATCTAAAAACTTACAAGCATATTTCCATCGCGCAAGAGTGTCATCCACTTCACCCGCAACACCTTACAACATCTCCCAACAACACCGAACAACAAAACAACACTCTTACAACCGTTCAACTGACAACCACAACACCACAACAGAAGAAAACTGTAACAACCAACAGTCGCTTGTTAGTTAGCGGTAACAGATGAACGCTACGCAAGACACTTGACTAACGCAAGCAGCAGGCACTTGTCTGCGGGCGCAAGCCGATTGGCTGCAGGAACAACACTCCACCAATGACAGAGACGATGTGGAGATTGTTTTAAGGAGGATATTAATGAGGGAGACGAAATTTGAGGAATAGATTAATTGAGATGATTTTCTGGGTCGTTCGCAAAGTTACGAATTATTTGCATGTAAGGTTGACGATGAACTCGACCCGGAAGTCCTTGACTTCAACTGATTACTGATTAATTCCATGTTTACAAAATCAACGATCAGTACTGAAAGGATGAAGTCCTTTTCAAATGAAGTTATCCAGAAATGCTTCGCGAAATGGAAACACCACTTGAAAAAGTGTTTGAATAGGGGATGGGGGTAATTTGAAGGGGACCAATAATAGTAATTTAAAAATCTGTTGTGGCCAGCACAATACCTTCCGTCAATCCTGTGTATTAAATATAAATTTCATACATAAATTGCAAAAGATTCTAAATTTCCAGTAAGTTCATAAACAAACTATGCAAATTTCACTTGACACTTCTTCTTTAGCTTTACCCATTCGTTAGGGGGTCGCTATTTCTATATTTTCTTCTTCCACTCATTTGTTTTACGTGTCGTTCTCATTCTTTTTCTCTCAAGTCTTCCACAATACAGTCCTTCCATCTTATCTTTGGTCTTCCTGTGTTTCTTCAACCTTTTATTACTAACAATTCATTCTTCTTCCAATATATTCTTCATTTCTCCTCCAATGTATCTTTCTAGAAACTTGTAACACTAGAGTTATTTCCTTACCGTATCTTTCCGTGTTTTCCTCAACATCTACTTCAACATCCTCATCTCTGCCATATTCGTTTACTTTTTATTAATACTGACATCTGTCAATTTGAGTTATCTGAATATATTAACAATTTTCATGGTTTATAAAATTTAATTTCTTTATAATTCTTTCTTAAATGTCAATAAATCATATTTAACTGTTAAATCTTCAAATGAGGCTACTTCCGGTTCGCCAGTTATAACCAAAATCGAATCACTTGTTCTTCTGGATGTTATGCGATCCGTCACACACACACACACACACAGACACACACACACATACATACAGACATCATCGTAAAAATGGCAAAATTGTATTATAGGGACCCTAAAACTCATCATTGAATTTTTTGACCAAAGACAATACCTTCCTTACCTAAAGGTGACGGAAGGTAAAAAGATGTTAAGAAGAGCCGATACAAATTCAAACAATTAGTACGTTGTATTGTAGGCGTATAAACAATGCATATAGCATGAAACTACGAACCACAACAAATGAATTACTTGATCTATGTGTGTGTATATTTTTTTGTGGTTTGATCTAGTTCTAGGAACAAGTGTTGCAGAAAGGCAAGCAATTAAATAATTATCAGAGCGGCCGAGTCTGCGGTTTTATATATGGACTACGTGACTATATGTCAAAAGAACAGATGTCTACAAACGACGCTTTTAATTCATACGTAATTGGATTTTTTTTAAATTTCTCACTAATAATAATAATTTCTGAAAAACTTAGAATTCTTGAAATTATGGAGGTCTTTATAAATATATGAAATTTGCGTACCTATATTGGAAAAATTATGAACGTTTGTACATCATAAGCTATATAGGTGGGCACGGGTCGTTACTTTTGTCACGATGGATCACAACGTATGAATGTGAGAAAAATAAATAAAATTACATGGCTTGCTTTTAAAAGTTATGAAGACAAATGTTAGTTATAAAATAAAAATGATATAATTGCAGTTGCAGATGAAGGAAACAATGAACGTATAAAACATTGCATTCTATTGTATTTTGTATTGCCAGTCTGAGAACTAGGCCAAACATTGCAGCTTCCTTTCTTTATACCGCTAATATCATTCTGTGTACAACTAACCATACAATATATTATTAATCATTTTGAGTTTCGTGACTTCGTGTATTGAAGTAACCAATTTTTACCTTCCATTTAGGTAAGGAAGGTATTGTCTTTGGTCAAAAAATTCGGCATTGAGTTTCTAATGAATTAACCGCTTTTGTGTGTGTGTGTGTGTGTGTGTGTGTGTGTGTGTGTATGTGACGATCGTTTCGGATCGCATAACTCCAATACCACACGATGCCAAAAATTATATATTTTTTCGTATTCTTCAAGTTTAGATCCATTATGCAGACATGATTAGATTTTGGTTATAATTGGTCCACAAGTACCCTCATTTGCAATTTTTAACAGTTTTTCTTGAAAAACGCAATTAAATATCATTTATTGACATAAAATGTTTATAAATTTTAAAGAATATTCTCTATACGTTAGTTAAAAATATATTAAATTTCATATATCAGCTAGCTATGCTAACCACGGAAACTGCTAATATACGAGGTGTGTTCAAAAACTATCGCGAATTTTGAATTTTCGCGGGTTACGTATATTCGAATTTCGATCTTTTTGTGGCTTTATGTTGGTACTCATGTCTCTCACTTATGTCGACAAGCTCGGCCATTTTGAATGTTCACTTACTTGTTGACAGCTGCTTTGCTTGCACGTGATTTGGATCGTCTTCGATTTTTACCTATTGTGCTTATTCGTTAAAAACTGACTATGAATTTTTTGACCAAGACAATATCTTTCTTATCTAAAGGCGACGGAACGTAGAAAAAAATAATTCATTTAAAATTTGTCATTGTCATAAAATGTTTTTATCAAAGAAGTTATTTCATTTCTACGAGTAGGTAAAAATCGAAGACGATCCAAAACACGTGCAAGCAAAGCAGCTGTCAACAAGTAAGTGAACATTCAAAATGGCCGAGCTTGTCGACATAAGTGAGAGACATGAGTACCAACATAAAGCCACAAAAAGATCGAAATTCGAATATACGTAACCCGCGAAAATTCAAAATTCGCGATAGTTTTTGAACACACCTCGTATTTAAATAATTCAAATTGACAGATGTCAATATCAATGAAAAGTAAATGAATGTCGCAGAGATGAGGATGTTGAGATAGATGTTGGAGAAGATACGGTATGGAAAGAAAGAATACGGGAAATATATCGTGTTAGAAATTTCTATATTGGTTTGAACATGTCATGAGGAGAGATGAAGAATATATTGGACGAAGAATAGCTTAGTAATAGAAGGTTGAAGAAACAGAGAAAGACCACAGATAAGATGGAAGGACTGTATTGCGGACGACTTGAGAGAAAAGGAACTGAATGAGGACGACACGCAAAACAGAAATAAGTAGAAGAAAAAGAAGCTAAAGAAGAAGATGTCAGTGTCAAGTCCAATTTGCATAATTTATTTATGAAATTTACTGGAAATTTAGAATATTTTTCAAGAAAATTATGTATGGAATTTGTACATAATACACAGGATTGACGGAAGGTAATGTGCTGGTATGACCTGGGTGTTAAATATGGGCAATAGGATGGATGTTTTATTTCGTGAAAATCATTAAATTGTAGAGAAATAAAGGAATCCACCTCTAACTTCGATATATTTAAAAAATATATTTTAATATTTGTATTACTGTATGTGCTGGTTGTGGAAGTGGTCGAGCTAAACATAGCCTCTTAAACGCATAAGAAATCCGGAGCGGAAGTGTAATGGTAGCTATACATTTCCGGATGGAATCTGGCACACCAACAATCAAAACAAAACAACAATACACAAACAACTACTTGTCTTTTAATTGTTACTTTCAGATACTTCACGTTAGCATGGCATGTATTAGATACTAACAACAGTGTTTAAAAATTTTACTTGAGTAAAAAAAATGAAATAACGGAAGATATTGTGTTGGCCATACAATAGATATAATTTAGATGAATAACTAGAGAATATATATTTCTTATTATTTTGAATTCTTTTGAATTGGTTATTTGGTTCACAAAGCGGAAGAGGAAATCCAAATAATATGTATATTAGTCAGATTTTTAGATAAGAATAGATTAATCATGATTTACTGTTATATAATATGTAAAAACCAGAGTCAATCTAATAATTATTGTCGGATGATTCATGTAATAATTGTAAGCCAAGGATAAGCATCCTAACATACATGTGGCTAGCACAATACCTTCCGTCAATGCTACGTATTATGTACAAATTCCACAGAGAATTTTTTTGCAAAGTATTCTGTGAGCGTTTTCTTTTTAAGGGAGAAATAAACTGATTTAACCTCGTACTGAACTACTCCTAAAAAGAATAGTATGTTTCTTACAATAAGAAATATAAAATAAAAACATATATAGCATTATATTTATAACATAATAATCTGCTGAATTGGCTTATGGCTATAATCTGTTGTATTACCTCATGTGATTTGTTTTTGCCACCTTAAATTATTTTACATTTGTATATTTCCAGTAATTCAAATTATTGGTTTGAGAGTTGTGTCGACTTCCTGCTTAGAATTCCTGCTAGGAATTTCTTCTACAGGTTCACATGACCCTGACATTTACATACCATTTATATATCGATAATACCGTACACCTATATTTGGATTAATAATAAACACTTTCACATAGTTAGTAAATATTATTCCGTATTCATATAGTTTGGAACAAGGTCATGCCATAAAGTAATAAGTTTATGTTTGATGTATCAAAGTAGAAACATGAAAATTATTTCCAATTTTCAAATAGCATAAATTTGAACTGTGTGGTATTTTCTCTATGACAGCTTTGATACCCCATGAGATGGTGCGTTTTAAACGACCTCTCAACGATACATAATATCATCATTACTGAAATATGAGAATAGTAACATATTGGCATACCCAAAAATGGATATATATATATATATATATATATATATATATATATATATATATATATATATATATATATATATATTATGTGAAAGAAATTGATTAAATATATTAATGAGATCAAAAGTTAAATTCATAACAATATGTTTAAAAAGTTTGCACTTAGAAAATGAGAACAAAGTGTAATGTTGATATGTTTATGTTTACATTATTGATATAATTAATATTTATTTCACTTTAAAGTGTTGTAATTACTGTTTATTATTGTTTTTCTTATTATAATCAACACATTCAGCCAATATTACTGTAAACAATGCTTGTCGTTTAACGATAATTAAAATTTATTGTCAGTATATTCTACATATTTATAATTATTTTTTTTCCAATATTTTTCTTTATCATTGTAAAATACAAAATTACGAAGTACTATTGAATTAGAAAAAAAATACCTCTCGCTAAGAGAGGTATTGGATTCATGCTAAAAATCGCATATCCAGATTTTAATGATTAAGCACGTTTTAAGGTCCCTACAATCCAATTTTAATATTTTTACGATGATGTCTGTGTGTGTATGTGTGGAAGTATGTGTGTGTGTGTGTGTGTATATATATATGTGTGGGGATTTCGGAAGGACAGTCATGTGACTTTGTTAGCGTTACAGAAATGCATTCATACATTTAATTTATCCAGCTGATTAAAAATGTGACAGTGTTTAGACGAATGTAAAAGATGACATCATTTCATACAAATTAAGTTGATGAAGGGATACGACATATGGAATTCCACAATGACGTGTACGAGTATGTTATATATATATTATGTGGAATATATTGACTTAGTGGCAGACAACCGGACATGTGTGGCGCCTACGTGCCAGGCTTAAGGCATATCCGAATTGCGCTTACATTAATGTCTGTACAACGAAACGTTGGTATAGTAAGAATAAATGCTGTTTGACTGAACTTTCGAGTAATTGTTAACACCTAATCCACATCACAGAATCATGTATAAGGGTATGAGTGTCTGGTTGCGAATCTGGGGCACCGGATTCGATTCCGATCGGCGCCAAATATTTAGAATTTTACAATGGTGATATTGTATTTATTTGTTAATTACGATAAGAGAATAAATGTAGATAGATAAATGAAAATAATACGGATGAAGTCAGCGGTCGTAGGAAGTTTTAATCAGTTTCAAGACAATTACTGTCATATATGGACAAATACTGTAACCCTTCGCAGTCCTTACAAATAATTGTAAATTTCGACCGATTCCTTGAATGAAGAATCAAGTTGTTTTAAATTCATTTGAATCTGATATTATATTTAAGAACGTATGCCATTTTAAAAGTATTTAATTAAATGTCAATTTGACACAAGATATTGTTAAAAAATGTTATCTAAAGAAATCAAAGGTTTTTTTTTTAATCTTGTTTTAGAAATGGATATAAATTTGAAAACGGCGAATAACAATATACTATATCCTTTTTATTATCTTATTTTTATTTTCTTTTGACAATTTGACTTTTAATTTGAATAATGATCAGACATACGTTTCTTTGTTCAGAACCTACTCCGTTAGGTTTCTTATTTTGAACAACTGTATATTATGAAAACCATATTTATTTTATTATCTCGCGTTCTAGGGAAATAAACGTTTCAATTATCATTATTATAATAATTAGAAATGCAATTTTACTATATCAAACAATAAAAAGTCTATTGTATTAATATATTATTTGTTTATGTATAACAATACCTATATACAAATAAAAATATGCTAGACGCCTACACCACAAGCTTTAATATCTACTATTATTAATAGAAAATAAATAGAAATGTTATGCATTTAGTATTTAAGCTAAATATATTTTGAAGGAATATATCATTCAGCAACTACAACTTATACCATGTAATGGGGAGACCGTATTTTTATTCGCTATCTCATTATCGTCCGGGTTTCTTTGTCAAAGAATTTCTTAAAATGCTCTGTGATCTGGCAATTTATTTTTGTGCATGAGGGAAAAAATATGCATTTGCACATGAAAAAATGTAACTTTCAATTATAAGGCATTTGACCTCCCCAAAGTTTTAGTGCACTGCTATTAACACATTATCTATTTTACCAAATCCTATTTTTAGTTAACAGATGTCCCAATTAAAATGATATAAGTCGTCTGTTGCTGATGATTAGGAAAGATTAATAAAATTTAAAAAAACACTCACCATTAGAAGATCTTGCGATCGGGAACGGGGCAGCCGCACATCAGGCTCGCTGAGGGCTGCCGGTGGGCCCCAAGACAGCTGGGCCAAACTGCCGAAGCCCCCACAGTCGCCAAGATCTGCCAGGCTCGCTGACTCCCCGTTCATAACCTGCACAACACACAAAACACCAACACATAATGAATGATATACTTGTTATGAGGTTAATTTTTATCAATTGTGACAATTAACAATAACCAAATTAAACCTGTTTTTAAAATTAACTAATATACTTTTGGAATGTTTTGAATATTATCTTAAAAAATTTACCTTTGGTTGGAGTTTGTATGAGTTATCCGCTAAATCTCCACAGCTATGCGTCCGGTAGGCCGGGTCCCACCCCCACGGAAGCGCAGTCCTCGACAGCACCTCATCACTAGCATGCAGCTCGTGTTGCTGCTGTTGCCCCGTATCAACGCCCCGTTCAGAAAACACTTGTCCTGAATCTACATCACCGTGTTGTTGCAAGACAGGATCAGGCATTGCGCGAACTGTTAAACGATGGAGTTTGCGACCCACCCCAACACCGCTTGGGGGCTTCATCTCTGCAAGAGAAGAAGGGGTTGTCTAGGAGGGTGTTCTCTTAATATTATAGATTCGCTATCTATACTTTCATCACGAGCATTGCGTGAACTATAGACACAGCTACAGCTTAAACGGTTAGAGCGATTTTACCCAGAATTAATTTTAAGTACATCTCAGCCTTTTTAACATGTGAAGAATAGGAAATGGCAAAATAAACACATTTTAAATTATAACTTTTATATATCCATACCAACATTTAATCGAAAAACTAGTATGTTATAGAAAACTAATTAACGGATTTTATGTAAAAATTTGAAAATTATAAGTTAACAACGCCCGCTTTGGTATTAGCGAATAAGAGGTGATCTTTGGTTAAAGGAATTTCAGACGTACATTCGAAGGAAATATTTTTTAAATTGGTATTTTCCGTGAAAAGCATGAAAAAAAAAACTCACCTAAATGTTCCATCTTGGCATCACAAGCCCTCACATTATTCAACAACCCCTCCCGACTCTTATCCTTCTTCTCTTCTTTACTGGGACTCCCCTTCGCTCTGATATTATTCAGCGCTAGGTCCATATCCCCGTGCACTGCAGCAGGCCTGATCCCCTGGGGCACAGGCACCAGTTGGGGCCTCGTAGCTGGGAACTCCACCACCAAGATACGATCGGACACCACGGCGCAATCATCGCGAAAACCGATACCGCTATCGCTGTTGCTCGACGCGCTGGGCTGGGGGGAGTTGGCGACGAGGTGGTCGTCGTTACGGGGATGTTTTAAGTCGTTCTGGAATGAGAGGAATGGGGGAGGAATTAGGTTTTATCTTTGAATTCAAAATATATCTTCAACAATATCGGTACGCAAAACACGATGAGGGCGATTGGGTGGTAGTGAATTGGGCGCCGCGCTATCTGGGTGATTTTTAAAGATATCCGATCAAGGTCATCTGTATCATGAATAAATTAACAAATTGGCATATATTTATCTCTATCATTTGCAAAGACTACAAGCGTGTGCGATAAGGATGGATATAACACCTTTGTCTTTCAAAAATTCATATTGTTTCGACTAAGTTAAGACATTCCATTTTAAAACAATGTTCGTTATTGGTAACATTTTCGCTGTAACGTAAGTAAATTTTAACAATATTAACAATTATTAACAATCATTATCAATATTAACAATTATTAACAATGTTAATAATTATTAACAATAATAACAATTATTAACAATAATAATTATTATTAACATTAATAATAATTATCAATATTAATAATTATTAATAATATTAACAATATTAACAATAATAACAATTACTAACAATAATAATTGTTATTAATAATAATAATAATTATTATCAATAATAGTAATTATTAACAATATTAACAATTAACAATATTAACAATTAACAATATTAACAATTATTAACAATAATAACAATTATTAACAATAATAATAATTATTAACATTAATAATAATTATTAACAATAATAACAATTATTAACAATAATAACAATTATTGACAATATTAATAATTATTAACAATATTAACAATCACAAATATTAACAATTATTAACAATAATAATTACTATTAACAATAATAATAATTATTAACAATAAAAATAATTATTACCAATAATAATAATTATCAATAATAATTATTATTAACAATAATAATAATTATTAACAATATTAATAATTATTAACAGTATTAACAATTAACAATATTAACAATTATTAACAATAACAATTATTATTAACATTATTAAAAATTATTAACATTATTATCATTATTAATAATTATTAGCATTATTAATAATTATTAGCATTATTAATAATTATTAACATTATTAATAATTATTAAGATTATTAATAATTATTACCATTATTAATAATTATTAGCATTAATAATTATTATCACCATTATTATTATTATCATTATTATTATCAGCATTATTATCAATATTGTAATTACTATAAATAAAATGGCACAAAAGTTACCCCTGTGGTGCACTCTCCACGCCAGCAATAAATGCCCGTGAGGTAACGCATGGTAAGCGCCCTCACAATATGAATATGTCATTATCATTACCGATATTGGCAGATCCAGCAATGGGTAATATGCCGTGATGATAAATTTATTTATTTTAATATTATAATTTTTGCACTAAATAATTTAAATTGACAAACAGCAGTTTTTGTTTTTCATAGGTACATATACAAATTTCAATTGAATTTTTCCCAATATTTTTATTATATAAGGGTATAAAATGATTACTTGGTTGAATTCAGAAATAAATACTCTATCGAATGAGAATAAAAAATATATTCCATCCCTTTTAAAAAAAAATAATTTTGTATTGTAACTGGTTGTTCAATAAGCGAATGTCTCCCTCGATCTACTACAAATTTATTTGAATGATTTTGTTCTATTTCTAATAATAAAGAAGATAATCGAGGTGTCTCGTATCCGTGAAACACCCAGTATATTTAGGTCATAGAATATTTAAAAAATATTACGGCTTAACGTATAACAATGAAAACTTTCTAAAACTACAAATCGCCTACATAACAATTGGCCATCTCAGCCCTGGACGATCGTCCATATTGTCCTTTGCCTTTCCCTGTGCAGTACTGCCAATACATTATAGTAAATTTCAAAAATAACTAGATCACAAGAAGGCAACACCACAACACAAATAAAATAAACAATAACCATAAATTGTTAGTAAACAAAATAAAAAACTCACCGATTGACACAGACTTAACCGATACATATTTTGCACTAAACTCACAACATACAACGAATTTTTCGGAAACTCCAAGCAATTACCGGTTATAATATCCGCCGTACAGGTTATGTTAAAAGATTCCGCTTTCTTTATATGCACCGAGTGATCCACCAATTTGGGATCAGTCACAAACACATGACAACTATTAGAAATTTCAATTTGTTGCACTGCACTGGTCACTAGTCCAAAATATCGGGATTCTTTATCCGAACTGGAACTGATGTACACCACTCGACTCGCTGGAAAAATCGCGAGGATTTGGTTGTTAGCGTTTTTTAAACTTAAACACGAGGGAAGAACTGTCATTAATACTGCACTGGGGGAACGTTTTTCTTGTCGGAGTTTACGGATACAACTGCAGACTGTTTGTAGACGCGCACTGGGTAGCAGCTGTTTAGGCATTTCTATTGTGCCTAAATAACCAACAAGGGCTTTATATTCGATTGTTTCTTCGTTTGGGATTTGCACTGAACTTGACGCATCTGTTTCTTGTTTTTTAACAACAGATTTTTTAGTTTCTTTGTCACAATTTCGATGTGTTCGCGGTTTATGCATATATTTTGGTTTACGATTATTTAAAATCCTGGTTGAATCTAATTCTTCATCACTACTATCTGAATAATAATACTCAGCAATTGACATTTTGATAGGACCTATGCTATTACCAATTAATTTAACTACCGCGTCGTGTGTTATTTTTGAAACAGATAACCCGTTTACGGATATGAGAAAGTCTCCAGCTCTTAATCCAGCTTGGTCGGCTGGAGAATTCTGGACAATACAAGATAAAATGCACGGCTGTTGACCTGATATTGTGAATCCAAAACCGTTTGGCCCGCGTAATACTTCCACTGTGCGAATGCCGTAATTTGGACGTTTTTTGCGTCTGCGATGCGGATGCATGTTTAATGGATAAAATATCGCGCACAGAACATGTAAATAAACAAATAATCACACAAATGTCACACAACACGTCATGATTGTTTCTCTTCTTCTGCTTGTTGCTTGTTTGTTGGAATTTTAAATGGCCGTCATTCAACCGTCAACTGTTTGTTGGGAATATTTGCTTAGAGATGGCAGCACACTATGATTGTTTATAACACTTGAAATATATTTTCGTTTTATATTTATCTAAATAATTTATAAATGTATACGTTCCGTTAATTTAAATTAAAAGTAATAAATACATTTTTAAAATTAGACTACAATACTACAAAATGTCTGCCATCTCATGATTAAATTTAAATATTTTATGTGGGTGGTACATTATTGTATAAAAAAACCGATGTGGCCAACACATGACCTCTCACCATTTCCTTTTTATGTTATATAAATAAATAAATATATCATCACTGCATATTACCCATTGCTGGGTGTGCCAATCTGCTTTGTATACAGATATCGGTAAATAAAATATTTGTACCGTGTGGGCGCTTACCAGGCGTCACCTCCTGGAAATCACACCACAGGGGTTAATTTTGTGCCATTAAAATTCCAAGTAATTTTTGACCCGGGTCAAAATTAACTTAACATTTCTTGTACATACAAATAATTCAAATTGTATTTATGCGGAATTTTCTCCGACTCTTCTAATATATTCAAAATTATTTATATTCACTGATGGTATTAGCAGTATTTTTTAAGGATATATTTAATATTAATACACCAATAATTTTAAATATTTAATTAATAATACAATAAGAAATTTTAAATGTACTTCCCAAAAAAACCATTCTGTAATATTAATAAAACTGTTGATTCTTGACACTGACATTTTTGCATTTATCTGTCAATTATAAACATTTAAATATCTCAACTGGTTTCCATGGACTTTTTTGGGCAACGAGATTTATTACAGCAGATTATTCCATATTATTATATAATACATATTTAAATCTATTGAAGATATAATAATTTTTTTAAATGTATCAGATTGAGAATTTTAAGATCTTTATTATTGTACTAACATAAATTGGCAAAAAATAATATTTAGAAGATTTTTTTAATGGAACAACCACTTCCGGTTGTTCAATTGTTACCAAAACTTATTCAACTCTTTCCATTAATGTTCCCTTAACCTTAAAATAATAAAATAAGCTATGTGCTTAAATACGTAAGTTCTCATCATCAGTAGAACAAAATTTAAGCAGTGTAGTTAAGATTACTCAACATGTAAACCATGCCAGAGGTCTAACAACTCTGTTGAAATAGAAAATAGTAAATAGAACAATAAATATATGGAAAGGAACTTAATACAGTTACCTGCATAAGTAAATATGTAGGAATATAGGAAGGTATATAAATAAATAAATATTTAGCGTCAGTCGGGATTGAACCTGATATTATAATTTAAGTATTTGCATGAATAAAAATTAAATTAAACGGGAGGTATTGTATTGGCCACATCAAATAAATTCCACGATCAATAGATGGCGGGAGCAACTCGGAATGTTAAATATCTTTACGATCATTAGGCGGGCGTGGTCTTTTGTCCGACCCTCGGACATACGCTCACACATTCTTTATAATATTTTCAATAAATTATATTTTCAAAAATAACAAAATGTCTTTATCATTTTCCTCATTACCCGAATTGTATGAGTACATAAATAAATATGAAAGAGAACACGGTGTTTTTCTAATTATTAGGGATTCAAAATCTATTCAAAATGTGAGAAAACGATACGTTAATAAATTTCAAAATTGTAATTCAAAATTGGTTTATAATTATTTGAGATATACTTGTGTTAGAGGCGGTAAGATACAAAATAGCAAGACAATTCGTAAACAGAGGTAAGTTGATTATATTTCAATACTTAATTATATGATTTTCAACGCCCCTAAATTAAAAATACATCTCTTAGTATGTTTAAATGTACAAAATTCCAGTGTTGGACTCTATCTCTACAGGGTGTACGTCTTTAAATAAACAAGCAAATATTTTGTTTAAAAATTGCTTCTAGCGATTTTAATTATATTATGTATATAGATTTCAAATGTCACAATTTTTCGTTAAAAGATTTTTTAATTTCACGTAGTTAATTTGTCACCAGGAGTGTGGAATTTACTTGTCGAGGAAAATAAACCACATGGAATTACTAGCTATCATTCTGACACAAGCCCCCATATCTGCTTGTCAAGGCCAACAAAGTCACATGACTGCTCGCGCCCTATTGTATTTAACATTTCTTGTATACCTACACTCTACACCAAAAATTCTACTTATATCTATTCCTTATATTTAGATTGTTTAATTTTAAATTAATTCTATAAAGAAATTTTGTCCTATTCTAATTTTTCAAAATGTTTCCAATTCATTGTCGGGATTGACAGTATTTTTGAAGAGTATATGTAATATACCTATAATTTTAAATATTTACAAACAATTTTCAATAGGTTTCCATGACATTATTTGGGCTGTGAGATTTATTACAACAGATATAGAAGTTTTTTTTAAGAATCTGCTATTTCCGGTTGTTCAATTATTACCAGAACCTTTTCAGCTCTTCCCGGTAATATCCGATTGAGAAATACGTAGTTAAACATATATTAAGTATTACATTTTTTGAGACATCGTCCTTGCGAGCTCCCCACACACATACACACACACACACACACACATACTTCCACACATACACACACAGACATCATTGTAAAAATATTAAAATCGGATTGTAGGGACCTTAAAACATGCTTAATCATTAAAATCTGGATATGCGATTTTTAGCATGACTCTAATACCTCTCTTAGCGAGAGGTAAAAATATAAGTTGATAGTTGTCTTGTAAACCTGGCTTTATAAAAAATATCTACATTTGCCATCAAATAGAATATTTAATAAAATAAAACATTTATATGTGCCATTTTTTTCAATTACTTATTGTATAAAGTGTTTTGAAAATTGAAAATTGTTGACAATTACTCGAAAACAGAAAGTAATAATATTAAACTAATTCCAAAATTATATAAACGAATTAATGGACTATAATTTATGTTATATAGTTAAAATCGCTAAAAGCAATACTAAACGAGATATTTACTGGTTTATTTATAGACAAAAACAACCCTGTATATTTTTGACTTTATAGATCGAACTGCCCCATGGAAATGAAATTTCTATTATCAGACGATGGACAGTCTTTGGTACAAACATTTCTTCGAGAAGAACACAACCATGAAGTAGGCTTCGGCAACGATTCGTCAACCAAACAACGAAAGAAAATAAGTAATGATCGGCGAATTATGCGAAAATATAAAAACAAGGTAAACATTTGTTTTTACAATAAAAAAGAATTTGTGAAAAATTCAGGAACCCCCACTGGAAATTACAGTAGGTACGGGTATGCCTCTGCCTAACTACCCCAGTGGCGTATCCAGAAATAAGCGGGCACACTTGTATTAATTTTGAAGGGAGCAACTGCCCCTTGTGCCTCTCCCTGGATACGCCACTGTACTTCCCCCGCCCAAATTTTACAAGTTCTCTGCGCGAAACTGGTACGCTTTCTCGTTGAACGAAGCATATTTAGTGTGTCTGTGCCTCGGTTAACATAACATTGTGAGCGGTTGCTGTTATCGACATTTCACTTTACGTCAACACATTAATATATATTCGTAAATTCGTTCTATATACAAAACGTGATAAAATCTCCGTGTTTTACTGCGCATGCATTTGTATTTCTAACATAATTTAAAATATATAGTTATAATTTTGAAACGTGATAAAAGCATGGATTTTTCTAAGACATATCAGTCTCCTGGAAAAGCATCGAGAAAAGCTATTAGTTTGGGCACGAAAAAGGCTATAATAAAAGACAAAAACGATGGTCTTAGTCTTAAATTAATTTGTGAAAAATATAATATAGCTAGCAGCACCGCAGCAACCATTATAAAAAATAAAAAACTTTTGGAAAATGTGAAAGTGACTGATTCTTCAACCAGGCTATATAAAGGTAGTTATTTGGCGAATAAGAATAATAATAAGAATATGTACATGCACAAGGGAATGTCAAAAAAGGATATTTTGTTTAGCTACTATTTTTTGGATCAGTATTTTAAATAAATGATTGACGAGGGACCCAGCAAATATCTCGCTTATTTATTAAGTTAGTAATTTCTTTCATATAACATGATTTATACAGCAACATGTAAGCTACTTGATGACGGATGTACATTCATCACACCACTTCCGGTTCATTAGTAATTAATATCAACTTTGAAATTTCAAATGGAACATACTATATTTTTTACAAATTTGAAAAGTACATCAAATTTGCTTTACAATCATGTAAAATAATTCATATGTTACATTATTAAAAAGTAAAATGGCGGGCACTTTTTTATAAACCTAGTCGAAAAGAAAATAGTGAGTCATGACTTTGTTTAAAAAGTTTAACAAATAAACGCATAGCTGCAGAACTTTAATAATAATAATATATAAAATTGAAGCGGCAATTAACTTTTTATCTGCAGATCAAATAGAAAGGGCTACTTATTCTATTTTAAAACGTTGTGAAAAATGTATTGAAGAGGCTGGGAGTCATTTTGAATATTTGTTGTTATTAAGTGTTCCTTATTCTTATTTTATGTATTATTATGACAAAAAATATTATTTCGTCATCACAGTCATGGCTCACTATTCTCTTTTCACCTAGGTGTATAAAAAAGTGCCCGCCATTTTACTTTTTAATAATGTAACATATGGATTATTTAACATGATTGTAAAGCAAATTTGATGAACTTTTCAAATTTGTGAAAAAATATAGTATGTTCCATTTAAAATTTCAAAGTTAATATTAATTAGTAATAAACCGGAAGTGGTATCATGAATGTACATCCGTCATCCAATAGCTTACATGTTGCTGTATAAATCATGTTATACAATATACTAAAATATAACGCTCTGTATATTATCATAACGATATAACGTTTTAACGATTCGTTATGTTATAATACACATACACAGACATCATAGTAAAAATGTTAAAGTCGGATTGAAGGGACCTTAAAACGTGCTTAATCATTAAAATATGGATATGCGATTTTTAGCATTAATACAATACCTCTCTTAGCGAGAGGTAAAAAAGCCTCGGTTTGAAAATTTCATAGATCCGGGCCTGCTGGACCTACCGTAAATACTCTCGCTTGAACCGGCCTCATTTTACCGGTCAATGTTCAACCGGTCTACCTCTTCCCCTCAGCCTTCAGCGCCATTACATCACCAACTACCGGCCATTTATACGTCCTTCAAATTGTATCACGTTTGTGTTCGTAGTTACAGTCTCATATCTTTGCGCATAAAATGAGAAATAACAGAAATACAAAACGTAAACGCGTCGTTGTCTCTATGCAAATAAGACGTAGTGCATTGCAACGTATGGATAACGGTGAATCCGTGAAAAAAATCTGTGACGAACTCAACGTCGGTAAAAGTACGGTGAATGATTGGCGACGAAACCGACAATCAATTCATGAATATTGTAAACGAGTCGAATCCGAAAGAACATTAACAAGGCCTCGCACACAGAGACAATCTAAAAATAATGTCGTGGGCGAAGCGCTGTGGTCGTGGTTTGTTGAAGAACGCCAGAGAGGTACTTCCATGAACGCGGCGGTTTTAAAACAGAAAGCTTTGGAACTCCACTCGAAAATGGAAAATGCTGGAGAATTGTATGTCAGTGATGGGTGGTTAACAAGATGGAAAAATAGACACGGGGTTTATCGTTTTGAGGTGAGTGGTGAAAATTGTATTGTAACGCGCCGGAATGCCCATTTCGTGACGTCACAACGAGAGGCTCGCTGTAACGCCTTGAACGACTGCATTGTAAGCATGGGAAATACGAGCCCAACCCCAAATGTATTCATACCCTCTGAAATATTGTATTAATAAAGTGTACTGGATTTAAATACAATGTTATTAACTATATTTATTATTTAAACAATAATCTACGGGCAAATATATGACAAAAGACAAGTCCCAAAATATTTCGTTCCAACAGTAAATATACAATATTTATGTTAGTATTATCTATAAAACTGAGGGTAAAGGTAACTGACAATATACTCAATTAATTGCCATCTTAAATTGTATTACTTTAATAAATTTGCGAATTATTAAAGACGAAAACATTTGTCACATGCAGACAATGATTTATTTGCAATTATTATTAAATCTAAGAAATTTTATTATAAGCAATGTATTCAAGTTCTATACACTCTATTAACACACCATATAAAAATTTGTTGAATTGGCGTAATAATCATAGCATCCAAAAGTTTATTTATTATTGTTTGCAAATAATTTTACTAAAAAAAAATCTGTTGTGGCCAGCACAATACCTTCCGTCATTCTCGTGTATAATGTATAAATTCCATAATTTTTCTTACAAAAGATTCTAAATTTCCAGTAAAATTATTTCATAAACAAACTATTCAAATTGCACTTGACACTGGCATCTTCTTCTTTAGCTTTTCCCATTCGTTAGGGGTCGCTATTTTTGCATGACGTTCTCATTCAGTTCCTTTTCTCTCAAATCTTCCACAATACAGTCCTTCCATCTTATCTTTGGTCTTCCTCTGTTTCTTTAACGTCCTATTACTAAACTATTCATTCTTGTTCCAATATAATTCTTCATTTCTCCTCATGACATGTTCAAACCAATGTAATCGTCTTTCTTGTATGTTTCTAAAAACTTGTAACACTAGAGTTATTTTCTTACCGTATCTTTCCGTGTATTCCCCAATATCTACTTCAACATCCTCATCTCTGCCACATTAATTTACTTTTTATTGATACTGACATCTGTCAATTTGAATTATATGAATATATAACTAGTTCCCAAGTTTGGCATAGCTGGCTGAATTATAAAATTTAATTTATTTAAAATTCTTTAACTCTGTATCTATTGAATATGAAGTATAAATTG
Source organism: Harpalus rufipes (assembly GCA_951394225.1). Taxonomy (NCBI): domain Eukaryota; kingdom Metazoa; phylum Arthropoda; class Insecta; order Coleoptera; family Carabidae; genus Harpalus; species Harpalus rufipes. The sequence continues at coordinate 27,978,448 of OX596289.1, read as the reverse complement.
TAATCAAATCGTATAGAGAATAATATATTCTTTAAGTTATAATATCGTTAAATGTCAATAAATCAAATTTAACTGTTAAATCTTCAAATGAGACTACTTCCGGTTGACCAATTATAACCAAAATCTAATCAGTTGTTCTTCTGGATGTAAACTTGAGGAATACGAAAAAATTATAATTTTTGGAATCGTGGTATTGAAGTTATGGAATCCGGAACTTTTGTCACACACACACAGACACACATACATACAGACATCATCGTAAAAATGGTAAAATCGTATTATATGGACCCTAAAACATGCTTATTCAGTAAAAACTCATCATTGAATTTTTTGACCAAAGACAATACCTTCCTTACCTAAAGGTGACGGAAGGTAATAAAATTTAAAGTAGTAATAATTAATTGAATATATTGTCAGTTTCCTTTACCTTCAATTTTATAAATAATACTAACAAATATGGTATTATTTATTGTCGGAACCAAAAAAATTAGCACGTGTCTGTTGTCAAATATTTGTCCGTAGATTATTGTTAAAATGATAAATTTAGGTATACAGAATTTTAAACAGTCTTGTAAAATGTTTTTACCTCCCGCTACACTTGATAAGGGAGGCATAGGGATCGTGCTAAAAATCTCATATCGAGAATTTGGTAAATAACCACGTTTTAAGGTCCCTACAATTCAATTTTAACATTTTCACGATGATGTATGTGTGTGTGGATCCTCTTTACGCTCTAACTCAAATACTACCGTTCAGAAAACCGGAAGTGGTATCATGAATGTATATCCGTCATCAAGTAGGTAGCTTACATGTTGCTGTATAAATCATGTTATATGAAAGAAATTACTAACTTAATAAATAAGCGAGATATTTGCTGGTCCATTAAAATATAACACCCTGTATAAATAAATATATCGTCACAGCATATTACCCATTGCTGGGTGTGCCAATCTGCTTTGTACACAGATTTCAGTAAAGATGATGACATATTTGTTCCATGCGAGCGTTTATTAGGCGTGGAAAGTGCAACACAGGGGTCATTTTTGTCCCATTTAAAATTCGAAATATTTAGCGTCAGTCATAAAAATTAAAGTAAACGGGAGGTATTGTGTTGGCCACATCAGAATTTTTTAAAAAGAATTATGCAATATTTTGTCTTAGTAAATTTATATTATCCCTATTTTGACTTTCCCTCTTATTTGGGGTGGCAACCCCCATTATGGGAAAACGCTTGTACGTACTATTGTTCAAAGGCAGAGAAATAATTGTCGAAATGGAACGGCGACTGGAATTTCTTATCCGACAACAAATGACACACGTTCCTCAAAGCGTAATTTGTGAAAAAGCGATACAGATTTTTAATGAACTTATTAACGAAAATCCCACTTCTTCGAATAGTCGGTATACGGAGTTTGTTGCTTCTCACGGGTGGTATGACAAATTCAGAAAACGAACGGGTCTAAAATTTTCCGGAAAACAAGGACAGTCTACCAGTGGTACTCAACAAGTAAGGGAAGGTGTTCCAGAGGTTCAAAGTGCTCAAAGTTCAAAGAAGGTAGGTTAATTATAATATACAAAGTGTCTCAAATAGTGTAGTTGTAAAGTGTTACGTCCCAAGTGCCAAATGATCCGCTTATTCTTAAGCCTTTGACTTTTAAGACGTTCCAATTATAGTTGGAGGAAGACATATTTGGAACTCATTATAGATTCTGCCAGTTGGTTGTTATAAAGTTTTATGGAATGAAATCAAAAAAATATACTTCCTATCGGCGATTGGGAACGTACGACTCTGTACGACCTTTGTATGACCAGTGACCTTGTATTTATTGCGGGTAATATTTTACGTTTCATTGTAAACCTAATCGAGAGGCGTTTCATCGTTTTATGACTACCTTTTAAAAAAATAAATTATATTAAATATAATATGCCATCATTGTAAGTAATATATTTGTGGGTTTAAATTGAGGTTTGAGGTTAGCTTCAAAGCAACAGATTTCGATCGGCTGGGAGCCAGACAGCCCGAAGCAAAACGTAGTTTATGCCAGCGTATCTCAAACTATGTTCCGCTGATGTGTTCGTCTAAGTTACCCGGCAAATACCTTGTTTAGTATTACTTTTATTTTAATGTTAGTTTCATATTATTTCTGGAATTATTCTAGCAGTGGCGATGGTCGCGTACTCCTAGAGTCAGTGGCGCATGTTACAATAAAAATTATTGTTTGCGGGTGTATGCTGACGGGTTGGGGAATTTATATTTTATTAATGAAACTAAAAAAAAAAGATAATGACCTATACTTTGTTACGTAAAAAAGATTAATTTATTTATTAATTTTTCGTAGATTCCAAATATATAAAAATATATATGTTGTCCCATTAGAAATATGAAAAATGTCATTTCCGGTTAAACCGGAAGCGCTACCATCATACCAAATACTATGATTTGCGAGCCCCTAAGCCTAGTTTACAAATATGGAAACAAAATTAAAAAATCTGTTGTGGCCAGCATATCTCTCGCCACTTCCGTTTTTGGTGTAGGGCGCGAGCAGTCATGTGACATTGTTGGACTTGACACGCACCCCCATATCTGCTTGTCACATTAACATTTCTTGTATACCTACACTCTACACCAAAAATTCTACTTATATCTATTCCTCATATTTAGATTTTTTAAATTTAAATTCATTCTATGAAGAAATTTTGTCCTACTCTTCTAATTTTTCGAGATGTTTCCAATTCATTGTCGGGATTGACAGTATTTCTGAATGGTATATGTAATATACCTATCATTTTAAATATTTAACTATTAATACAATAAGAAATAATATAATGTATGTACTTCCCAGAAAAAATCTTCAGTAATGTCAAAATCACCCTGTTATATGGTATTGTAATTGAAAATATAAAGCTGTATGCGATTGCGCAAAAGTGGAACATCCTATATAAAAAACTGTATTGCAAATTTATAGGCATTTTAAATAAAATAAACTCCGTTTGAATTTTTTCTATAACATATAAAATAATCAAGTTATTAAAAAAAGACTAATGTAGGACCCTGTATAGATGCATATTCTGTTTACCTATTGAACAAAATTTTGGGTATGACAATATGTTTCATTGTAAGAAAAGTTTGGGAGACGCTGATCTACACTGTAAATTCTACAGTGCTTGTTATCATTGGTTGAGTCGGGTATTGTGTCGACAGATGTGCCGTTATAAAGAGGAATATTTTGTTAGGGGTAGAAACATTCTACACATAGATGGTACCTGGAATTTCCAGAAATTTCTGTACTCCCTAAGTTTTCATGTGTTCAACTGTTAGTGTAGTGTCGCTATGTAGATTAACCACGTGTACTTTGTTTACATTGTTCTGAGTTTCAATTTGTTTCTGATTTTTTTTAACTGCGCGTTTGAAATATTTCAACTTTATACATACCATGCCAGGGAGTTATTGTCAGTATTTTAAGTGTTATAATTATAATACACAAAATAAAAATATAAGATTTTATCGGTTTCCTACAAGTGACAAAGACAGGCTACAAAAATGGATTATTAATTCAGGTGCGTACTTATATTTTTTTAAGATTCATCATACAAAAAATTGTACGAATTTTTTAAGGTGGTTTTATCATTAAAAAAGCGCTTTCTATTTAGCGGACATTTCCGGAATCCTTTAGCCCAGTATAGCCGATCCGGTATTCTTCTTATTGTTCACACCGTGTTCAACACGTATCATTTTTCTTTTGATATATTTATATAAATTTAAACATTTTAAAATGAGTAACCAGTATTGTTGTGTACCGGGGTGTAAATCGTGGTCGAAAAAAAATCCGGAGATTCATTTTCACGAGTTTCCTATGCCTAATCAAAGAAAAGTATCTTTTATTAACCAATTTGGGATACAAGAAATGGTTGATAAACATTTAGCCTGGGTGTTAAAACTTCGTATTGGAAAAGAAATTCGAACAAAGTATAGCTTAGTGTGTTCGCGCCATTTTGTTGATAGCGACTATTTTCCAGTTCAGGACGGTGAGAATTATATATAGGTATATTATTTGAGTATATTAATACCATCATTAAATTTAGATAGAAAAAAAGCGAAAAAGAGAATTTTGAAACGAAATGCAGTACCTTCTAAAAATTTACCGGGTATTGGTACAGCACCAAAGGGGCGAAAAAGGGAACGACCTGATATACAGGCTGGGGCAGAAAAACCTATCCGATTTCAAATCCCTTTTTCTCAGAAGAGTGAGCAGGTAGAGTAGTGGGGTAAAAACCGTTAGAAAGCCGGTTTCATGCCATTTGTCAGTAGTCAACATGCCTTGGTCTGGTAAACATCGTGCTTTTGTTTTTGAGCGGTTCATCGAATGCGGCGGTTCGATAATTGCTACACAACGTGCTTTTCGAATTCATTTCGGACTCGGGCGTCATGATCCTGTTCCACATCACGCTACGATTAAAGTGTGGGTGTCAAATTTTAGACAGACGAGTTCAGCATTGAAAAAGAAGTCGCCTGGACGTCCCAGGACAGCAACAGGACCTGAAAACGTGGCCAATGTGAGAGCCGCGATTGAACGTTCCCCGCGTCGTTCGGCGCGAAAACATTCGCTCGCTTTGGCGATTTCCAACCGCAGTATTCGGCGCATTTTGCACCGGGACCTCAAAATGCATCCCTACAAAATGCTTGTTGCACAGGAATTAAGTGAAAGGGATTTTGAAACTGAGGCTGAAGAACATACTGTAAGAAAAAATCTCATCCAAGCATTTTAACATTTAGGCCTGCTTGTTCCAAATTCAAATATATCTATTAGATAAATTTATTCTACCGTTTTAGCTAGAGAATAAGATGGTATATTCTCCAGATAGCTAACTGGCAGATTGCTATCATAAATATTAAAATTGTGTTATGGTAGTTATTTTTGAAAAGTTGGCAACATGGCTGTAACAATTTTAATAGAAATTTGGTTACTTTTTCGCTTGTCTGTGCAGTTGTAGTTTAAACCACAGTTTTAACGTTTTAAAAAAAGATAAATACGACTTGCAAAAATGCAATTTTAACATTTTCACGATGATGTGTGTGAGTATGTGTATGTATGTATGTATGTATGTATGTATGTATGTATGTATGTATGTATGTATGTATGTATGTATGTATGTATGTATGTATGTATGTATGTATGTATGTATGTATGTATGTATGTATGTATGTGTGTGTGTGTGTGTGTGTGTGTGTGTGTGTGTGTGTGTGTGTGTGTGTATTTCTACCTTATTCTAATATAGAAAGAAACTATTAGATTTTGATGTAAATCAGATATACCTTATGGCCTTTTCAGGGGGTCTATTGTTAGGGATTTAAGCTTGATTTATAGGGGTGCAAGGACAAGTATGTATCAATATTATCACAATTTTCAGCTAGTAAAACATCAGTATTGTCTTCTTCAAATGGTCGCCACATATTAAATACGTATATTGTTGACCTCAGTACGAAAGTTAATATTACTACTGATTTTAATTTTTTTAAAACTCATTTGCATACCTACTCACTAGGTATGCCTTTGGTATCTTAGTTTCCCCAAAATGTATTAATACCGGTCAAGGACGATTTTCTCATCTTATATTTCTAGTAATAGTGAAAGACTTAATTTAATTTTGCGAATTCATTATTATTTCAAGTAAATCTGAAATACTTAATGCGCACAGAGATTAGAGATTTCCGAATTTAAATATTTTGCAATCCTACCCTGAGCGCCAACAGGTAGAATCTCTTGCTGTGTGCGGTTCACCTCAGACTTAGTAAGTTAAAGCCATAACGAAATATCTTTGGACAAGGTATACCTAGAAATTGCACTTTACTGGAAGCTCAAAATAGTTTTTCTTCGAAAAATACCTTTAAATGTTATTTTTTCGCCGCCGGGAATTGCGTCATCTGGGTAATTCCGGCGAGAGGATTACGTCATCGCTCGGGAACATACTTTCAGCAGCGACGCTCGTATACTCTTAAGTCAGGGGCGCACGTCACAATATGTAGAAATATAGGTAAGTATATAAATAAATATATCATCACGGCATATTATCTATTTTTGGGTGTGCCAATCTGTTTTGTACACAGATTTCGGTAACGCTGATAACATATTTGTACCGTGCGAGCGTTTATTAGGTATGGAAATATTTAGCGTCGGTCGGGATCGAACCTGGTATTTAAATTTAATTTTATCACATCACGAAAAATAACATATTTCAATTTTCATTTCGCCGTAAATGCATCGTGATAGAACCACCTTAAAGAATAATAGAAAAGAGTCTAATCAAATAGGAATTTACATCTAATCATTTTGTATTTTCTGAGAATTATATTTATTTTTAGGAAACACTGATCTGTTTAATATAGAAATAGATAAGCTAAGAAATAGATACATTTGCCAGGTCCATTTCACCGACGATTCATTTATGAATGCAACAAAACACAGATTGACACGTTTAGCCGTTCCTGTTTCGTATAAAAATTCCACGAACGAAGTATGTATTTGATGTATGCTTAGTAGTTCTAACCGGTACCACAAATTGTAATTCTGGTAATTTGTAGCCCTAGATAAACCCTTTACCTATAAATTGATATATAATTTAATAAAAAAAAATCCATATAATATTCACAAGCGTATTTTTCTTAATTTTCTTGGAAGAAATTTACTTCATTATTGGTAGACTGTGTTGAACTAAAATTTCTTTGTACTCTTGTATAATTTAGATCAAAATTTACTGGCAGTATTGTTAATAAGTGTCATTTCCAATTGCGGTACTGATAAAATGGGTCACAGACAAGGAAAAAAAAGTAGGTTGTATTTATCAGCACGTCGTAAGAAAAGCAGAAATCTAGAAAATTATATGAGGCAAGTAAATGAATAAAAATATAATAGTACCTTGGTATACGTCTACTTTAAAATAAGTTCAATTTCACGTATACCCTCAGGGTAAGGCCATAACGTGGCTCCGCCATTAGCGGGCCACTGTTATATTCGTTGTTGTTGCGCAAATTATTATGTATTTTCGTGGTTATTTGTTTTATTTTAATGCAAAACACATTTAAATATACTTCTAATATTTATTTAAAGTGTAAGTAATACTTTTATTTTATTTATTTGTGTATTTTCTTGAGATACTAATTTTCTTGTGAGGTAGAACTGTTTTGAGATTCTCATTGTAGTACTGCTACAATGGATTATAGGTGTGGAAAAAAAAGCAAGTTACGGTTATCAGCACGTCGTAAGAAAAGCAGAAATTTAGAAAATTATTATAGGCAAGTAAATAAATAATTATACATTAGTACTTTTGGTATACGTCCGCTTTAAAATAAGTCCAACTTGATATCCAATTTTAACATTTTCACGTCGATGTCTGTGTGTGTGCATCCTATTTACGCTCTAATTCAAATACTGTTGTTCAGAAAATTTTGAAACCTTGTATTTCTACCTTACTCTTATATGGAAAGATGCCATTAAATTTTGGAGTAAATCAGATAACCGGAAATGGCACTTTACTGGAAGCTCAAAATAGTTTTTCTTCGACAAATACCTTTAAATTTATTTTTTCGAGATATATGTCACTGTTAACAAATTAAGCATTTCAAATAATAATAGTAACGTTTTAAAAAGAAAATAGTAAGTAGAACAATAATTATATGGAAAGGAACTTAATACAGTTACCAGCATAAGTAAATATGTAGGAATATAGGTAAGTATGTAAATAAATATTTCATCACGGCATATTACCCATTGCTGGGTGTGCCAATCTGCTTTGAACACAGATTTCGTTAACGATGATGATATTTTGTGCCATTTAAAATTCGAAATACGAGGGTCATTCAATAAGTAAAGAGACAAATGGCTATAGCTCAAAAACGGTTTATTTCAATCTTTCAAAATTAAGGCTATTTTTCAACATAATCACCCCCCACAGTTATGCACTTGTCCCATCTTTCTTGCAGCTTCCTAATTCCCTTGGCGAAGAATTCTTTCGATTTACCCCGAAGCCACTTTTGCACCGCTTCCTTAACTTCCTCATTGTTAGCAAATCTTTTTTCACGTAGGGCGTCTTTGAGTGGTCCAAACAGGTGGGGCGAGGTCGGGACTGTAGGCAGGATAAGGTAAGACCTCCCAACCCAATTCTTGAAGCTTATCACGGGTCAGCTGGGCTGTATGAGGGCGGGCGTTATCGTGCTGAAGAATGACTCCTTTTGACAAGAGTCCACGGCGTTTGCTCCTGATAGCTGGTCTAACTTTGTGTTGTAGCATCTGAGAATAGTATTGGCTATTGATAGGTCGCTGATCTTCAAGGAAATCGCAATAGACTGACCCTGTGAGTCCACGTCCACATCGGGGTTCATCACCTACACTTGTTCGGCCACTTTTAAACCGATCAACCCACTTGTAAAAATTCGCACGGTTCATACAACTTTTACCGTACTGTATTAACATTCTAGAAAAAAATTCACTTGGTTTTACACCTTCTGCAACTAAAAATCTAATGACTGAGCGCTGCTCTTCTAAGGTGCAATCTTCTAGTGGACTTGCCATGGTGAACTGAAAAATTTATAAAATGATGAAACAGCTAGTCAGAGCATATCCCAAGGTTGCCAACTAATACCCCTGAAAAGATTGTACACATTCATTGAATAGTTTTAAAATTATAGAATTTGTCTCTTTACTTATTGAATGACCCTCGTATTTAGCGTCCGTCGGGATCGAAGTATTTACATGAATAAAAATTAAATTAAACGGGAGGTATTGTGTTGGTCACATCAGATTTTTCGTTATTATGATTATTTTTACTCATAAATTTTATTATTAATTGTATTACCATTAAACGTAATTAGCTCCCAGTTCTAAACAAATCTGACGAGCCTATGGATTTGGACTGCAGTCGACCATAAAAGGTAATGGCATTCTTTTCCCATATCACGCACCGAACGATTGGTAACGCAAATGGCTTGAACGTGAAGTAGACAAACTCTACGCCTATATGGCCGGGAAAATTTTGTTTGGTATACGATATTTGTTTGGAATACGACTGCGCGCGCTGTCCTTCTTACTTCCGTCGAGACAATGCTTCGGCTGCCCATTTATTAATCAGTAAACAACTCGCGCTATAACTCTAAACTAGTACGTGATTTTGTGTATTTCGCGTAATTTTTTATATATCCTTTAACAATGAGTTATAAAAAAATTAATAAGAATCAAGCAACGAAAAAAATGGTTAGAATCACTGTGGAGGTGAAAAAAGAAATTGTTGCAAAGTATGAAGATGGAATGCGTATTAGAGATTTGGCTATTTTATATCATATGCCGCGAACGACAATATCCACAATTGTAAAAAACAAGGACACTATTAAATCGGCTAATGTTGCAAAGGGGGTGAAATCAATTACCAAACAACGATCAAAAACATTGGAACGTGTTGAAAAATTACTTTTGATTTGGATAACAGAAAAAATGTGTGCTGGGGGTAGCCTCTCAGAGACAATAATTTGCGAAAAGGCGAAAACAATACATGCTGATATTTTGAAAAACGAGGCAGGGACAAGTGAAGGTGAAATGTTTAAAGCGAGTCATGGCTGGTTTAATAATTTTATAAAAAGAGCTGATATTCACAGCGTTGAGAGACGTATACCGAGGTACTATTGTAGTACACTTTAAGATCAAGCAGGCTACGTGATGGCGGAGTTCTCCAGGCCACGCCTCTAGTTCAGTGGCGTGCACAATATTTTAATAAATAAAAATATCAAGGCATATTACCCATTGCTAGATGCTAGATTTTGGTAATGATGAAATATTTGTACCGTGGGGGGCGTTTATCATTCGTCACTTCACGGGCATTCAATGCTGGTGTGTAAGTGCACCACAGGGAATTTTGTGCCATTTAAAATTTGAAATATTTGGCGTCGGTCGAAATCCCGGTTCCTCAGATTCGCGACCAGACAAATTTCTATAATATTTTTAAATTTACGCCCGAAAACAAACACATTATTACAGATGGGGTACTAGTATATACTCAGGGTATGGCCATGACGTGGCTCGCGTTTCGTCCGCCATTTGCGTTAATATCTATCCCCTTGCTGTGCACCGGACGATTGATAATGTAGCTGGCTTGAACTTAAAGTGTACGCACTCTAATAAATTGAAATCTAATAATTATAATTAAAATATTTCACAGATGTAAACGTGCTGGATTGCCATATATAAGTAAATCAAAATCAGTAACTTCTAATGAAAATGTATTAAATGATGATGTGTAAGTGAAGTTAAATATGTATAAAAATTCATAATCTCGTCGATCTGAAAATATTTTATTACAGAAATATTCCTGAAAGTGATTTTTCGAACACTACTGAAAACATGCCTGAAGATACTTTTATGAACGCTTGTTCTTCAGAAATTCAAGTAAGTGGTAGAAGGAATATAAAAATAAAAAGATACTGATTACATTTTTTTATATTTCGGGTGTGCACATTAGAGATTAATACGGGAAAATAGTTTTTTTTAAGACTATTGCCCCCAGTTTTAACTGAATGTAAAGCCCGTGACCAACGCCACTGGTCCGACCGGTTTAAACCAGTGGGGAACATAATAGGGGTTTTATTTTTTTTTCTTTTTACCTCCCGCTACCCTTGGTAAGGGAGGAGATATAGGGATGTTCACGATGATGTCTGTGTGTGTATGTGTATGTGAATCCTCTTTACGCTCTAATTCAAATACTATCATTCAGAAAGTTTTGAAACCATGTATTTCTACCTTATTCTAATATGCAAAGAAGCCATTAGATTTTGGTGTCAATCGGATAACCGGAAATGGCAGTTTACTTGAAGCTCAACATAGTTTTTCTTTAAAAAATACCGTTAAATGTAATTTTTTCGCAAATTGTTATTACAAAACTAAAAACTAAAAGATTATTTCATTTTCTACAGGTTTGCATTAATACTTCTTCTATATATTTTATGGATAAATTTATAAAATAGTGTAACGTTTTATTTATATGGGTGTAAAAATACTATTAATTAAAATAGTACGTTTATTAAACGATAAACAATTATGTTAAATATTAAAAAGATGATAAAAACAACTAACACTATGATTAAATAATTATAAACACTAATTTAAGACTAAGAATATTATTAAATGCTTTAACACTAAGATTATTTATTTAAACAATATTTATATCACTACGACTTCTTTGCTCGTTGCTTCTATATCACAGACTATTTATACAGCCCAGTGTCCTTCTGGAACCTTCCGACGCCACAATGATACCAAATACAATAGATTTAGGTCAACGGTGTAAATAACACGTCTAGCCGTTACGCCCCTGGGGATTACGTCATCGCTCGAGTACATTCTGCCAGTGGCGGCGCTCATATAATCTTTAGGCAGGGTCGTACGTTATAGTATATTACATGAACCCATCAGAAATAACGCCAATCCCGTTAATGAATTGGAAAAACCTCGAACATTTAGTTCGAGTAGAAGAAAACTTGCTCATAGAATGAATTTAAAATTATAGAAAATACGTAAATATAAAGGTGTATTTTTTTTGTGTGTACAAGAAATGTTAAATACAATACTTTTATATACCACAATGGAAAAGGCGAGAGATTACAATATTTTACTACAAAAAAGTATTATAAAAATAATGGTGCCGGCCCTGGTCGTTACTGATCGTTAAAAAATAACCAGTAAAAAAGTGAATAAAACCGTCGTTACGTTCTGTTTTCTCACTTTCATGCAATGTTGCCATGTTTAATCGATAATCCTACCACAAATAACCTTCAACCAAAACGTCTAACAACTCAAAATATTATTTCATAATATTTGTTATTACTTCAAATATCATATGTCAAATACTTTACAATATGTAACTATAATATTTACGCAATAATAATAACAAGTATTAAAAAAGAAATAACTTATTTGACAACGTTGCTGAAACAGTCACACAGGACTCGCAGGAATATATAAGCAGTAAGGCAAGCCTGCCAAGCTCTGTCGGTCGGATGCGTGAAAACTTAAATTCAAGTGTTTAAATAATGGAATCTGATAACTACAAAACTCCTGAAAATATCATCAAAGCTGCAAATGCCGCAAAAGACTGTTTACTTCCTGCCAAATCAAAACAATTATACATAAAAGAATATAATGTCTTTATGGAGTGGTGCAAAAAAAACAATGTTACAAAATATACAGAAGATGTCTTATTAGCGTATTTTGCTGCAAAAGCAAAAACTATGAAATCTACTACGTTGGCGTCGACGTATTCAAAGATAAAGACATCTTTGAAACTTTATAATGATGTGGATATCAGCAGGTTTGGAAATGTTGTGGCATTTTTGAGGCAGAAATCTGAAGGATATGTACCGAAGAAATCGAAAACACTGACGAGTGATGAAGTCAGTAAATTTTTACTGGAGGCACCGGACCAACAATATTTAATGTTCAAGGTAAGAATTTTGCAAATTAACAATATTTTTAAAGCTATTTAATGTATTTGACAAAATCAAAATTTTTTGAAGCAGGTGTACTTCCGGTTAATCAAAATTTGTCCCTAACTTTGTTATTTTGAATGGAATGCTATATTTATTATTTTTATTATTATTAAAAAGTTTAATATTTTATATAGCAGCCTATGTTTATATTTATTGTTTTCACCTCTCGCTAAGAGAGGTTTTGGATTCATGCTAAAAATCGCATATCCAGATTTTAATAATTAAGCACGTTTTAAGGTCCCTACAATCCGAGTTTAATATTTTTACGATGATGTCTGTGTGTGCGTTGTGTGTGTGTGTGTGTGTGTGTGTGTGTGTGTGTGTGTGTGTGTGTGGATGTGTGTGTGGGGACATTGGAAGGACAATTTCTTGAAAACTATAATACTTAGTATCTGTTTAACTACGTATTTCTCAATCGGAGATTACTGCGAAGAGCTGAACAAGTTTTGGTAATAATTGGACACCCGGAAATAAAAGATTCTTAAAAAAAATCTTCTAAATATTATTTTTTTAAATTTTTGTTCTTGCTTGTATTAAAGACGAGCAAATTTTCTATTTGATACAAATAAATATTCTATTATATCTTTTATAGATTTAGAGATAAGGAAATATAAAGTATATAATAATCTATTGTAATAAATCTCACAGCCCAAATAATGTCATGGAAATCATACATTATATTATTTCTTATTGTATTAATAGTTAAATATTTAAAATTATAGGTATATTACATATACCCATCAAAAATACTGTCAATCCCGATAATGAATTGAAAACATTTCGAAAAATTAGTAGAGTAGGAAAGAGGCGTCAGTACACCACACTGATGAGCTGCAATAACAGCGAAACGCGTCTGTGGTTCTGGTTGAGTGGCCCAGTCTCTTGTGAAGTTTGCCAAGTGTTCACAAATATTTAAATATCTTTAAAAAGTGTTTTATAATATTATTATTATTCATTTAAAATGAACACCCTGCATATTACTTCCGGTTAAACCGGAAGTATCACTGCTTCAAAAATATTTTAGTTGAAATAAACATTGGTTTTGTAAAATAATATTACGTTTTTTAATCTGTTTAGGATCTAATTTGCATTTTTTATTTTAGGTAGCATTAATCGTCGGAATAGCTGGTGCCTGCCGCCGGGAAGAACTATACAAAATACTAATCGACGATGTTGAAATCCAAGACAATGTTGTTATGGTAAAAATCATCGATTGTCGAACTCATATCGAACGATTGTGTCGAGTCTACGACGAAAAAATAAAAGACAGTTTAAACCAAGGTTTAAACTTATACAACATGTGTAAAAAATACGCGTTACTTCGCCCCAAACACGTACCAAACAGGCATTTTTTTCTTCAATATAAAAATGGTTCGTGCAGTACCCAACCTGTCGGTATAAACGCCTTTTCAAAAATACCATTTCTTATCGCGAAATTTCTTAATCTTCCCGAACCAAACGCATACACAGCGCAGTGTTTTCGAAGAACATCCGCGTCTCTTTCACTTCAAAAACCGGGAGTTATTTTCAATTTGAATTATGTGAATCGGAACACGTTGGATTGCGCGATGGACAATAGTTTTATTAATGCTGAAAATAGTGTTGATTGTAGTGAACATGTAGAAATAATTTTGAGTGATAGTGAATCCGAAGAAGCGACTGATTTTAGTGTTTTTAATAACGAAAATGAAGGTTTTTGTGAAAATTTTAATAAAAGATCAAATGTAAGTAAACTGGTTTTGTAAATTTTAATTACGCTGCCTCTGTCCTTTCACTCATCCAAGATTTTATTATGCACATGTACGTAATATTTGAATTCTATTGGCTAACGCTGACAGCGGCCGCCATCTGATGCAGCGATGGTTTAGTTTAATTTTCTGTTTGCACTTTGAACCGTTAGCATTGTAGTGTATGCGTATAATACTTATTAAAACGAACATAAGTACTGCAAAATGCCAGTTGCTTAGTGGAAGACATTAACATATTACAGGGATTAAAAATGCTGTTTGTGGAGAAGATTCTATAAGTGTTAATAAATTTGAGTATGACTACATTAATACGATGTGTTGTTTACCTATGTTGAAAATGTAGTAAAATATATAGCGGAATATGTTCTAAGTAAAATTAAAAAAATATGAACATTTGCTCATATTGTTGGGACTACTTGTGCTTTGATACGAGAGCATACTAATTAATATAAAAAATCGAGGGAGCCCTATACCCCTTAAAAGATATAATATTTATTTGTAAAGGGGTATTCATGCAACATCAAAAACAAATGTATAAAAATAAAAAACTAAAACAGCAGATGGTTCATAATTCAACAATATTTTGTATATGTGTTTAAAACAACATTTTAGATAATCACAAAACGCAAATTAGAAAAATTATAATTGATACATTTTTACAAATTAGATTATATCTTGAAACTAAGTTACTCTTGGAGAAAGACGATTATATTAGAAATTAACAAAATTGCGTTATTTAGAAATCAATAAATATTTTATAAATTATTTCTTTTACTCCTTACCTTCCCCAAAATAAATTAATCTTGACCAGATTGAATTCCTATTATTTTTACAGTACAATAAAGTAAATTATTTAATTCAAATTTAGCACTAAAATATTTCATTGTTATTATTACTAATATTTATGTGAAAAATTTATACACAAAATAAATAATAGGTACATTATTTAATTTCTCAAATTTAAATTTAAAGTTTGCGCTAGTCTTCAATATATATTATTTTCGCAATGGCTACGGTAGGAAAATTGGTTCGTACTAATATATACGAATTCGTACAAAACCATCGATCGCAAACACATACAACAATAGTTGAGCAACATTTCATGTTAGAAAGAGCAGGATTATTGGCCGTATGTCTACGTAATTTATGTTGTGTGACAGATGTACGTAAATGTTGACATTACTTTCTAACATACTATAAATAATAATGACGTATGTCGTAGAGTTACACATATTTAATTATCTACTACACTGCCCTTTGGCTTAATGTTTACCCAGTAACGTTAACTTTTAAATCAAATTATTATTCCATAGGTTATGTCAAGTATATAGGTTTGTGTTTTGCAAAAACATAGGTGAAATGTATCAAACTTTATTATTTTAACAAGGCATGTGACTTGTTCATAAACTATTATAGCAGAATAGGGTTTTGGCAAAAATCGTTATAAGTATATGTCACTTGGTAACGACTCGTAACAATTCATAATTTTTTAGTAGAATAGGTCTGGGTCACTATTCTTGAGCATTTGTACATATTTGCCTAAGTTACTCGTCTTTGCTCAAATACGAACGAAATCCATAGCAAAGATATTCTTGGCTAGTCCTATTCGACTATTTATATATTTAGAAGTATTGTTTTTTAACAATATACTAAAACAATAATTAATAACAAACAAATTGACTTACAATATCCAGTTTCTTCATCAATTTTATGTTGTTTTTGCACCATTTTTAATTGTTATTACCACTAACAATAAACTTTACAATATTGTATACACTTAACACACACTAAAAACACTATTAATACCAATAGAAATAGTTAATAACATGTAGACTTATTGCAAATGTTGTTTACACGGACAGATATACCGATAAACTAAAACTAAACATAATTCAATGCTGAAACAAACGAACAGACATGTTAAAACAAAAAGTGCCGCTTAGTGCAAGCTTGTTCAATGAATTTCATTTAAATAAATCAATTGGTTTTTTTTTGATATTGCAGTGTTAATATTAAATTTTGATAAATGACCACGTTTTAAGGTCCCTACAATCACATTTTAACATGTGTGTGTGTGTGTGTGTGTGTGTGTGTGTGTGTGTGTGTGTGTGTGTGTGTGTGTGTGTGTGTGTGTGTGTGTGTGTGTGTGGATCCTCTTTACGCTCTAACTCAAATACTATCGTTCAGAAAATTTTGAAACCTTCTGTTTCTGCCTTATTTTAATATGAAAAGAAACCATTAGGTTTTGATTTAAATCAGATAACCGGAAATGGCACTTTACTGGAAACTCAAAATAGTTTTTCTTGAAAAAATACCTTTAAATGTTATTTTTTCAAGATTTATGTTATATAAAAATTAAAGATTATTAAATTTTCTACAGGTATTAATACTTTTTCTATATATTTTATGGATAAATTTATAAAACTATCTACAATTTTAATCCCGGAGCCTACGCGTTAATCGCAACTCCATTGTTATACAGTTTATATGTCAAATAAATGTAACTGACAGATATGTCACTGTCAACAAATTAAGCATTTCAAATAAAAATCTGTTGTGGCCAGCACAATACCTTCCGTCAATCCTGTGTATTGTATATAAATTCCATACATAAAATTTCTTACAAAAAATTGTAAATTTCCAGTAAAATTATTTCATAAACAAGCTGTTTTTTTATTTTCTTCTTCCATTCATTTCTATTTTACGTGTCGTTCTCATTCAGTTCCTTTTCTCTCAAGTTTTCCGCAATGCAGTCCTTCCATCTTATCTTTGGTCTTCCTCTGTTTTTTCAACCTTCTATTACTAAGCATTCATCCAATATATTCATTTCTCCTCATGACATTTTCAAACCAATGTAATCATCTCGCTTGTATCTTTCTAGAAACTTGTAACACGAGAGTTATTTCCTTACCAATCTTTCCATGTATTCCCCAACATCTACTTCAACATCCTCATCTCTGCCACATTAATTTACTTTTTATTGATACTGGCATCTGTCAATTTGAATTATATGAATATATTAGTAGTTTCCATGTTTAGCATAGCTGGCTGATTTATAAAATTTCTTTAAAATTATTTAACTCTATATCTATTGAATATGAAGTATAAAATGTAATGAAATCATATAGAGAATAATGTATTCTTTCAGTTATAATAACGTTAAATGTCAATAAATCATATTTAACTGTTAAATCTTCAAATGAGGCTACTTCCGGTTCACCAATTATATCTAAAATCTAATCAGTTGTTCTTCTGGATGTAAACTTGAGGAATACTAAAAAAATATAATTTTTGGGATCGTGGTATTGAAGTTATGCAATCTGAAACTTTTGTCACACACAGACACACATACGTACATACAGACATCGTAAAAATGGTAAAATCGTATTATAGGGACCCTAAAACATGCTTATTCATTAAAACCCTTATAAGGCACCGCCTCATATTCATTTGATATTAACATTTACAATTTATTTTCAGCCTTCAGCATCAGATGACATCAAAATCGAAGAACCGGAATACAAATTCACCCCTTCACTTACCGTCGAATCCATTGATCTCCCCACGAAACGCCCCCGCGTTGACTACGACGTAAAAGAAGAGCCCCATAGTACCGATGATGACAGCAGCAGCCCCATTCCTGAAGAAGACACCCCTGTTCTTGAACCCCAACCACAGTCATCGATGTTTGATCCTCATTCAGTTCCTCAGATTCCAATAGCGGAGGCTTTGCCCTCATTGCAAGGGGAGCCCCAAATGGGGGATTTTTACGAACAGTTTGGGAAGACTATAGTGGGGTATTTGAGGCAGCTGCCCAGACCAGTGGCTTTGCAGTGTCAACAGAGGATTATTAATTTGTTGGTTGAGCAGTGTATGGCGCATTGCAACACGTAGGGTATAAAAGGTAAGAGAAATAAACACAATTTCTAAATAATTCCAGTTCGCCAAATGTGATCCTTTTTTTTGTTCGTCGTCAACCATCTTTCGTATCAACTCTCGCTACCCTTGGTAAGGGAGGTACAGTCAAATTTTGAAAGATGTCCGATCAAGGTCATCTGTATCATAAACGAATTAACAAATTGGCATACATTTATCTCCCTCCTTTACAAAGGCTATAAGCGTATGCGATAAGGATGGACATAACACACTTGTCTTTCAAATATTCATATTGTTTCGACTAAGTTAGGACATTCCACTTTAAAACGATGCTCGTTGTTGATAATACTTTCGCTGTAACGTAAGTTTATTTATTAATTCAGATACATTACCTTGATTCATAGCTTTACAAGTAACGTTATTTTGTGTCAGTATCTTATTTTTCATATATTTGATTTTACATTTGCTAATAAACTTACCAGTTCATTTATTTTTGAATTTTGAATGCAGTTATTGTAACATACATTTTTATAATAATAAAATAACAGTAGTATCTTATGTACCCTCACAAAAACTGAACAAACGACACTACTGAATTTGTCAGAATGAACGGAGCAAAAATCAGAATTTGTACAATTCATAGATAACCTTCATCGGATATCTTTCAAAATTTTTACTGTATATAAATACTTTATACACAGATTACGTTAAGGTTGGTGACATGTTTATACCGTGCGGGCACCTCACGAGCACTTATTGTTGGCGTGGAGAGTGCACCACAGGGGTACATTTTAAAAAATCTGGCATAAATTTATTTCTTTTTGAAATATGTAGTTATTATAAGTTATATGTATAAGCTGTACAATTTTTTATTATATAATAAAGTAATAATTTTACAATGAACTTATAAATAGATGTACCTATGTATATATTACAAAGCTGATTCTCTGTTATAGACGTCGTTGTCAAGATGAAGAACGTTCTGATTGTAACTGGTCCTTCCTGAGTTGCTGTTGACCGTCAGGATTTCTTCATCCGAAGAATCATCCACGTTTACTGTAAATACACAAAATATGTATATACTATCTTAAAATATTCTTTAATTTTCATTTAAGACTACATCAATAACACAGAATGACTTATATTTTAAAATCACACAATGTACTTTTATTGTTGTACCTACCTAAGCTTAAAATAGGTTAATATGCTGATAGAGACTTTATAGTAAAAGTGCAGTATTATAATATATTTTTGTGAGATGAAACGTTACTGTTTTCACAACAGCAGATGTATCAAATGTATAAGTATTGTTAGATAATAATTAATAAAAAAATATACAGAAGAAGGTAAAATATTTTTTTATTGCTAATTGCTAATATTAATCGTATTTTATGTATCTAGGACGTGAATCTTTAAGGTATAAGAGAGTTATTTACGCCCGAGGTGAGTAGCCAAGACCGCAATTACTTGTGAGTACCTTAGACACTTTTCGTCTAATGTACGTACATAATTTTATGTCATACACAATTCTCTACGTGGGACATTGGTTGTTTTTACATCAAACCGCATTAATTTAAAATTATTTTGTAACAATACATATTAACTTCTTTCGTACGAAAAAGAATAGAATGTCATGAAACTTATTGTTTGACATTCTGTATTATTTTATAAATCGTTATTCTCTTCATTGACCACTCATAACTCGGAATCGAACAGTAATAAAAAACAAACCTGTTGTGGCAAGCACAATACCTCCCGCCATTTCCATTTTATGTTACATAATTAACATATTTAACATTTCTTGTGCACACGCAAATACTTTCAATTGTATATTGTATCTATACTTTTGTTCTATGAGGAATTTTGTCCTACTCTTCAAATATGTTTAAAATTCTTTTATTTATTTATGTATAGGGCGCTAGCAGTCACGTGACTTTGCTGTCCTTGGCAAGCAGATATCGGGGCCCGAGCTAGTAATTATATACATAGATATCAAATATAATTTTGAATTCTAAATTTAGTGATTTTCTAATTCTATGTGGTTTATTTTCCTCGACAAGTAAATTCCACACTCTTGAAGACAAATTAGCTACGTGCATTTAGAAAATCTTGAAATTTTGAATGAAAAATTATGACATTTGTCAATTATGGATATGATTAATAGCTGTCATTCTGATATAGGCCCCCATATGCCAAGGTCAGCAAATTCATGGGACTGCCCGCGCCCTATGGAATTTGTACTTCAAAAATAATAAACGAAAATATCTATTGTATATCAAAACTTCGTTTTTGTCTGAATAAATGCTGTATTTATTAGTTAATTAGTCTTTATCTTACCCATGTGGCTGGGAGCCTGATGTTGTTGATGTTGATGAGTCGTCCCCTGATGAACATGCGGACCACGAATTGAACCATCTGGCTCAAAATAGGCATATGCTTGCTCACCACCAAACAACGGAGGAATCTCTTGCCTAGAAGGCGGCCAAAGTGAAGCATCGCTCACCCTTTGAGGTGTCGCTATAATTTTCTCTGTATCGCCAAAATCACCCTTGCTGAAAAACTTTTTAAAGAACTGACCACAACATTACGATTCAAAACTGACCTGTAACTTCCACAGCATCTCGCCCACCACCTAGCACCAAAGGCCCAAACTATCGCTGTAACAAGAACTACAGCGAGGCCGACTAGAGAAGCGACGAGCCAAATCCCGAGGGTTTTTGTAGGGCAAGGGGGTAGGTACTCTTCCCAGTCCAGTTGCGAAAGATATGATTTGGCGTGTCTTTTCCACATTCGGTCCAAATGTTCGGAACGCAGTTCGTATCTTGCGGTTTTTTCGTCCACAAATACGGGGATGGTTACGGTGACTTGGAGACAGGCTGGGGGGCGCGGCCATTCCACGGGGCAGGGGGTGGGTGATAAGTGGATGTTTGCTATACTAAACATATAATTTGTCGGTAGTTTTGCGTTGGGTTTTGGACATTGACTTCTATATACAAAATGGACCGGCGATTCCTATACAATAAAATTTTTAAAAGATGTCTGATCAAGGGCATCTGTATCACGACCGAATTAACAAATAGGCATACATTTTTTCTTTTGCAAGAGCTATAAGGGTGTGCAATATGGATGAATAGAACACGTTTGTCTTTCAAAAATTCATATTGTTTCGACTAAGTTAGGACATTCCACTTTAAAACGATGCTCGTTGTTGATAATACTTTCGCTGTAACGTAAGTTTAGATATTAATTCAGATACAATACCTTGATTCAGACATATTTGGTTTTATATTTGCGTCCAGTTGACTTATTTTTGAATTTTGAACGCTTTTACTGTAATATATATTTTTATAATAAAATAACAGTAGTATCTTACGTACCCTCATAAAAACTAAGCAAACGACACTACTGAATTTGTCATAATGGGCGGAGCAAAAATCTGAATTCACACAATTCGTAGACGACCTTGATCGGACATCTTTCAATAATTTTACTGTATCTTTACAATGGCAAGGGCTGTATCATATATAGTTTGGTTAACATAAGTAGGGGATTGACTTGACTTGCTAATGGAAAGGCTGGTTCTTCTCAGCAGGTATTAAGCCTAATTGTGTTCAGGATTGGATTTCGGTTGTTTTTAGCAACGTAATCTTTTCAATACAGTTGTTTCGCAAAAAACTATTAAGTAGAATTTTTTTATAAATACCATTTTAGTTGTTATCTAGAACGACATTTTAAACAGCATTGTTGCAGTGAACATTGAAAATGTTACAATTTGCGAGCGAAAATTTTGAAGAAAATACCACAACCACGAATCAAAAACGCAAACATTTATCAGACGATGCAAAACAAATAGTTCTGAATGTTTTTACCTTCCGTTACCTTTAGGTAAGGAAGGTATTGTCTTTGGTCAAATAATTCAATGATGAGTTTTTAGTGTATAAGCATGTTTTAGGGCCCTATAATACGATTTTACCATTTTTACGATGATGTCTGTATGTATGTGTGTCTGTGTGTCTGTGTATCTGTGTGTGTGTGACAAAAGTTCCGGATCCCATAACTTCAATACCACGATTCCAAAAATTATAATTTTTTCGTATTCCTCAAGTTTACATCCAGAAGAACAAGTGATTAGATTTTGGTTATAATTGGTGAACCGGAAGTAGCCTCATTTGAAGATTTAACAGTTAAATTTGATTTATTGACATTTAACGTTATTATAACTTAAGAATATATTATTCTCTATACGATTTGATTACATTTTATACTTCATATTCAATAGATACAGAGTTAAAGAATTTTAAAGAATTAAATTTTATAATTCAGCCAGCGGGTTGCATTTTTGGTGGATTTTGTATATAGAGTTGGATAACATTGGATAACATTTTACATCATCGAGACCTATATTATATAAAAATACTAACGTGATTTCTTCTTTAAGTGTGATATTTTCTTCTTCGCAATAAATAGTGGACATATTGACAAGCATAAGCTGGAAAGTAGTCTCATATTTTGTGTAATGTTGCGATGTTATTGCCAGATTTACTGTGTAGTAAATACTGTCATTACCCACCGGAGTCGGCCATGTTATGATTGTTGTTGGTTCTTCCGTTGTTGTTATTACACCTAAATACA
The DNA here is from genome assembly GCA_951394225.1 of Harpalus rufipes. Lineage (NCBI taxonomy): Eukaryota > Metazoa > Arthropoda > Insecta > Coleoptera > Carabidae > Harpalus > Harpalus rufipes. The sequence goes on along the minus strand of OX596289.1, from coordinate 27,955,666 downwards.
TATTTTAATTAGTTGTTATATGTATACAGATGTACAACAATATCTGGTACAAATATTTACGGAATTTACTTCTGCTCTCTCGAAAACTATAAAAGTCTTTTTTTTACTCATTTTGGTCAGTATTATATGAGCCCAACCCAAATGTATTCGTACCCTCTGAAAAAAATATATTAACAGCATGATGAAATACATTTTTAGATTACAATAGTTAAGACTATATTTGGGCATTTTTTTACCTTCCGTCACCTATAGTAAGGAAGGTATTGTCTTTGGTCAAAAAATTCGGTGGTGAGTTTTCATTGAATAAGCACGTTTTAGGGTCTTTACAATACGATTTTACTATTTTTACGATGATGTCTGTATGTGTGTGTGTGTGTGTTCGTATGTGCGTGTGTGTGTGTGTGTATGTGTGTGTGTGTGTATGTGACTGTTTTTTCCTGCACGATATCTCCAGTACTAGAATTCCAAAAATTACAATTCTTGCGTATTTCTCTTCCTTACAACCATATGCAGAGTTGATTAGATTTTGGTTATAATTGGTCAACCGGAAGTGTCCTCATTTGAAGATTTTAACAGTTTTTCTTGAAAAAATCAGTTAAATGTTATTATAACTTAAATAATATATTATTGTCTATACGATTTGATTGCATTTTATATTTGATATTCAACAGATATAGAGTTAAAGAAGAATAAAGATAATAAATTTGATATAAATTTCATAATTCAGCCAGCTATGCTAACTTAACCATGGAAACTGCTAATTCAAATTGACAGATGTCAGTATCAATAAAATGTAAATCAATGAAAGAAAAAGGGAAGTAACTCTAGTGTTAGAAGTTTCTAGATATAAGAGAGACGATGATTACATTGGTTTGAACATGTTATGAGGAGAGATGAATATATTAATAGAAGGTGGAAGAAACATAGGAAGACCAAATATAAGATGAAAAGGCTGTATTGTAGAAGACTTGAGAGAAAAGAAACTGAATGAGGACGACACGCAAAGCAAAAATAAGTGGAAGAAGAAAATAAAAAATAGCGACCCCCTAACGAATGGGAAAAACTAAAGAAGAAGAAGAAGATATCAGTGTCATGTGCAATTTGCATAGTTTGTTAATGAAATAACTTTACTGGAAATATAGGATCTTTTGCAAGAAAATTTATGTATGGGGCGCGTGCAGTAACATGACTTTGACCGTGTCAAAATGACAGCAATTAATTATGTCCATAACTGGCAAGTGTTACAATTTTTCAATCAAAATTTCATAATTTTCTTATTTTATGTGGTTTGCTTGTTATCAGGAGTATGGAATTCAGTTGTCGAGAAAAGGAATCACATAATACCAAAAATTTATAATCTTTTGCAAGAAAATTTATGTATGGAATTTGTACATAATACACAGGATTGACGGAAGGTATTGTGCTGGCCACATCAGATTTTTTTATTTTATACCTATCGAAAATTTTATACGAAAAATTTTGGGATTTGTCTTTTGCCCGTACACTTTATTAATACATAAAATAAAAAAATGCCCAAATATTGTTACCTAAAAATTTATTTTTTATTGTTGTTAATTTATTTATTTCAGAGGGTACGAATACATTTGGGGTTGGGCTCGTACGGCCTTAAAGTTTGTACCCGAAATTGTGTAACACCTGTAGATGTATGCATTATTTACCATGTCGTTTAAAGTTTACAGAAAACCGATTGTTATTAGAATTTGATAAAAACTCTAATGTTACTTTCGATTGACTAACTATAAATATCTTCGGCTCTTTTAGATTATACACAATTTTGTATTCCTTCTCGTCATGTTCTGTAACAAAAATATTGACATTGATATCAAAAACTGGGTAGCATATTTATTAAGAATTTTATCTGTGTTTAATGATATAATGACCTGGTTTTAATGTAAGATATGATCCATCTTTGCTATCGAGTTGCAGATCTTTAATTTCGACCTCAATGGAATAACCTTTGTTTTGTAATTGGAATTCCACAGTACAAGATTTAGTGTCTTCTACAATCATCGAGTCCTCATCTACCGTGTGTGCACATTCTTCTGTTTGTCCTGAAATAAACAAATATGGCATCATTTTCATACAACAGCGACAGCAATTTATACCTTCCGTCACCTTTAGGTAAGGAAGGTATTGTCTTTGGTCAAAAAATTCAATGATGCGTTTTTGGTGAATAAGCATGTTTTATGGTCCCTATAATACGATTTTACCATTTTTACGTTGATGTCTGTATGCATATCTTCAATACCACGATTCCAAAAATGATAATTTTTTTTCGTATTCCTCAAGTTTACATCCAGAAGAACAACTGATTAGATTTTGGTTATAATTGGTGAACCGGAAGTAGCCTCATTTGAAGATTTAACAGTTAAATTAGATTTATTGACATTTAACGTTATTATAACTTAAATATATTATTCGCTATACGATTTGATTGCATTTTATACTTCATATTCAATAGATATAGAGTTAATTTTAAAGAAATTAAGCCAGCTATGCTAAACATGGAAATATATTACATCCGTCATCAAGTAGGTTACATGTTGCTGTATAAATCATGTTATACGAAAGAAATTACTAACTTAATAAATAAGCGAGATATTTGCTGGGTCCACTAAACACCTATATACATACAGATATTATCGTAAAAAATCTGATGTGACCAACACAATACCTTCCGCCATTTAATTTTTATTAATTTAAATACATATACATATACATATGGGGTCTTGATGTCGCGTGCCCGATGTCCGGTTGCGAATCTAAGGTACTCGATTCGATCCCGATCAACGATAAATATTTCGAATTTTAAATGGCAGAAAATTGTCCTCTGTGTTGTACTCTCCACGCCAGCAATGAGGCGACGTTTGGTAAACGCCCGCACGATATTAATATGTCACTATCATTACCGAAATCAGTGTACAAAGCAGAGTAGCACACCCAGCAATTTGAATGATAAATTGTCTTCAGATGTATAAGCTCGTCACTGATTTTGAAACTAATTTATTTCTTTTATTGCCGTAAATCGTCTTGTAATATTTGCTATGAGAGTATCTAATAAAACGGAGAATGGAGAAAGTATTTATTTTAAAAATATTAGTAAAATATTTTATTTCATTATTAAAAATAATCGGTATATGTTTTATTGCTCCGGGCCCCTTGGTAGAGGCCGGGCCCCGGGTAATTTACTCCCCCTGCAACCGGCTCTCGTCAGCCCTAATAATAATATACATGCAAGAAATATGTCGAAATTTTGCCCAAGATTCAAGGTGCCGTTGATATTTCGTCCCTGCCTTTTTCAACACACTTCAAACACACAAACGTAGTTGCAATTTTTTCCAAATAAACTTGTAACACTGGTAAACATCAAAACTTCTCACTAATAACATTTGGTATTATCGTTTATATGAATTAAACAATTAAAATTATATTTACAAGTAAACTAAAACATTAAATACATGTTTCAGGATCTTATTTCATTATTATCCTTTGTTTAAAATGTCCTTAAAGTCTATTTATACAACTGACATTACTTGCAAATGTTTAAACAAAACACAAATCACATTTAATTTATATTTAGCAATAATATTAATAAATATAAACTTTTTTGAAGTTAAATTTCGTAATTTCTTTTTAAAAATTGGGGGGAAGTTCCAAAAAGACCCTATTTTATATTGGTAGTGACATCTGTAGTCAACAAATGTGTACTACATACGTGAAAAATTTATAAAATATTTATAATGATTTTTATGTATCCTGAGATATTCAAAATCATATAATTTACAATAATTTTTAATAAAATATTTTTTGTATGACAAACATAGTCGAAATATAGCTAAACTAGCTAGAAAATGGATTTTCTCAAAATTGTTAATAACAATTCAATCCTACTAGTGTACTCTATGATGAAAATTATGAACTATTGTTTAATTGTTTGTTGTAAATAAGTACGTTGTTGTATCGTGTAAATAGGCGAAAATCAATAATTATGATTTTTTCAAATTGACCAATCATATTTCTAGAAATATTGTGGAATTTTTTGTTTAAATAAATTTCCAGTGCAGACGCCTTCTTTAAGGGGCCTGTTTATACGATGCCCCCAAATGCTCATATAAACAATACATGGCAAAAAAATTGTATCGACAGGCATGGAATAGATCTTCTGTGACGTCACGAGATCCAAAAACCAATAAAAGTGGTCATGCGCAGTACACTAAATTCAAATTTTGTGCGGTATTTGAACATAGCAATAATAAATACGAAAAAATAGACTATTTGACATATTTTTAGGGCATTAGAAAATTTTGAATAAATTCAGTTTTTTAAATGAACTAAATTTTCCATTATTTATAAGTTATTAATGATAATTTTATCATTAATTGTTATATGTCTACATGCATGTGTTTATTTGTATGTGTCTGTATGTGTGTATGTGTGTGTATGTATGTATGTATGTGTGTGTGTATGTGTGTGTGTAGGTAGACATTTATCTTTGTTTCACTTATGGTTTCCTTCATTCTCTCTTCGATACGTATGTCATCTTTGTCTTACTAACACATTTAGAGAAAGATTATTAATTGTATTAGTTTTAGTTAATATTTAACAAATTTTAATAAATGCGGGAATATTATTTTTACCTCCCGCTACCCTTGGTAAGGGAAAGGAATTTACATAATTTTTTTGCAGTAAAGTTATTTCATAAACAAACTATGCAAATTGCACTTGACATCTTCTTCTTCTTTAGTTTTCCCATTCGTTAGGGGGTCGCTATTTTTTCCTTTTCTCTCAAGTCTTCTGCAATACAGTCTTTTCATCTTATATTTGGTCTTCCTATGTTTCTTCCACCTTCTATTAATTTATACGAATTTTTTATCTTTATTATTCTTTAACTCTATATCTGTTGAATATGAAATATAAAATGCAATCAAATCGTATAGAGAATAATATATTCTTTAAGTTATAATAACATTTAACTGAGTTTTTCAAGAAAAACTGTTAAAATCTTCAAATGAGGGTACTTCCGGTTGACCAATTATAACCAAAATCTAAACATGTCTGCATATGGTTGTAAGGAAGAATACGCAAGAATTGTAATTTTTGGAATTCTAGTATTGGAGATATCGTGCACGAAACTGCGGTCACATACACACACATATACACATACACACACACACACGCACATACGAACACACACACACACACACACATACAGACATCATCGTGAAAATAGTAAAATCGTATTGTAAAGACCCTAAAACGTGCTTATTCAATGAAAACTCACCACCGAATTTTTTGACCAAAAACAATACCTTCCTTACCTAAAGGTGACGGAAGGTATATGTAAGTTTGTTAATAATACAATATTCAATTGGAATAGGCTTTGAACAGATGTCTCATCATTATTCATTTCAGAAGTTACTTTTTCAAAATTGATATATATATAATATATATATATATATATATATATATATATATATATATATATATATATATATATATATAAACATAACATTTTTATTTGACAGTGACAACTAACAAACTATTATAACATTTTTAAGTTTGTTTAATTTAAAATACACTACGCATTGTAACAACAACTAAGGCTAAGCATGACGACATAAGCTGCACTAATAGAAAACATTATTAGAATAGGGCTGCCGGGACCTCTGGCAAGGTTGACATGTTGAGTAATTTTCACCCCTTTACTACGTTTTTACGTTATTATTACGTATTTAGTTTTTTACTTTAAGATTCCATAATATTCAATTATAATTATAAATATTTTACGTACAAACCAAATGTAGCAAAGTATTAAAATTGTTGATTGGGAAAATATGACGTATGAATCGAACAATTTATTATAATTATTCTACACAAATTATCACCAAATATACAAATAAATTCCTTACCCGTCGCCAACACAACACTAACCCACAAAACACACAAAAGAATTCGCATTTTAAACTATGTCATGTGCAATTAATTCCACTGTAAATATTAACAATTTCGCTCGTTGACTGTGAAGGAAACTAACTAAACAAGACAATTCGAACATCAGGTGATAAGATATGGATATGCTATCGGTTTCAAGTTACATCTGATAACAAAGTCAAACACTGACGTCCACATTATTATGTGTTTAAATCATTTATGTAAATTACATCTACTTATTTATGTACACAAGTTATTTCGGAATGGAATGGGAAATATTATGTGGTTTGGTTAGAGTTTTTAAAATTAAAATATATTTCTTAAAATTTGGAGGTATGTAATGTGAGTCACTCTATTTTTTAATTGTTATCTAGCAAATTTTATCGGCTTAAATATAATGAATTTTTATCGATAACAATAAATGTTTTTACCTTCCGTCACCTTTAAGTAAGGAAGGTATTGTCTTTGGTCAAAAAAATCAATGATGAGTTTTTAGTGATAAGCACGTTTTAGGGTCCATATAATACGATGTTACTATTTTTACGATGGTGTCTGTATGTATGTGTGTGTGTGTGTGTGTGACGAAAGTTTCGGCTCGTACAACTTCAATACCTTAAATTTACATCCATAAGAAGAGGTGATTAAATTTTGGTTATAATTGGTCAACCGGAAGTAACTACATTTGAAGATTTTAATAGTTTTTCTTGAAAAAACTCAGTTAAATATTATTAAAACTTTTTTATTTTTATTTATAAACAATATAATAAACTAACATTTTGTATAAATCAATATTTAATAGTTAATTTGTTTAAAACAAATAATTTTAACAATTGATATTCATTTAAACAATTTTTTCTGCCGCCTAGATCATTGTATGAACCTGATTGGTCAATTGATTTGTCGATAATATTGATTTTATCCCTGTTACACGATACAACAACATAATTTTTTACACCACAACAATCAAAATATATATTATATATTGTTTTTATTCAGATATTAGTGTAATGTTCAAATTTGTTAATAATTTTTAATTTTGAGCTTATATTTTCAAATAAATGTTTTTTGAAAATGCTTGCATTATCGGAAAAAATCGATATATTGATAAATCCATTGTTAGATCAGACTAAATCAATACTAGTCTTGCCATCTCTAGGAAAAATCCTGAACTAATTTATAAATTATTTAAATATAAATCGATTTATTTTTTGCTGGATTAGCTAATTATGATATTGGTTCTGGCATCTTTTGGGAAACTTATGAACTAATATTTTTATAAACTTTATAAACAAATGTGTTTTAATTTATTTTATTAATGTTTTTGAATATATTATTTAGTTTTATGTATTAAAAATTATTAACAACTCATATTTTCTTAATTGTTATTAACAATAATCATAACCTATAATAACAAATGACAGCTGATGACAATGGATAAACAAATGCACAGGATTAGAAAAAATAAAAGAAAAGTAATTTGGATGGCTTTTGTTTTATTACAAGATGATAATTTAGTAAGAATTTTTTTTTTTAAACAATAGATATGGAAATATATTATATTTCAGGTACTTAAACCAGTTTACTAAAGGTGTAAGTAAATAAACTGGAAAAACCGGTTTGAGAAGCGAACTGGTTACTGAAACCGGTTATTAGAGATGATTTTTGAACAGAAATACTTGTAAAAACCGTATATTTATATATAATAATCATTAATACTGTAATTATATTATTTACAGAATTGCAAATCAGCTGATTACAATATCCAACAATATATGCAAACATTACAAATATTTGGAGCTGTACAGCGAAGAATACAGTTGTTTAAGGGATGAAATAGCACAGGATGAAACTACAGGGGTTGTTTTTATGTGGACAAAGAATGTGGGATGAATCAGAGAATGAAAAACACAAATAAACAACAGGAGAGAAGAAAATATGATGAATAACCTTGACAATACACATGACAACTAATTTTAGTATTAATTTAATATTTTAGTATAAGTATTTAGTATCATTTTATTCAGTGCTTCACGCTGAATATACTGATGTATAATTTATTATTATTTCATGAAAATTTTGTACTGAAAATTGTAACTGAAAAAAATCCAAGTATGTTAAATGAAATGTATAAGGTTTTAATGATATGTTATAGTTATAGTTTATGAATTTTATAGTTTTATACTCAGAATTTTTAGCTGATTCTTCTGGTGTATAACATATTAAATTTTTATGAGAATTAAGCCAAGAAAAATATGATTTATATAAATTATGTGTCATGTCAATAACATAATAATTTTCATTTATTTTATATTGATTGTTTATTTCTATAAACTATATTATTAGTACAATATTTATAATAAGTTAAAATTAACAATTATTGTTTATAATACTTATAAACAATTAAATAGTTTTTTTTCTGTACACTCGTATAATGTAATAACAAAATATCGTATTTAATAAATAAAAAATGGATATTATATACAATATTATATTTATTAAACCTTGTCAATACATATAAAAACAATATTCAATTGAAAAATTACAATATATAGTCATATTTTCAAGAAATACCAATATTTATTTATTGGTATTTAGGCGCCAGCGCCTATCATATTTCGCATTCCACAAATATTTGTTACTAACATACAAAACGTATTCAGAAAATTTTGTGCTTGCCAATATTTCATTATATCTTCTTAAAATAACAAGTTTTATCACTTATTTTGTATTTTTTACAAACTATTGACTCATCTTTGTTGAAATAAATATAAATTTTACCCCAAAAGTCTGTTAAAAGCTTTTTAAAAACAATAATTCTTAATTCCGGTCCTGGTTTTCATGAAGGTTAAATTTCTTTGTTTAACAGGTGGCGACATCATGTGACATAACAAATAAACAACAATAAAACAAACGACAAATTTTTATTTTACAATATAATAAACAATAAATTATGTATCAATCAATATTCTATTGATTAATTTGATTAAAATACATTGTTTATCAATTTTGTATACGTCAAATGATCCAGATTTAAATGACATATGTTTAAACAATTTTCTCCCATTTACACGATACAACAACTTACTTATATACACCATAACATTAAAATATAGTTTATAATTTTTACCATAGAGTACAGTAGTAGTATTGTTTTAGTTATAACAATTTTGACAAAATCCATTTTCTCGCTAACTATATAAAGATTTCGACTATGTTTGTCATAATAAATCAAATTTGTTATTAAAAAAAGGATGGTCCCCTTTAAATTTGTTTTTAGTTTTGGTTTAATATTAGTAATAATAAAAAAACAAAATCTATTTATTAATCGCAAACAATTGTTTTTACAGTATAATTTTTGGAACAAACTCCATTTATTATTTAATTTTAATTATGTTTTAACTAATAATTTATTTTATTTAAATATAGTTCTTGAAAAAATGATTTATTTAACTAAACATTTATATCTTCAAAAATAGAAACTATATAATTAATATTAATAAATAAATAATTAAAATCGAATATTTTGAACAAATTATATTCGAAACTTTTTTCGATTTAATGCCTCAATTTTAAGGTAACAATATTTGAAAATGAATAATACAATTTTCAACAAACGTCAGAGATTGTTTATAATTATTGTCAATAGGTGGCTATACCGATATTATATTGGACATATTTATTCATAAATTATTGAATAACGCCTTTATTTCTCATTTTTTAAAAAAGTTTATTTGAAGAAAATTATTCAGAGTTAAAAGTTACATAATATAATGTATTTTCCTGTTATGGAATATATTGGTTAAGCATAGGGAAAATTAATGGATATATGTATTATACATTTTTATTATTATTGAGCTTATAAATATTATTAAATAAATCAAATATATTCTATCTTATAGAGAATTTTATGAGAAATGCAATGGCGCAGTGTATAACTTAATATTTCTTTTAGTTTTTGAGATATTGAGGCACAAAATTAATATGTATTTTATTTAAAAAAATATTTGTAAAATTAAATTTGAGCAATATCAATTTAAATTAACACATAATTGCTAACGGGAATAAAAATTAGAAATAATATCTAATAAAAATAAAATACCCCAACCTGACAGATAAACCGTTACTCATTTGTTATTTATTTTGTCTGTATTCCATGGCTATAGCTATTTTTGGGTTCGATATTTTCATACCTAAATTCTGCCGTTACAAGGCATACAAAATTAATTTAGTTTATTGATTCAGATGCAGAATTTTATGCTCTACAACTTTTATTTGAAGCTTTTTTACCTAAAAAAATTAGGGAAGAAGGAAATTAGGAAAATCTGATTTACAGATTATAGCTGAGAAAAATATGTTGAATGAAAACACAAAAATCGTTGGTAATAGAAACATTGTCACATTGTTTTATTACAACAATAATAGCACACTTTCTTACATTGTCATAAATAAATAAATAAGAGTTTTAAGAAATACACATTGTAACTGTATGAAAAAAACATAAAATATTAGCAAATTATTTATCTTCTGTCATGTAATGTTATTTATATTCAGACTTATGTCGTTTACTCTTTTTACTAAAGTACTTCTCCTGAAATACTTTCACCTGCAACGAAATAAACTGTTGATAAAAGATTTTAATACTGTTCAAAAATTTGGGTACACCTGCGATTTGTAAAAATGTTTCTCTCATATTATCAAATAAAATGGCAAAATACAACAAAATTAAACATTTGTACCTTTCGCTAAGAGAGGTATTGGATTCATTTCCAGGTGTACCCATGTTTGGAGATGGTAATTAGTTACATATTTATAGATCTAGTACTCACATTAATTCGTTTTTGCTTGATACCGGCAATATCTTTTTTGTGTCGCTCTATAGAGTCTTCATGCAATTTGATTTGCTCTTCATGATGCAAAATCTGTTTCTCATGGTAGGCTATTTCGTTGGTCATCGTATTCTGTAGATGCTTTAATTGTTCTTTTTGCTAAAAGTTTCAAAATATATACGATACTTATAACATTGTATTGATGAAAGATGTAATGGTCAGAACAGATTTTTACCTTCCGTCACCTTTAGGTAAGGAAGGTATTGTCTTTGGTCAAAAAATTCAATGATGAGTTTTTAGTGTAAAAGCATGTTTTAGGGTCCATATAATACGATTTTACCATTTTTACGATGATGTATATATGTATGTATGTGTGTGTGTGTGACGAAAGTTTCGGATCGCATAACTTCAATACCACACCCAGAAGAACAACTGATTTTGGTTATAATTGGTGAACCGGAAGTAGCCTCATTTGAAGATTTTAACAGTTTAGGGTCCATATAATATGATTTTACCATTTTTACGATGATGTCTGTATGTATGTGTGTCTGTGTGTGTGTGTAACGAAAGTTTCGGCTCAATTGGTCAACCGGAAGTACTTTTATCTTGAAAAAACTCAGTTAAATATTATTATAACTTAAAGAATATATTGTTCTCTATACGATTTGATTGCATTTTATACTTTATAGAGTTAAAGAATTTTAAAGAAATTAAATTTTATAAATCAGCCAGCTATGCTAAACATGGAAACTATTAATATATTCATATAATTCAAACTGACAGATGTCAGTATAAATAAAAAGTAAATGAATGTAGCAGAAATGAGGATGTTGGGGAAAGTTACGGTAAGGAAATAACTCTAGTATCACAAGTTTCAAGTAAGATACAAGAGAGACGATTACATTGGTCATGAGGAGAAATGAAGAATATATTGGAAGAAGAATGAATAGTTTAGTAACACAAGGTTGAAGAAACAGAGGAAGACCAAAGATACGATGGAAGAACTTTATTGCGGAAGATTTGAGAGAAAAGGAACTGAATGAGAACGACACGCAAAACAGAAATGAGTGGAAGAAGAAAATAAAAAATAGCGACCCCTAACAAATGAGAAAACCTAAAGAAGAAGAAGATGTCAGTGTCAGGTGCAACTTGCATAATTTGTTTGCAAGAATATTTATGTATGGAATTTATGTATAATACACAGGATTGACGGAAGGTCTTGTGCTGGCCACAATTTGTGATACCTTTTTCTGATAGTATTCCATCTGTCCCTTCGAGTCAGTTTTGCTGGAGGAATCTCCACCTCGGTGCATGACTTTGCCGTTGGTGCGGTCTTCGCCCGCTGCATGCCGGTGGGACCCCGTGCTGCTACCACTTGAGCTGGTGCAACTGTGGTAGCCTTGTTGACGGTGTTGGTAGTATTCTCGGGGAGATTTCCTGTGCTGGTGCTGATGACTACCGGCACTTCGTCTGCCACGCGATGCCCTGCAAAATAATGATCGGGGTGGTTCATATTCAAATTACAGTAAAAAAAAGATGTCCGATCAAGGTTATCTGTATCATGAACGAATTAATATTTTGGCATGTATTTATCTCTTTCCTTTCAAAGGCTATAAGTGTGTGCGATAAGGATGGATATAACACACTTGTCTTTCAAAAATTCATATTGTTTCGACTAAGTTAAGACATTCCACTTTAAAACGATGCTCGTTGTTGATAATACTTTCGCTGTAACGTAAGTTTATTTATTAATTCAGATACATTACCTTGATTCATAGCCGTACGAAAAACGTTATTTTCTGTCAGAGTCACTGACATTGTGTCATCTTATTTTTAACATATTTGGTTTTACATTTGCTAATAAACTTACCAGTTGATTTATTTTTGAATTTTGAATGCTTTTATTGTAACATATTTTTATAATAATAAAATAACAGTAGTATCTTTTGTACCCTTAAGAAAACTAAGAAAACAACACTATAATGGGCGGAGCAAAAATCTGAATTCATACAATTCGTAGATGACCTTGATCGGACATCTTTCAAAATTTTTACTGTACATATAAGGTGAACATATTGTAGTTTCTTGAAGACTCAAACAATCAGTCAAAGAAACATTTTTTTATATAGCTTAAGATCATCAGCATACATTATAAATTTACAATTTTGAAAACAGGAATTAATATCATTAATAAATACAGTCGACTCTCTCTAAATCGAATTCGTAAGGGGTATTTGAATTTGTTCGAATTAGAGAGACTAAAAGAAAATGAAATGAACATTTGTGTAAATTACATAGAATATAATATGAAATAGAAAAAAAAGTTTATTCAGTTAATATGTACATATAACGGAAAAATAAAAATGTAATACATACAATTACAGAGGCTTGAAGAAATTTGAAATTTTTGTTTGTTTTAATATTTTGTTGTAAGCTTGTTTTTCAAAGTACGCTTCTAGTTTTTGGAAGTTTTTGAAGATTGTATCTAATTTCGATTTATAGAGAGTCGAATTTCATTGAAAATGATGACAAATGCCCAAAATTTAATTCGATTAAAGAAAAGTTCGAATTAAAAAAAATCGATTTAAAGAATAATTTTTATATGTACAAGTTTATACAGTTGCACGTGTCAAAAAAATAATTCGATTTAGAGAAAAATTCAAATTAGAGAGAGTTTGAATTAGAGAGAGTCGACTGTAATATAAAAAGGAACAAAGTGAAAATATTTAAATTTAAAAGAATTTTATTTTTAGAAGATATATCTGTTGAAAAATACTTTTAATACACTATATAATATTTGGAGTCTCATCATTCGGAAAAATTGCAAATTGGAAAATAAAAATTACAAAAATATTCTGACACAAGCCCTAACCTTGTTAATTTTTTAATACTGTCATTTCGTCCATTGGGTCGGCATGTATGGTGACATTACAATTTATAAAATGATGCCATTAGATATTGAATTTGATTTATGAATCAATATAATAAATGTTATTAAATATTTATAATATGTATGTAAATGTATTAATCTGTAAGATATAGGAAATTAAAATTAGTTTCTTTTAAAAGCATGATTGTTTTATCGTCATTTTTAAATATAAATGGAAATATATATTGAAACGTAGACACGTCAGTAATGAGAAAACGTATCATACCTGACAACATTGACAGTTGGATGAGCAGTACGGGACGAAACCAAATGATACAAACTCATTTCAAACTCTCTAGTTATTCGGCAGTAAGGATGCAATCCGTTACCATGATGTCAGTAAAAACAGCAGTATTATTCACTTGAAATTTGGAACTTGGAATTTTGACGCATTTATCTGGAAGGGTTGATGTGACAATGTGTCCTTGGCAACACCCTACCTGTTTGTTTATTTTGACAGTCGAAGTCGACAAATTTTACCCTCTCGCTAAGAGAGGTATTAGATTCATGCTAAAAATCGCATATCCAGATTTTAATGATTAAGCACGTTTTAAGGTCCCTACAATCCGATTTTAATATTTTTACGATGATGTTTGTGTGTGTAGGGATGATTTCTTAAAAACTATAATACTTAATATCTGTTTAACTACGTATTTCTCAATCGGACATAACTGAGAAGAGCTGGAAAGGTTTTGGTAATAATTGGACAACCGGAAGTAACAGATTCTTAAAAAAATATTCTAAATATTGTTTATTGAAAATTTGCACTTTAATGTTAAAGAAGAGTAAATTCTCTATCTGATACATATAAATATTCTTTTATATCTTTTATAGATTTAGAGATAAAGATATTAAGGTATATAATAACCTGTTGTAATAAATCTTGCTGCCCAAATAGTCACGGAAACCAATTGAAAAATTAAATTGTTTGTGACAGATAAATGTCAGTGTCAAACATCCAGAGACATTACTGAATATTATTTCTGGGAAGTACATACATTGTATATTTGTGAAATGCCTCAGGTACTAGAAAAAAATTCTCAGAATTGCTAAGCTGGAAAATGTTTTCTATGCCCAGGTATATTTCTATTAAAATTTGTAACTTAAGCTCTGACCAAAATCTCGAACCGAACTAACGGTTTTATCATACAATGGGTATGCCGAAAATCTTATATTATAAATAATAGTTTACTACCTTAGAAAAATAATGAGACCGCGAACATAATTATTTAATAATTGAAGTATGTAATAAATCTATTCAAATTACAAATCAAGCAAAGTTTGTATTACATTGGACGATGCCACATACTCATACTTTTGGACAGAACTGTAGGTGTAGGGCTGTAGCCGAGTCATTATTTGCTGCGGGGGGCCATAGACGTAGAATTTTTCCTACATCTAATTTTAAGGGGCAAATATATGAATATAAATACCTCCCGTTTAATTTAATTTTTATTCATGAGATATTAAAAATGGATTCTTCCTTTACTATGTGTAATATAAATATAAGAACGTAGATAGAAATAGAAAATATGTGCCCCGTTTTCATGTGCTAAAAGGACGCCACTGTGCAACGGGGGGTGGGGGAAGGGGACGTTAGTGCGTCACTGGTTCGCGCAGAATCAATGACCGTTCTATGTTCCACGTTGTACGTTTCTTGATCAGTTGAACATTCCACTTTAAATTTAGCTGCGAACCAGTTTGGCTGTGTCATGCAGCAGCCATTTTGTGAAGAAATTGTCACAATTTGGTATTTATTTATGTAGTGAAGTGTTTGGCGTTTGAAATGTAAGTAACTTTATATTTGTTTTGTTGTTTATTGTCACTAAATATTTATAAGATAGGCAGAGATATTTTAATATTTTGCTACGTTTTACATTCTTAAATATTGTTTAGTAATTCAGTGTATAGTAAGCATATTTTTACATGCTTTATTTTTTATTAGAATTGATAATATTTTCAATATTCTACGAAATAAGTTGTGTTATTATTTTACACAGAATTTATACTTTCTTGAAGATACAATCAGTACAAAAATTAAAATAAAGGCAATGTTTAATTATATTTTGTCCAGTATTTCCAGTATATATATTTTATATGTATTACCTGACACGTGGGCCAAAAATATGGGCTCACGTAATCAAAATGGCGACGCGATAAGAATCAAATTTAAATATAGATAGAGCCCGCAATTTAGAACTAAAAATAGCTTGCATTTATGTGTAATAATATGTGGAAATTACCTATTATTATTGTTAAATCATTTGAGACGTGTGTAACGTTCATTGGAAATTAGTTTATTCACAATGGTTACATCATAATGTAAGGGGCGTTCCTCGAATACAGGACACCAAAATTGTGTTCTTTATTATTAGAAATGGAAGAAATTCATTCATACAAAATTATTTCATAAACAAACTAAGCAAATTGTACTTGACATCTTCTTTAGTTTGTCCCATTTACCTAAAGGTGACGGAAGGTAAAAACCGTATAAAGTGAAATATAACTTTTAGAAATTGTTGGTTATTTTCTTTTTTTAAAAAAAGAACAAAATACTAGTATTAAAAGACACGTATATATTAATGAAGTTACAATTATTTCTAAGTCAATCCTTATTCCATTTACGAAGTATAAAATTATTTGACATAACATGGCCATTCCCAGTAGTACCAACATATGGCACGAAAAGAAACTATAATTGTTTCAAATAGTTTTATATTCCGTAAAAGGAATTACGCTTGACAGAAATAATTGTAAATATCATTAATATATACATTACTTAATATTAAATAAACAACACCCAATAATTTCTACAAGTTATATTTTATTTTGCAAGGTTTTTTCAGGTTGATGACGTGGTATGTCATTTTTATCATAGTAGATCAAGGACGACATTCACTTATTGAAGACAATAGATTTTAACCATCGGTTATCTCAAAATAATTATTTCTTATCTATGTTCGAAAGTTCAAAATGTAAGATAAATTGAACGACTGTGTTATTTTTCACTGCCCCAATACCAAGTACAATTCTACGTCTATGACTGTGACATTGGTTTAAATCTGTCTGATGCGGAAAGCCATATTAGCAGCTGTATGTAATATGGACAGCCAGGTAGATAACAGATGTTCTCTAGCATGGTCTAGGGCGCAGCATGAATTTGAGTAATCTCTATACCTACTGGAATAGGGCGTGGTTTGTCTAACGCATAGGCGTCGGCTGTATAATTTACTGTAACGGCCCTTAAATAAAATTTCCAATAATTTAAAATCGGATGACTAGTTGATGAGCACGACCCTGGATTTATTTGCCACATATTTAGAAATGATAACTAGTAAATATTTATCTGATTAATATACATACAAATACATGTTATCATAATATGATATGTAAAGTAACTATACAACACTATAATAATAAAATTTATTTACTAATAAATGAGACTACTTTTAAGATTTGTTTTTATAAATAAATATTTTTATATAATGTTTAATTAATTTATTTTTCAAGTGTTAACAATTAACAGAATTTATTCTTATTATACCAACGTTTCGGTGCACCCTTGCACCTTCTTCAGGGTGTACCACAATTATACAACAAAAATGTAATACATACAAAATAACATGGACATTATCACACTTACAGTAAGATCTTACAAATTATTACAATTCATGTACACAAAATACATTCATACAAAACATACAGTTAATTTATTGAACATTGTACAAAAAATTCAAAGAGCATACACACATCCATTTGCTCTAAAAACGACAACCGAATAATACGGAAAATAGCCGGAAATATCCTGTGGAAGGATTCTGGTGACATCATTGATACGGGCTCCTATTTAGTCGTCTGTAATAATAATGTAGCAAGTTGTAGAAATTTAAATGAAATGTAAGTTATGAAACTCAGTTTGGGCTGAAATTTGCCTTTTCCTTTTTAAATTTTTTCAATACACCAAATATACGCTGTTCTTGAATATCAGTTCTTACATTGATGTTATGTAATCATTCCTGATATGTAACATTACTTCGAGTAACGTTTGGTCGTTCCAACGTATGTGGCTTTACAGTTGAACAATGAACTTTATAAACCACGTTTGATTTGTCGTTCTTGTCCATTGGGTCCTTGAGTTTGCTGTATAATTGTTCCCTGAAGAAGGTTGCAGGGATCCACCGAACCGTTGGTATAGTAAGAATAAATGCTGTTTGTAAACTAGGCTTGGAGGCTCACATAAATAGTATTTGGTATGATGGTAGTGCTTCCGGTTTAACCGGAACATGTAAGCTACTTGATGACGGATGTACATTCATGATACCACTTCCGGTTTATTAGTAATTAATTTCAAATGGAACATACTATATTTTTTTTACAAATTTGAAAAGTACATCAAATTTGCTTTACAATCATGTAAAATAATCCATGTTACATTATTAAAAAGTAAAATGGCGGGCACTTTTTTATACACCTAGTCGAAAAGAGAATAGTGAGCCATGACTATGGCTTGAAGTAAAACAATTGTAATGACAAAAAATATTATTCCCTGTGATTGAGTGTCTGGTCACGAATCTGGGAACCCGGGTTCGACGCCAAAAATTACATCGCATTTTAATGGCACAAAATTAATCCCGGTGGCGCACTCTCCACGCCATCAATGAGTGCCCGTGAGGTGACGCCTGGTAAGCGCCCGCACGGTACAAATAATCCATCCTTACCGATATCTGTGTATGAAGCAGATTGGCACACCCAGCAATGGGTAATATGCCGTGATGAAATTTTTATTTATGTATGGGATTTATATATTTTTTTTGTTTCAGTTCTCACATCCTGCATTGTTGAAGATGCCTTCTCCGGGATCTGAACCCGGGACTACACTACACATGACTCCGAAAATTGAAGAACCCTTGGTGTTGAGTGTCGAACTATAAGGTTAGTCACGTGTTTTTGTTATGTTTCGAATTTTATTTTCCATAACTTCATTTTTCTCTTACATTTTCAAAATACTTTAGGACCTTATGGAAAAATATCTTTTTATGGTCCTCATGAGTCCTTTAGACTTCAAAGCATTTCAAGCTACAATAAATGTTAATTAATTCTATATTTAACAGATTAAAAAAATTATGAAGTTATAATAATTGTATTTATTATTGTATCAAGCTGCAGTTAAGGCCTATATTGTAAGATTTAAATATAAAGGGTTTTCCTTCAAAAGCGACACATTCCGAATTATAAATAAAACATTATTTGTGGAACACATCTTTCAAATGATTTAATCCGCTGAACCCAATTTTCCATGACTTAGACATAAATCGGCATTGCTGTAATTATGTTTATTCTCAAAGCATCTACTGTTGTTGGTTTGTTATTGTACACTAGCGATTAAGCATAACTTCAGGAAAGAGTCTAGGGGTGTTAATGTATCTCGCCTTTGTGAGACAAATTAACAAATAATATTTAAGATGGGTTCTTGCCAGACTGGAGGTACAAATTGGTAATTTCCAAAAGTATAATAAATAAATAATAAATGTTCTTACCGTTGTGACGTTGCTCGTAGAAGAATAAAGGTTCGAAATAATAATAATAATAATTTATTGAGTTGATATATACAATTGATGGCCCGACTGTATGGAGGAATGGTCTTCTTCTGGTCTCTCTTAATGGACCTCTCAATGGACTTCCCATCGTCCATACCGTCTTTGAAACAATAATTGCTTATTCTGCAATATTTGGAAATACTAATACAAACTATTATGACCTCAATTGTGTGGTGACCTTGGTTTACATTAACTCGCATGACCGAGGTGTCCAATGGTCTGGTCCATTTGTTGAAATAATCGCCTAACCAAACTCTGAATAAAGTTTTGGTTGTATTGGCAGTGTAGCAATTGGCACCATCTTGCTGGTACTAATCTGCCAAATCTAGTATCCAATTCAAAACAAAAAGTTAGTCAATATTGACTGCGCAACAAACAATCGCTTTAAGAGAATGTAGTGGCTTTTAATTTGGATCGTAAGCGTCGTTGAAACGTCAAGTCGGTACAATGAGCCACTGTAGTGGCTTTGGCCTACGCTAACGTCGGGTGTATGAATCTCACAACGAGACACTAAGACTGACGGACATTTTGTTGGGTCTAGTTGTTGAAAGGAATTCTCGCATTCAACAACCTGTGATCCCTGCTTTGCTAATTAAACAAGGTTCGCTGTCTCATCGGGGAATGGTCACTCTTGAGCCGTTTGGGACCCAGAACCGCAGACGCTTAGTCAGGGGCACACCTTCTGGCCGCATACTCTGGAGTCTTCGATGCAAAAGATGGTCATTTGGTCGAGGAATACATTTTTGTCTGTCTTAACGTTCTTTTGTACAGCAGTATTATTCGTCTAATTGGCGTAAGGACATTACGAAGATTTGATGTTGACTCGAATTTCTACACCATTTGTTTAATAGTTCTTCGAGTTGGTCTTTGACAAACACAAATGACAATGGAATCACTACAAAACGCAACACACATATTAACAATGTGTCGCTCTTAATTGAAAACCCTTTAGTTGTTGAAATTAAATTGTAAATATCTGGATTTCTGTAATTAGGTTTAAGCTTTTAATCCAGTTACATGATGAAGCATTTACAAATGATATCAATTGTTTCCTGAATATATATCCTTAGCGTTTCTCCGCCAATAAGTTAAAAGACAATGCGATAGTGACTTGTAATTAAAGTCACATGGATCTCCAAAATAAGTTGGAGGGTTATCTTAAAATTCTACTTTGTTACAGAAGTAATGTGTAACAATAATGTTGGGAGTTTTTTCTCTTTTGTTAGGTTTACAAATAAACACTTCCCTGTACTCAGAAAATATTTATTTCCAAGTTCGAACTGTTTTTAAATGAATTCGTGTTGCACCCTATGTCTTTGTGGTGTAATATCCTGGGGATGTCTTGTCCACCAAGATTGGTCGTTCAACTTATGGACGTTATTATAAACCTATTCCTAGCCTCGAATTCAGGTCCCTTCGAGCTGACAAAACACTTGTAACTGCCTGCATCAACTGTTAGTTGTAGTAAAATAATGAAACTTTCCAATGGTCTGCATTAATATCGAGCTTAAAGCTTCAAATTCAGACAGATTACAAGTCCCCAAGAAAAAATTTCAATGCTGCACTATATGGAGCCTATATGGAGCAAGTGTTTGTGTTAAATTCTAATACAAATATATTTAAATGTGTCTTTGAATTCGTCCCTATTCTGTTGGGAAATCTGCCAAATACATTTATTACATGTTTGACACTTATAATCTTTTATTCCTCCCCGGAAATTTTGTCCTATCTTTAATTGTAAACCTAAGCAACTAAATTTTGTTATAGAAGTAATGAGTAACTACCAATTCACTAGTAAATATGAAAAGTTAAACGTATTATCTATTCATGGTTAATATGTTTGTGACGCCCATAGTTCTTGAGGAAGAACATCCCGATTTCGACTATTTTTTTTAATATTAAGAGTTGTCATGAAAGTTTTGTCCCCTCTTATAAGAATGGGACAAAAATGTACTTTTACTAAGTATATGCATTTAACATATATCTACACTTGACCTGCAATTTACACAAGATGTTCAAATACTCATCTTAAGACAGAAGTGTAAGCAGTTTGGTGTCGCCATCTTACATCAGAAGTTCTTCCAGATCTTCCAGAGATACGAGCTGCTACCTACAGATCCAGAAGAAGACAAATTTTTGCTCTTCATATGTTCGATGGTTTATTTTATTTTGACCTGCTCAATACATGTATTATAAGGTTTTTCAATAAGGGCGGGTCGATGTTGAAATGGAATAAAACAAGCTGTGTGTGAGGTATAGAATGGGACGCGGGAACTTCCTTATTAAAAAAAACAAAGTATTAAATTTTTTGTAACTACTTTTTAAAAATATCTTGAAGGTGGCTTCCGTTCTCATCAATACACTTGGAGAGTCGAAATCTGAAGTTTCGATCCACTTTTTTCAGCATGTTTATGTTGGCAATAGCAGCACGAATATTGTTCTTCAGCTAACCCAGGATCCTTGGACGATTCGTATACACCAAGGATCAAAGATATCTCGTGTTGGCCACTGAAGATCGCCCCTCAAATAGATGAGACGTTCGGGGAAGTGTTCGCGCAAGAGAGTCATTGGCGTTCGTGCCGTGGCGCCATCTTGTTGGAACCATACATCCCCTACATCTATTTCTTCAAGTTTCGGAAGAAAAAACCCCTCAATCATCTGTACATAACGCTCAGAAATGACTGTAATTGCTCTATCGTTCTCTTTAAAAAACCATGGGCCAATAATGCCAATTCTGGATAAAGCACACCAAACAATCACACGTTCTGTATGGTCGGGGGTTCATGCCACTCCAGTATCGCATATTTTGTTTATTCACGCATCCTGACAGATGAAAATATACCTTGTCGCTGAAGAACACTATGGCGTCATGGGGTAGGTTTTCAAGAAGATCTCGTCTTAATGTGCAATTAGAACTTCTAAAGAGCAGCTGTATGAACCACCTGCCTGACTCTCGATGTTTTCTGGTGTCCTGGTGGTTCTTGTAGGTCCTGGTTTCTTTTTCCATATACTACCAGTATCCATAAACGTGTCCTCCCACTGGACAATCGATTTTCGATCAGGAACACGACCTGCAGGCGCAATATTAAATTGTTTCCTGAATGTACGCCGAACGCTTTCCTGTCCACTGTATGGTCGTTACTAAACTAATATTTTGATAGAGGTTCTTCGTCGTCAGAGTCCTCTTGTACTCTAAATTGCCCAATGCACATTTCACACAAGCACATATGGCCGCAATTGGTCAATAAGTTGCCGCGTGGTAATAGTGTTGGTGGTGTCGGTGGCGACGACGATTCTGGCAGTGATGATGGCGATTTTGGAATTGGCAGTGGCAATGTCGGTTCTTGTAGAGGCGATGTCGGTTCTGGTTGTGGTGAAAATGACGAAACAACAAATAATTAAGATATAAAAACTTTCAAGATGCGCCCTTTCGAATGCGCACACCCCCACTCTTCAATGATTAATGGCTGTGTGGCGCGCATTTCAAATAAGGAAGTTACCCGCCCCACCCTATATAATTATCGTTAACATTATAAAATGGAAGTAAAGTTTGAAAGTTATAGTTTATAATATTGCAACGCCGAAAGTTCTTGCGAAAAAACATCGCCAGATCACATGACTATAAAACAATTTTTGTTTTTAAATTGTTAACGAATTTCGGCTTTAGGCGCAACAAACGATGCATATTTTGATTATGGACATTTCTATTTAAATTATTCATAAAATTTCCAAAATCTATTTTATCAAATTGTCTAGTTAAGATGAAGCTAATATTATTATCTAAGATTAGAACATTTTCAAAATCTATTAAATTTCTATTAAGAGCAAAGATATATGTATCGCGTATTAATTTATTGTCGTTATTGTTGTTATCTAAAGCTTGTAATGACAAAAGAAAATCCATCAATTAATATATACAAAGGTGTTTAATTTCTAGTAGAGCGTTTCTATTTTACTCAGATTTAGGATCAACATAAATACCCACGATTTGAGCGGCGTGTGATAGTACTGCAATTTGATTTTTGTTTTTCACGTATCTAATATTATTATATACTAAATTTTGTGCTTTAGAAAAAGCGTCGGAGGTATCAAAGATATATACTCGTTGTCTTAAACCGTCGGCTACCTGATGGGCTAAAGAAATTTGAATTTTTAAAGTTTCGCGAGAAAATTTCGCTGCTAAGTTGGTACAATTACTCATATTTATTGTGATCAATGTTAAAATCAAAATTTTACTCATGTTTTCTATTATATTACTAATTATAAAACACTACTCATATTTTATAGTAGTGTTCCTTATTTGTAGACATACAGATCCGAGAGTGTAACAGGAATAAGAAATGGAACGCCGAAATTTCGTAGTTTGCTATCTGGGGATGGCTGATTTTCGGTGTTACTTGGAATGGGTTGGGAAAAAAGCGATCTGAATATTTCTGTTGGCTTATGATACCTACATTTAAACTCCTAACCATTGACAGGGCTAGCTCAGAACCTTAAACACTGTTGTTTTTATTTAAAAAAACCCAACCCAAAAATACAAACACAAAATCCCAACATATAAAAAACAAAAGGAACAAATAAATAACTATAATTGGGCTCGTAGTAGAGTCACCCCCCGGCCTGAAGTCGGCGGGAGACGATCCGTGGGCGGAGTGCGAATGGGGGACCCGTCGCTGGGTGGTGGCCGTGGTCGAGGGCTCGGGGTGCCTGCCAGTGGAGACAGCTGGCGGTGGTGTCACGATCGGTACCAGGCTGACTTTCCTGCTCGGGGGAGTGGTAGGTGCCGCCCGCGGGAGCTGCGGGGCCGTCTGCGACGCAGACCAGCAACGAGTCCGCATCGGCTGCTGTCGACGGTGGCGATTGCGGACGCGCTGCAACTGTTCCCTCCATGCGCACAAGGGTATGCGCTGTTGGCCTTGGTCGCCGTGGAAGGCGACACTGTCGGATCTCGCTCGAAGCGTGTGGTCGGACTGGCTGCGGAGAGGAGCTAGCTCGACTCTCTGACTCTCCTCTGTTTGGCGCCCTCTTTTAAGCCGGCAGCTGGCTAGTTCATTGTACAATTTTTACACATATTACAATCTTTTTTTAATGGAATTGATACACCTGTTTGATCTTCTTTATAGTTGTCCCAAGATGGTGATCCCAACAACATTGGTATTGTTGAAACTGTTTATTAGTTAGCCAAGAATATGGAAATTTTGACCATTGACCTTGAATTTGTTTGCTAGCATAAACCATTACAAATTCTTGTGGAAGACACGCAATTTCTTCTTCTAGCATGAAGTGTAAAATACCACCATTTTCATAAAATGTTTTGAATGATTCAAATATATTAAAACGCATTTTGAACCATTTGTACAAAGATATAACATTTCGTACTGCGCAATTATTTATATGCAAATTGCAATGATCTACTTGCAACGGTACTCTCAACTCCGATGCAGGACAGTTAAGATATTCCAAATTAATAACTTTTTTATGTATAAAATTTTCAAGCCATTTAGCCTTTTCCGCTCCTTTTACATAAATTTTACCCATTTCACAGTTTTCCAAGAGATTTTGGCAAGTAGTTTCCAAGTTTGTATACGATTCATGCCTGCTACACCATTCTAAGTTGTGATATTTTTTTGTTAACCACTGTATATTCCGTTTATCTTTATTGCTCAAATCTACCCATGGAATTGGAGGAGAAAATATTCTAGATTTGTACTCGCTATTTTCAATATTTAGAACAGCAATTTCTTTGCAAATAAACTCATTATTTTTGTTTAATTTAAAACCTTGCAAATCAACAATATACGATGATGAATTCATTGTGAATACTACAAAACTAACTTTACTAATAAACTTACACCAATGCACAATAATTGTTCGAGTACGAGTTCTTCATACGTACCATAATCCATTCAGTATCTAAGGTGTTGTACGCAAACGGAGCTGGGCAACCCAATATATGGCACAGCTATAGCTTATTATTTACTGTTTTTGGTGTTGGGTTAATCACCAACTTCGTATTATCAAGAACGGAGTACTCTTTGATAGGAAATTTGCCAAACACATGATTTATGCACGTTTGACACTTATAATCTTTTATTCCTTTGACCAAATCTACTAAATATCTCCAAAACATGCATTTTGAAAATTTTTGAAATCATCAAAAAGATATGGTTAGAATCATTTGATTCCAACACGAACTTTTCAACCCTTCGAGCTACGATATTATTCCAGTTGTCACGTTCAACCCACTTAAGCGCACATAGAAAAACATTTATGATCCTTTGTAATTCTGCAGAAACTACACTTTCACATATTGGTTGCTTTAACTGTGTTTGCAAACGAACGAAAAACTTATAAATCGATTCTCCTTGAATTGTAATTCTAACAAGTTCGTTGAATTGATAACCCATTCCTCTTATTCTATATAAATTATTCATCTAAGCCCGCGCTGTCAGTCAACTTATATCCACACTTTTCGTAACATACCCGGGTGGACGAAAATGGTTTTATATATTTCTGCAAAGATATGGTTCCCGTAAATGGCTAGGACTTTATATAATACATGGTTTGTTGTATATTGAACACTTATAATCTTTTATTCCAGTGTCGAAACAAAAAATATAAAACACAAAATCGCCTCTTTCTCTGCAATTAATAATTAATGTTTATTATCCTTTATTAACTCACATTTAAAATCTTTAACACCAGTGTTTAAAGAGTGGTATATTTATACTGTAGGGGTATCGGACCACGTGGAAGATTTACTCTTAACCCTGGTAAGCCAGAATGGCACCTGCAGCACCTTATTGCCTGAGTCTTTTCTACCACCTGATTTCGCTGAGATTATTGAAATTTGCGCTGAACATAAACCAGATGGAGTTGACTTTGTGGCGTTTTCAGATTTCGTTAAAGATTCATTATAAGAAATGTAGAGTTTTCCCATTTTATCCAACAACTTATCTAAAGAATCGCTTTTTATCATGGATGCGCTAACTCTAGCTCCTTCAAAAAATGTCCCCCAATGATCATCCAGTTCTTTCCAGTTGACCATCTCTTCTTCTTGAGTGTTAGCTGGAGATCGAAATATGTGTTCAATTAATGCTTCTGGGATTAAGGAAGAGAACTTGCTGTATAAAGTTTGTAATCTGCAAGTATAACCCAGTACCAAGTTGAATTGATTATGCATTAGTAGGATTATCTCAGACAGATTTTCTAATTTTTTTCCGGATGGATTGGGAAAAGTGAAGGGACTTTTTGTAGATTTGCCGCAAGAACAGGTGGACGAATTTTTAGCTGCCACTGCGGGGGGGATAGGAGATGTAGTGGAATAGGAAGATTTTATGAAGGAAAGTGCCATCTGTAGCGACTCGTCTCCCCTTATTGGTTTTGCATCCCGAGAGAGGGACTATATCTGTTCTAGTTTTATTGCACGAAATGGGATTCTTGTGAGGAATTTGTACATTCTTTGAAGATTTAGATCCTGACATTATTAACAGGAAGACTAGAATGTTGAGGTGTGGCAGTGATTGGAGATAGTTTCCTTCAGTTCCATAGCCATATATATAATATTGAACCTTCATTTTTTCCTGGAATTGGTATAGCTATTCCTTCTGGATTACAATTGTCTTGTTAATACATTAATTAACAAAAATAACAATAAATAATAAAATACTAATTGTAGTCATACGCTCGAATACAGTATGAAGAATTAAATTGGAATGTAGAAATATTATAATCTGCGATTTCAGAACGACTAATTACCATTATTATTTTTATTAAAATGGAAAATATTTATTAATTGATATTTTCCCTCAAAAAAAATGCTATGTTTTGTTGTTATTTTTCTGCAGTTTTTTCCATTTGCCACCGTTTAGCCAAATTATTAATGGTAGCTAAGATATCCATTTGCCCATCTAATATCTCATTGAGATGGCTACGACTTTGCTTAGGGACTCAGTTAAGTACTCCACTGAGCGTCTTAGGTTTTCAATTTCCATTTTGCCGACGGTGATCTAAGTTTGGTTTTACACTGGATAACGTTACAATATAATCTATGATGTGATGATGTACAATATATGATTTTGCTATTTGAAAGTTTGCTAGATTAGCACTACAGTTACACATCACATATATCATTTTTACATAATAATATTACATTTATTTTGAAAATTCTATATTATTAATGGATCCAACTTTTCCCTTAAAGTGGAGATGTAGTTTTCCAATTTTTGCCTCTTGATTTAGTTCATTCAATTCTTTGTAGTAATGATAGTCATTGGTGATATTGGATAGTGCCTGAAGAATTCCAATAACTTCTCTTCTTCACTTTTTTGGGTTGGTATTCCATTATTTGATGTTGTACTTGATTCAATATCTGGTCCGTACGTATTTGCAGTGGATCCTGTGGTGATTTCGTTACAAAAATTTTTATAAGCCGAAATTTTCCTCCTGCTTGATTCCCAACCAAATTTGATGAATGTTGAATATTACATTTATTCTGAAAATTCTAAATTATATATGGATCCAACTTTCCCCTTAAAGTGGAGACGTAGTTTTCCAATTTTTGCCTCTTGATTAGGTTCATTCAATTCTTTTTCGGTTATCTTGTTGAACTGAGCTCCCAGAAATATGTTGTAGTCTTTTAGTTCCGCAAGAATACGTTCACCGTACTTTATTATTTTGTACTTTATTCCTTTCAATTGGACACAATGGTTTGATTTTAGCAAGTTCGTTAAGTTTTAAAACACTTGAATTGTTGTTGTGATAGTTGTTTTGTTACTTACTTTTTACTGTGAGCTGTCCATCAGCTGTTCTGTTATGGTAGTATGTATGAAATATCTTTTTAGAGTTAGAAATAATAAGATATTTCGTCTGAAATCAGCTACGCCATAGTCTTGGTATTGATAAAAAATAATATTAGCCATTAATATATCAAATGCCACACCAATTAACCATGGTGGCACGGTTTTATCAAATTTCTTAAAATCAATACCTGTAAAGTGAGCATCTTGGTGTCTAAATCTGTGTACAAGTTTCTTCATCCTCCCAAGTGCGGTTTCAAAACCATATGCAATTGGTCTGAAGAAATCATGCATCCTTTGATAAGCCTTAATCAAAGGGAAAGCGAACATGGCCTCCATGAATGTAACCGTTGCCGGGTATCCCTACACGGCCCTGACTTTGTATTCACCGGCTTCACAAGTCGGGAAAGTGAATATACCTAAATTGGAATGTAGAAATATTATAATCTGCGGTTTCAGAACGACTAATTATTATTATTATTATTATCATTATTATTTTTAAACTGGAAAATATTTATTAACTGGTTGGGAGGTACCGATACAATTTTTTTACCACTTCTTGTTGCATAAATACAGCATCAATGTCTAAATCACGAATTTTGAAATAGTTACCCAAGTTATTTAGGGGCCGGTAGCTGCTACTTGTTTTTAGAGAAATGGCTACCGGTGGGAAGATGCTGCTGCAGTTTATGCTATTTCTTTTTCTTGCATAAATACCATGTCGTCTTCCACCATAGCAGTAAGATCTAATATTTGCGGATAGTCACTATAGTTATTATCTACCACATCGTTGGCTATATACCACTCATTACCATCATCCATAATATATGATAGTGATGAGTAATTTTGTATTTGCCACCGTTTAGCCAAATTATTCTTCTCACGGTGGCACGGATCCGAGTAGTCCAATTTTCAATAACTACCGCATAGATCCGGCTGAATTTGAGCGATGGCATTGGTTATATTGACTTTAAGAGCATCGGTCAATTGCGGCTTATTGGCATAGACTTGCGACTTCAGGAAACCCCACAAGAAAAAGTCTAGTGGGTTCAAATCGTGGTACGTAGCTGGAACCACATGTCTACCTCCATATCGCTCAATTTGGTCCAAACGAAATCGGTTATAATCGTTATGTTGCGCTCGCCTTTGACGGTGATAGCCTCACTAACGTTATTGTGGCGTTTTCAGATTTCGTTACAGATTCATTATAAGAATTGTAGAGTTTTCCCATTTTATCCAACAACTTATCTAAAGAATCGTTTTTTATAACGGATGCGCACCTTCCAAAAATGCCCCCCAATGATCATCCAGTTCTTTCCAGTTGGCCATCTCTCCTTCTTGAGTGTTAGCTGGAGATCGATATATGTGTTCAATTAATGCTTCCGGGATTAAGGAAGAGAACTTGCTGTATACAGTTTGTAATCTGCAAGTATAACCCAGTACCAAGCTGAATTGATTATGCATTAGTAGGATTATCTCAGACAGATTTTTTAATTTTTTTCCGGATGGATTGGAAAAAGTGAAGGGACTTTTTGTAGATTTGCCGCAAGAACAGGTGGACGAATTTTTAGCTGCCACTACCGGGGGGATAGGAGATGTAGTGGATGAGGAAGATTTTATGGAGGAAAGTGCCATCTGTAGCGACTCGTCTCCCCTTATTGTTTTTGCATCCCGAGAGAGGGACTATATCTGTTCTAGTTTTATTGCACGAAATGGGATTTTTGTGAGGAATTTGTACATTCTTTGAAGATTTAGATCCTGACATTAACAACAGGCAGACTAGAATGTTGAGGTGTGGCAGTGATTGGAGATAGTTTCAGTTCCATAGCCATGTATATATTTATTGAACCTTCTTTTTTTCCTGGAATTGTTATAGCTATTCCTTCTGCATTACAATCACAGTTCACTTGTCTTGTTGATACATTCATTAACAAAAATTACAATAAATAATAAAATACTAAGTGTGGTTTACGCACGAGTACAGTATGAAGAAGTAAATTGGAATGTAGAAATATTATAATCTGCGATTTCAGAACGACTAATTACCATTATTATTTTTATTAAAATGGAAAATATTTATTAATTGATATTTTCCTTCAAAAAATCCTTTATTTCGCAATTTGTAACTTCTTATAAACTCATGAGAATGATTATTAATCAATAATTAATAAAATGCATGTGTTTGCAAAACAACACGAATTGGAGATTTAAACTACACATAAATCCAAAGATTGAAAATAATGCCATATATGCATTTTACATTTTTACAAACTATTCATTTTTATTACTTACATTCTCGCATACAACATGCTATTTTTAACGGGCATTACATGAATTTTATGTTTGATGCTCCCCATATTTTCCTTACATTAAGCATTCCCCGTATTAAATTTTCTTTGCAAAATAATTGTTTTTTGCAACTTTTTCTATACTTTCATTTTTTTTACAATACTATGGTGATATTATGACTACCAAATATTTCACGATTAATAATTCTTTTTGGAATTGATTGCATTTTATTAATAACAGCTAAACTTTTAATTGCCTGGACCCTCTCCACCAACAAACTTTGTTTTCCACACACACTTTATTTCATTGATTTCATAATATTTGTTTTGTATATTTTTGCCATGAAGGTTATTTTTTAACCGTATAAATAGCTTGATACGGTTCCCGTAAATGCCCAGGAATTGATAGATTTATCACACATGGTTTGTTGTATGTTGAACACTTATAATCTTTTATTCCAGTGTCGGAACAAAAAATTAATTTTAAACTACACAAAATCTCCTTTACTCTACTGTCCATATATCCGTACAAGTACTACTATGTACGAGTATATTTCATATTTGTAACTTCTTTGGTAACACACTCCCTACAATTAGCATAGTTGATGGAAGACCGTCAATATGGGTTCGATGTGTTGGTAGATTCCAATGTTGAGTACACGATATTTTTTTAAAAATATATATTCAAGAATTGCAGACTGGCTTCAATGTAACATCGAATACAACTACTATATTTACTAATAAATACTACCTGTTTTAACTCTGATTTCGCCGAGATCATTGAACCTTGCGCTAAACATAAACCAGATAGAGTTGACTTTGTGGCGTTTTCAGATTTCGTTAGAGATTCATTATAAGAATTGTAGAGTTTTCCCATTTTATCCAACAACTTATCTGCTTATCTAAAGATTTTTTTTTATCATGGATGCGCTAACTCCTTCCATGCTCTCAATGATCATCCAGTTCTTTCCAGTTGACCATCTCTCCTTCTTGAGTGTTTGGGCACTGTCTGCTTGTGGCTACGTGACCCACGGCGTCGCAGTTCACACATTTTGGTGGTTCCTGCGTTTTGGTGAACTTTTGGTGATGGTGGGTCCCTGAGCAGTATGCACAGGTTATTTTCTCCTTGCATTGTTGAGGCTCATGGTATTTTACGCATTGTCCGCATTGGAACGGTTGCGGCGGAGGCGGGTACGAGCGTTCCAATGAATGTGGGCAGTTGAACAGCCACACTCCCTTTGACAGCATCCTGTCCAGGGACTTCTGGTCCGTTGTAAGTACGCGGACGAGACGTGTGTATTTGTTGGGCTTTGACATCGTCCATGGAGATATCCAGGTGGACTCCTCTCACTACGCATGAAAATGATGGGAGTTTTGGCTGAGTGGAGGTGTTAGTGGTCGTTGGATGTCTCTCCCTGGGACCCTCGATAGAAACGTCTAGGCCGATGATCTGCCGGAGAGCCAGCAGCTTGCGCTCTATCTCCTTGTCGTGGCTTTTTACTAACATTTTCCCGTTGCGGGTTGGAATAGTGCAAAGGATGACAAGATATTTGACCCTCGTGATGTACGGATGGAAACCTTTTGGCGACATGGCGTGCTGCGGTAGATTGCACACGTAAGCCACATACACTGGTTGGTTTTGGTCGCGGCTCGGCGGCTGCTGGGGCGGGGGCACTGGTGATCTCACAGGAGACGGTGCCTTGGGTGGAGGAGAAGCTCTGCGTGTTGGAGGTTTTGTCGGAGGTAGAGATGGAGACGTAGCCCTGGCTATGGAAGACCCTTGCGTGGGCGACTTACGAGGGCTCGCCGCGAGGCTGCGCCGATTTGACTTCTTCTTCTTTCTCCTTGCCTTTTTCTGGGGAGAACGTGGCTCTCCTCTGTTTGGCGCCCTCTTTTAAGCCGGCCGCTGGCTAGTGGGGGAAGCGCGTGACGGTGAGTGGTAGGGCGCTGGCCTGCTGGATTGGAGCTGACGTCACGCGCGTTGCGCGCGTGGATGCCACCATGCGTGGTGGTGTCACATTTAAGTTAAAATTTCTGACTTGGTTTATAACAATCCTTACTTAATATCTTATAATTTATTAAGTGTGAATTTCGAGCTATCCAAACGTTACTTAAATTTACATTTTCTAGTGTTTGCGAATAGGCACTAGATCCAGAATCCCAATATAATCCGTGATAATTATTGAGTAACCACTGTGTATACGAACATATTTCGTATAAAAATACTCGAATAATGTTGGGGAGGTATCAATAAATTTCCATCGAGACTGAAGATATTCTGGGCGTGAAGGAACGATAGTCATTGGTGATGTTGGGTAATGCCGGAAGAATTCCATAGTTTCTCTTCTTGACTTCCTTTTTGGGATTGTTTTCCATAATGAGGATCTTAATTGGGTCGAATTTCTCTCCGTAAACCATGGCGGGCTGAATTTGCAAATTCTTCATATAATCCAGCCGGAGCTCAGTTTTTGCGCGGTCTAAGAGTTTCACAAATATGTTTTGGGATTGTGTGAGAAATGCGCCATCATCATAGTCCATTCTATAGCCTTCAGTTTCAACTCTCACTCGACAGACGATGGACATGTCCGTCCTCACTTCCTGCGATACGACGATGCACCTGCGTCAATATCTGGTCCGTACGGTTCTGAAGAGGATCCTGTGGCGATTTCGTTATAAAAAGTCGCACACTTCCACCACACATTCTTCTCCTTGTTGACCACATGGTTGAATGGGTAAATTTCCAATTTTATTACCTTGTACCCAATTTCGGCCGGCGATGTAGCAGTACACATACGATCGTCCGTAACGAAAGAAATAGTTGCTCTTTATTGTTCAAACTGAATACAATGTTGGAGGTATTTTGACCCTCCTATGTCTTAAATAACATTGGGCTGCTTAGCATCGCCGAAACGAAGTTCTCGTCCCTAGCCGCGAGGAAGCAGCTACGGTGTCATGTTTACAATACTTTTTATTACATTAATACTTAAATCTAATTCGCTACTGCTATTCAGATTGTAATCTGCAAGTATAACCCAGTACCAAAGTTGAATTGATTATGCATTAGTGGGATTATCTAATTTCTAATTTTTTGTTCATTTTCTTGTTCAAATTTGGATCGATATTATATCGATATTTCATTACGGATAATATCGATTTTACGATATTTGTTCATTTATAGAATATCGATAAAAATCGACAATCATTTTGTCATCCGACTTTTGCAATTTCAGCTCGTTCGTGCAGTATTTCGTAGCACGTAGGTATCACATTCTTCGGGTTAAATAACGCCTTTACGCGTCCGAAGGGCCCTTCGGCCAATCGGACTTGATGGGGGAGTCACGAAGCCCTCTTCATCACTTGTGCTGTCGCTATCGCAATAAGAGGACTCTTCTCGTCCAGCACCTCCAACTTTCTACGTTTCTCTTGAACAACAATTTCTTTTTAAAGACTATTACACAGTTCATCTCTCTTATCTAGAAATCATGAATAAATAATATCTCCAGGTATAGATGTCCAGAAATTCTTTCCAAGCACCAGGAAGTCGTCCTCGACGTGATAGTACACGAGCATACCACACATATGTCTACACTAACATTGCAACAATAAATAAACAAGTTTTTATTTTATTTAAGAGTCCTTAAACTTGAAAGGTACTGTACTTTAAAATATTCTCCATAGAATCTGCAAATAAATACTTTGTAAGATTTTCCCACAGCATGGTGTCTGAAAAACATTGATGCAAGTTTACGACGTTTTCTATTGATTCCTGTGAATAATGGACACTTGTTCTATGTTCCGTAAGAATGATGACGGCATGGGTATAATTTGTAACAATATTCTTTTTTTAGGCTTTCAATATACATTCCGAGAGAAAATCTACCAAACAAATGATTTTTGCATATTGAACATTCAAATTCCTTAATTCTATGTGAGTAGTAGGAAGGTAGTTGAAGGTAGAAGATACATCATATAAATTAGAAGGCATATATTTATTATTGGCCTGTAATGTTCAGTCTGCTGTTGGGTTTGATCCTCGTCTCGGTGACGCCCAAGACGTAAATGTTGTCGTTTCTTAGTAGGTTCAGAAGTAGGTCGCGCTAAACTGTACCGATGTTGGTGAATTTTGATGAGTCTCGTTGTGGAGTACTGAGGCATAGATCGCGTCTAGCCATCTTGCTGGTTTCTGCTTGGGTGGAAGCCAATATGTACGTTGCCGCCCGCATAACTGATTGTCATGCGGACGCCGAAGATGGTAGCGGCCAGAGAGGCGATGAACTTCTCCACTCGAGTGTGTTGGTCTGGGACGGCGTTCAGGATGGCTACCGTGACGATTCTGAGCACGTCGTATTTACTGGCAGGGGCGTCCTCAGGATCAGAGCTAGGTTGGTCGGCGGATTTTAGCAGGGCTGTGGCGGCTGCACTAGCTGGTTGTTTCGGCCTTTTGGGACACTGTCTGCTTGTGGCTATGTGACCCACGGCGTCGCAGTTCACACATTTTGGTGGTTCCTGCGTATTGGCGACATGGCGTGCTGAGGTAGATTGCACACGTAAGCCACATACACTGGTTGGTTTTGGTCGCGTCTCGGCGGCTGCTGGGGCGAGGGCACTGGTGATTTCACAGGAGACGGTGCCTTGGGTGGAGGAGAAGCTCTGCGTGTTGGAGGTTTTGTCGGAGGTAGAGATGGAGACGTTGCCCTGGCTGTGGAAGTCCCTTGCGTGGGCGAGTTGCGAGGGCTCGCCGAGAGGCTGCGCGGATTAGACTTCTTCTTTATCCTTGCCTTTTTCTGGGGAGAACATGGCATTGAAGATTGCGGTTAGCATTCCTACATTAAAATCAGCCGCAATCACACAATGAGTACATTAAAGTACAGCCATCAGTTCAAAGCAAGATTTTCTTAACGATATCCATGTTTAGCATAAGGCATTGGCATTAATTCCTCTTTTAACCATTTCAATAGCGCTTGACCTTCCCTGCGTGTTGTCACACTGTGACAGGACGGTTTGCAGTTCTTAAACCATACCTAAGCACATTTTTATTAAATAATTTAGAATTTTGAATGACTAAAGGCTTAGCATAAATCCAGCGAATGTTAACATATTACTGCATGATGGAAGCAATTCATTTGCAACACATAACGTACACTCTAAACACCCTTGAATGTGAGAAGTTTTAACTACCACTAATTAAGCCAAACTATCTACCGGGGACTATTCCCCAATAGCCAACCACTTTGTCATTTGGATAAAATGATGTGGAAATTGAACAATTAGATTCTGGAGTTATATGGATTAGACCTTGATGAATTTGAATATCAGGACATGATAAAAATGCCATATTAATAATCCAAATTCTCCAAGTTTCTTAACGTCTCAGACCAGCCAAAGGTTCGCCATAATATTTCGACTTATATTTTAAAATTGTCTTTTGAATTACTAAATATAATTATTATATCTACATTTTGCCTCTTAAACCTAATTATTTCTTTCATATTTCATTTTATAAGTGTAGTGGGCTTGTTGTTTTTCAATATTATATCTAACATACTTTGCTGCTGTGTTTGACTCCATTGTGATGAATATTTGATTTCCATATGAGACCAAATTGGCCAGGCCCCATACAGTAAACAGACCAGCCAAAGGTTCGCCATAATATTTCGACATATTCTAAAATTATCTTTTGAATTACTAAATCTAATTATTATATCTACATTTTGCCGACGCGGACTTCAACAATTATTTAAGTCACAAAGACAACTGCAAAATTCACAAGTTACTAAGACAAGTTATAATTTAGACAACAATCGAATAGGAAGAGATCGAATTCACGATCAAAAGTCAGAACAAGACTCCTCGAGCTGAAATCATGTGAAACACATTTTCATTTGATTTCACCCCATTTTCCAATAAGGAAATCCAACCTTCACACCCTTATTGGCTAACTTAAAAATAACTATAATTGGTCAAGTAACTTAGACCACTTCGGAGGTTTGGGGGAAGTACTGAATTTGTAACGGCTTCCCGCATTCCCGGTGGCCTATGTGACAAATTCATCACATGCTTTATCCCGCTGTGACACATCTGCCTTTTCAAGTCTTTTTCTACGTAATCTTATACTTATAAAAATACTTTTATAGCCCCCAATAATTCTTTCAAAATACCCGAAATATAAAATGCAACCATTGGAGGTCTACTTCTTTGTGTTTTCGATGAGAAAGGAACTTGGGAGTTAGTTTTCTCAGCATTACGGATCTTCATCAGCATACCTGATGTGTGAATTAATACCGTTATAACTGCCATACGCATTCCGAGCATTTGATGCACTGGAAATGAACGTATGGCCAATTTTCTCAACAATGAACCCTCTCTTTATGAAAGAACAGTTTCTTGCAAATATAACATTGAAAATCTTTTTCTCCGGTGGATATACACCAGTAATTCGCCTCATTTTAGATATACTTACTAAATCTTGAGGATAGAATCGACATTTCTTTAAATAAGTTAATCGATTTTTTTTTTTTTGAAAGGCCTATAGATGCCTTACGTACGGAATATAACATCGTTTAAATGTCCGCCGCGGCTCCGCTGGGTGGCGCGCATCCGAAATGTCCAATTTTCCATGACTCTGGCGCATAAATCAGGCTGAATTTGACCTATGGCATGGGTTATGTTGGCTTTGAGGGCTGCCGTGGTTTGTGGCTTATTCGTATAGACATGCGACTTAAGAAAACCCTACAAGAAAAAGTCTAACGGGGTCAAATCGCACGATCTCGGTGGCCAGTTCACATCACCTCCACGTGATGTAAAACCACATGTCGTTGGTGTGCATATTATCCAATTCAGGCCAAAAGAAGTCGGTAATCATCGACCTATAGCGCTCGCCGTTGACGGTGATGGCCTGGCGAACATCGTTTTCAAAGAAATATGGACCGATGACGCCGCCAGCCCAAAATCCACACCAAACAGTAACTTTTTCGGGATGCATTGGACGCTCTTGAATCTCATGTGGATTGGTATCATACCAAATTCGACAATTTTGCTTGTTGACGTACCCATTCATCCAGAAATGGGCCTCATCGCTGAAGATGATTTTCCGGTGAAAATTAGGGTCAGTTTCCAACTGCTCCAAGGCCCATTCAGCGAACACACGTCGTTGTCTATGATCGTTTACCTTCAGCTCCTGGGTCAGTTGAATTTTGTACGGGTCACGACGCAAAATTCGCCAAGTTGTGGTCTACGAAGGCGCGACGTGAAGTCGACAGCCTCGGATTCCCCTGCACACTCTCACGGACAGGGACAGCGGCGATGTTTTCGGCAGATCTTGCGTTTCGTCGACGTACGAGTATAAGTTCATTATTTACTGAACCAATAGACTCAAATTTATCCACCACACTGCGAATAGTCTTCGCGGTAGGACGATTATGGCGACGTAAAATGCGCGAAGCACGCGGAACGTTGCCTGAACAGAACACCCATTTTGATAAAACAATTTTACTATTTGCACGAGCGGTTGAACGCTAAACCCGTCCATGATGATTTGGCAAAACAGACTGAATAAATGACAGCCAATTTGACAGATGTAGCTTCAACAATATGGCCGCTATCGTCAAATTTCGGAAGTCCCTAATGAAAGATCCTTCCGTTACTTTTGTAACAAAAAAATGACAGCATTTATTACATCGACTCGAGTTTTGAACTGTCTACGTCTCATACAGTTCTAAAGAGACAAAAAAGGTGGTAATCACTTGGCGAAATGTCAGGAGAATATGGAGAGTGTGTGGTAACGTTTCCCAGCCAAGTTCAGGATTTTTTTCCCGGGCCAATCTTGCGGTATATGTTCTGGCGTTATCCTGTAAGAATACCACTGTCTTTCGATTGACGGAAGAAGGCTGTTTTTGGATGAGCGCTGCTTGTACTCTGAAGCTGTTCACAGTGATGGTTTGGCCCTTTCCAAAACTCATGGACTATTCCAGTTGCTGTCCACCAAACACAATAAAATCTTGTTTGGATGCAAGCCTTGGGAGTGTGTGGTACCGAATCAGTAGGCGACAACCAATGATACGATAGAATTTGAGTACAATATCCACTTTTCGTCGCAGGTTAACAACCGATCAAGAAATGGTTCATTTTTTTTAACTTCCACGTCTTTGCTAGCTGATGAAGGTGCAAACGAATGGTTTCATCATTCACATTGAACCCTTCTGCAAGCTCTAGGCACGTTGTATTGGACAACCTGTGAAGATCCTCATTGTTAATGATCTTCGGTCTCCCAGAGCGTGCTTCATCGATCAAGCTGAAATCTCCCGAAGAAAATTTCTTGAACCACTTCGATCATTTACGGTATCATGTCCAAATGCGGTACATGTTTTTCGCGCCGCCACTACAGCTTTGGTACTAAGTTTGTATTCATAAACAACCTTGAATTAGAATTATATTCGTTGTCATTTTCAACTATTCAAATTAAGAATTAAACAATTGTCACCAAATGTGTATGTATCCGACAAAAGATGGATTCATATTAAAGTAGATGTCAGATAACAAACAAGTCTATCGATCAACAAGTTAAAAAATATTCATGGCACTCTTATTTGGTTGCTTGATTCAATTAAAAAAAGTACTGAATCTAATTGAATAATTTGGAAAATATAATAACGAAGTGTTATTTGAAAACTGAACTCACTCACTGAGTTTTATAATGCAACCTACGTAATTCTTCTTCGGCACTAAATATGTTTGTTTCTCGTGAGTTAAATTACTTTTGCTCTTCAACTTGTCGTTTATGGTTCTTCTGGGGATCCCATACCTCTAGCTAGCTGCTCGATGCGATAATAAACCATTTCTAAATGCATTCAAACACTCAGCTAATGTGCCGAGTAGTCAATGTATCTTCTGGGCATCAATATGATAAGAATCATACTTCCGAATAGGCCAATGTAGTAAAAGATAGGATTACTACTACCTATTCCAGTGGTTAACGATGAAAAACCAGGCTTTCCAGGACCACCTATAGCGTGGTGTGCAGTAACAACTACCATTGGAGTACCAAGGTCACCAACAGACACAACACTTAAAGGTAAAGTATATGACACTATTTTACATGTAAAATTACAATATGAAATGTATGTTTCTTTGTTACAGAGTAGACAGAATCGAGGTGTCCACGTGTTGCTGAGGATTTCAACTTCAACAGGTGAACGATTTCATTGTAGATGTTATAAAAAATTTATGTAAAAAATAAATAAATTTGTGTAAGATGGACTATATTGTAACTGTAATAATAATAAAATGTTTATCAATAGTATGTTACATCCGAGGTGGAATGTTTCATTACAACCAAGGGCTTATGTGTATTACCGAGAGGCGATGCCTCGAGGTGAGATACAGCGCGAAGCTGTAATGAAACTCCCACCGAGGTATGTATATTATTTTATTCACAATCATCCTCTTTTTAAATCAATAAGTTTTATATTAATTTTTATTCATGTAAATACTTTAAATTAAATTTAAATACCGGGTTCGATTAGCACAAAAATGATTCCTGTGGTGCACTCTCCACGCCAGCAATAACTACTCGTGAGGTGACACCTGGTAAACGCCCGCACGGTACAAATATGGCATCCCTACCGAAGAAATCTGTGTGCAAAGTAGATTGGCAGACCCAGCAATGGGTAATATGCCATGAAGATATATTTATTTATTTATATACTTATATTCATTGCTGGCGTGGAGAGTGCACCACAGGGGTCAATTTTGTGCCATTTCAAATTCTAAAATATTTGGCGTACATCTAAATACATATACTCTTAAATTTTTTTGTAATATTTTTAGGAACACCTGTATAAATGTTTTTCCCTCCATGCTATATAAAATAATAATAAATTATGTGGAATTTTTCTTCATTTCAGGGAAGGTAAATATGGTGCATTAAATCTGTTTATTAAAAGGTAAGTATGAATAATTTGTATTTATATATTATTTTAAATATACGATTTACCGGTAAAAATAAGTTTTGTTTCAGTTCAAATTTTTATAAAAGTATATATATATATATATATAATATCAATTCTCAAAACAAATTCGTAAAACAATATTTACCAGTATTTGCAAAGGTCAATGAACTTAAGATTGTCAAATAATTAATTTAAATCGGAATATTTTAACAAAAATTTGAACATGTAATCAATCAAGGAATCAATTTTTGCCAAAATTAAAGCTATAGATTCAACCCTTAAATGGGTAGATATTCCCAAAACTGAGTCGAGTTACACAATTTTCGACATCACAGTAGTAATATTTTATTATTCATTTGATTTTAATATAATATTTAATAATTTATTTAAAAATCATATGTTGTTTCGTATTTTGGCCAAAAGTTCAAGAGATGTCACTACCAATACAAAATAGGGTCGTTTTGGAAATTGTCCCCGATTTTCAAAAAGAAATTTCAAAATTTAACTTCAAAAAAGTTTATATTTATTAATATTATTGCTAAATATAAATTATCAGCATTTATAATCATCAAATAAATGAAATAAATATATTTGTTAATTAATTTGACGTTTATATCAAAATGGCTGTGATTTGTGTTTTGTTTAAACATTTGTAAGTAACGTCAGTTGTATAAATAGACTTTAAGGACGTTTTTAAGGACATTTTTAACAAAACATAATAAGTGTAATGATGAAATAAGATCCTCAAATATGTATTT
Source organism: Harpalus rufipes (assembly GCA_951394225.1). Lineage (NCBI taxonomy): Eukaryota > Metazoa > Arthropoda > Insecta > Coleoptera > Carabidae > Harpalus > Harpalus rufipes. Next base: position 27,914,571 of record OX596289.1, on the reverse strand, counting down.
AGTGTTTTAGTGTGCTTGTAAATATAATATTAACTGTTTAATTCATATAAACGATATTACCAAATGTTATTACTGAGAAGTATTGATGTGTATCAGTGTTACAAGTTTATTTGGACAAAATTTCGACTATGTTTATGTGTTTGATGTGTGTTGCAAAAAACAGGGACGAAATATCAACGGTACCTTGTATTTTGGACAAAATTTCGACACTGCAAGAAGGAAGGTAGGTTATGAAAATAAGTAGGTCACTTGATTTTTGGTAAACTGAAACGATATAGACTAAAATTTTATTAGGAAAAGTTGTTTGTCTTTTATTTTGAAGTAGGGTTTGTTTGAAACTTTTTTCAAAATTTTGACAATTTTTATATTGACAACAGAAATTTTTCCTTACCTAAAGGTGACGGAAGGTAAAAATCCATATACTCCGTCCCGGAAATGTTATAAGGAATAAATGTTAAGTATAAATGTATACTTTATTTCACATATAAATTTGACTATATTATAATAAACAATATTATAAGTAAACTTTATATTCAAAGCCTATATATTAGGTGTGTGTGTGTATATGATACATGAATGATTATTGTTAAAATATATTAAAACAAATATAAATAGTATAACGACATTGTATGTGCATAACATAACCTTTTTAACATATTAACATATACAAAACATTTTACAATAAATTGCATTAGATTAGAATATAACATGATATATAAACGGGACAAAAATAATTTTCTTTTGCCTCGTGTTATTCTTATACATAATATTTATTGCACCAATAGCACAACGTCTTCTTTAAGCAACAAGTTTCACATTTTACATATACAGGCAAGGTACTGGCTTGCTGCTTATAATCATAATAATATATAGTCATTCAAAATGATAAAATCATTTTTATATGTTTCATCTACGACGAAAAAATATTTTTTAGGTTGTACTGGATTTAAATACAAAGTTATTAACTAAATTTCTCATTTAAACAATAATCTACGGGCAAATATATGACAAAAGACAATAAACACGTTTCTATTATTTTGAACAACCATGTATTACTTTTAACAATGTGTAATAATTATGAACTTTATTAATATATTTTAATGTTTAAATACAAAAATAAAAAAATAAGTCTTGTAACTTAGTTACCATTGTTTTTATTTATTTAGGTATATTTTAAACTGGTACACTTGTATTAAAATTATAACTTGGTATCATTTTATTTCATGTGAAATTTATATTATTTTTATAATTATTTATTATTTACTAATATAAAATGACTTGTAAATATATATTTATAAATAGCTCTTCATGTGTAAAATTATTTTAAAATAAAATATTAAATTACTCGATTTATTAAATGTATGTAAATAGAATAAATGTATATTCCTATTGAATGATCTCAATAATATTATTTATATTAATATACAACTTTTTTAAATTATTAAAATGACAGACATATTTGGATGTTAAAATTAAGAAAATTCTTTTCATTTAGAATTTTAAATTATAATAAATTAAACGAACTTTAGCAGTAAAACTTTAATCAAATAAAAATGATTGCTAAAAAAAACATTATTTTTTTGAATTCGTATCTCGTGTATCACAACTTTTTCTTTATAAAAATAAAATTTTAATTTTTTTTATAATGTTTTATTTCAAATAAGTTCCATATTTTGGGAACCAATCAACAAATTTCGTAGAATCTATTTTGAAATGGAAGACATACTTAACTTTATACTTTAAGTATAATACAATCTCCTATCCGTCAGTTTTAATTTCTTTTCGAAGAATTTATCAGATACTTGCAACAATGCGTGAGCAGATGTTTTTCCGGAGTGCCTGCTTCCGTGAGAGGTGTTGTGTGCACCAGCTCTCTGGTGTAGACGTCCAGGCCGTACTGGCCTTCCTCGGGGAAGCTAATGCTGAAGGTTACCACGTCGTCTTGTACGCTGTGGGATACCCATTTACTCAGTCGTTTTTCTTCAACGCCGTTTTTGTGTAGAGTTGCCATGAAGTCGGTTAGTTGACGGGACATGCGAAATTGGATTTCTAGTTCGCGGCCGGCGAAAATCAACGCGTCCTGTGGAAAAAATATTAATTATAATTTTTTTAAAGATCTTTGTTAATCAAAATTCTGCTTAGAAAAAAAATGGTTACATAATTATAGGTCGCGAACAGTCATGTTACTTTGTTGGCCTTGACAAGCAGATATGGGGGCCCATGTCAGAATGATACGTAGTAATTATGTATATAGATGTCAAATATCATAATTTCTCATTCTAATTTTAGTGATTTACCAATTCCATGTGGTTTATTTTCCTCGACAAGTAAATTCCATACTCCTGGTGACAAATTAACTACGTGAATTTAGAAAATATTGAAATTTTTAATGAAAAATTCTAACATTTGACATCTATGTATATAATTACTAATGAAGCGAACCCCCACATCTGCTTGTCAAGGCCAACAATATAACATGACTGTTCGCGCCCTAAACTTATGTAACCAAAAAAAGGAAGTGGCGAGAGGTATTGTGCTGGCCACAACAGATTTTTTGACAATAAAGTCATGCATGATTTATCATTTTGAACTTTAATCGATATTGAATAATGAAAAAATCTGATGTGGCCAACACAGTACCTTCCGTTTAGACACACACACACATACACACACACACACACACACACACACACACACACATCATTATAAAAATAGTTATAAGTGTTGTGGGGATCCTAATTCGAAAACATCTCCTTACCTTCTATATAATATATTGATGAGATATTTATTTTAAAATTAACAAAATTAAAGACTTGGTTCTTAAAGTTTATATTTTTAGTGCCACTGGTTGAATCAATTTTTTATTTTTTAATAACAATAATTTATTTGTTTATTCTACATTTGTTAAATGAATAAATAATTCATTATTATTTTTATTCAAAATTCGTGTCGACCAGTGAAACCAGAGATCGACTTTAACAGACAAGTTCGTGCTAATATTAAGACCGGTGTTTGTTGTTTATTGTTGCTGTCTTTTGTCAGTGTATTTGTTACCTACAAATGAAAATGTGTTCTGATCGTAGTAAGTGCAATTCTCGTGAGAAACTTTTGTTGGGGGAGTTAAAATAGTGTATATTTGTTTCTTTTAGTGTCAAACTAATTTCGCGATATGGATTTTTAATGTGTGATAGTTTTCAGTGGACTAAATAGTGAAATAACTGAAGTTTTGTTGAAATAAACGTTCCTAGTAGCAGTGGTTGCCGATTTCCTGAGATGCCTGAGATCTGCGATGCCTCTGTAGGCCAAATAGGACTAATAGTAGGCGAGGTTGGTGCAACATTTATCTCATTTTATTTTATAATTCTTCTACAGATTATTAATGTTAGTTAATCTATCAATATAGTATATTAAGTATTAAGAACGGTAAGACAATGTTTGAGGACTGAGCTAAAAATTTTTTAATGTGTTTAAAGCATAAGCTCCGAGATATAATTTTTATATTATTTTATAAATTTATCCATAAAATATATAGAAAAAGTATTAAAGCAAACTTGTAGAAAATGGAATAATCTTTAACTTTTATAATAACAAAATGAGAAAAAAATACATTTAAAGGCATTTTTTGAAGAAATCTATCTTGAGCTTCAAGTAAACTGCCATTTCCGGTTATACGATTGCCACCAAAATCTAATCGATTCTTTCCATATTAGAATAAGGTAGAAATACATGGTTTCTGAATGATAGTATTTGAGTTAGAGCGTAAATAGGATCCACACATCACACATACATACATACACACAGACATCATCGTGAAATGTTAAAAATGGATTCTAGGGACCTTAAAACGTGGTCATTTACCAAAATCTCGATATGCGTTTTTTAGCACGATACCTATACCTCCCTTACCAAGGGAGCGGGAGGTAAAAATATCAATCGCGCAAAAATATTAGATTGTATCACCGAAAATATACAAATATTCGTTGATTACCACCAATTTTTTTGACCGAAGACAATATCTTCCCTGCCTAAAGGGTGACGGTATAAAGTATATATGTAATATCCTCACCTGATGCGTGATAGGCACCAATCCAAACAACCTCGTAGCTTTAGTAGGGCCCCATTCTCCTGAGGCACAATCCGGCAGGGGCACCATAACCGTCTGCAGATCCTCACAGCATATTTTAAACTTGCAGACACTTTTAAACTTCATAGGCTCTCCTGTAAGGTACTCTTGGGGCGTGACAGCATTGGCAAATATGTCCAAAAGGAATGCCCCTGAACATGGGGCGTGAACACGGAATGCTACTGTGTTACCGGCTACGCTTTGCATCACGAAGCGTTTGAGAGAGACTCCGTCGAATCCGTCGCCTTCTGATTCGTAGAATTTGAGGTTGTAGTGAAATATTAAAGAGGACTGCATGTGAGATGGCATGGCTATTTTTACTGTTGCTGCACCTAACAATAACATTATTATAATTTGCTAAAGGCGAGTCAAAAAGACTCGTTTTGAAACGAAGTAACGTATGCCCTAAAAAGTTTTGATACAAATTTCAACAATTTCCTGACTTCCTGTATATTTTGCGTTGAAGTTCGTCCTCATTTTGTGTGAACTTTCTCGCCACTTCCTTTATTGATTACATAAGTATAGGGCGCGAACAGTCATGTTACATTGTTGGCCTTGACAAGCAGATATGGGAGCCTGTGCCAGAATGTCAATGTTAGAATTTTTCAATAAATTCATGTAGTTAATTTGTCACCAAGAGTGTAGAATTTACCACATGGAATTGGAAAATCACTAAATTTAGAATGAGAAGTTATGATATTTGACCTCTATATACATAATTACTAGACATAGGACCCCATATCTGCTTGTCAAGGCCAACAAAGTCACATGACTGCTCGCGCCCTATTGAATTTAACATTTCGTGTATACCTACACTCTAAACCAAAAATTCTACTTATATCTATTCCTTATATTTAAAGTGTTTAATTTTAAATTCATTTTATGAAGAAATTTTGTCCTCTTCTAATTTTTCGAAATGTTTCCAATTCATTGTCAGGATTGACAGTATTTTTATAGGATATAATATACCTACAATTTTAATTCAATAAGAAATAATATAATGTATGTACTTCCCAGAAAAAATCATCAATAATGTCTCCGGATTTCTGACACTGACATTTATCTGTCAGTTATAAACATTTTAAATTTTCAACTATTTTCCGTGGCATTCTTTCGGCTGTAAAATTTATTATAACAGATTATTTTATATATTATATTTCTTTTATCTCTAAATCTATAGAATATATAATAAAATATTTAAATGTATCAGATAGAGAATTTAATTTTCTTTAATATTATCAAGAAAAGTTTTCAAAAAATATTACTAATAATGTCATTAATGTCATAATGAGGAATTCGTAGTTAAACAGATCTTTATTATAATAGAATTTGTGAAATCGTACCTTCGATACATACACATACATCACCGTAAAAATGTTAAAATCGGATTCTAAGGACTTTAAACCGTGCTTATACACCAAAATGTGGATATGCGATTTTTAGCATGAATCCAATACCTTTCATAGTGAAAGTGTTGAAATTAGTGTCAAACTTTTGAACATACGTTAATTTAATTACCTGTGGAATCGGTGTACATAACAGCTTTCGTGTTCGTATCAGAAAAATACAATCCATATCTAAAGAACAACGACCTAACAAACGGCAGATCCTCAAACTCTTGCAGCGTGATTGGATTCTTCAACAGTTGCCATTCTGCTTGTAATGGAAAAAACTCATAAATAAACTCCCTCGCATCAGTCAGGAAATAATGGTCATCATATTCATATCTCAAACTATCCGCTTTCGCTTTATTTCCTTGTCGAGGGGCCTCCTTCGCGTTCACCAGGTGTCTAGCCCCCCAGTTACACTGTACGAATCTCCACGCCCCCGCCACCCACACAGCGTTCCAAGAGTTACGGAAACGGTTGTCAGAAAAGCGGACGCCTGGTTGGTATCCGGCAGATTTGCTGTAGCCTTTTATTACGACGCAGTGTAGACCTGCGTAACTGCATAAGCGTTTGAAAAGTACGTGGTAGCTTTCGGTGCCGTGTTTTATACCCCTAAAATCGGAACAACAATGAAAGAAGAATTAAAAGAAAGCAAGACATGGTTTGCCACAAAGATTGTGCAGGATAAATTCTGGACACCTATATATTATTGTAACTTTCATAATGTTGTACCTAGATCTACCAGATTGCGCTTAAAATACAGTCAAGTATTACCTTCCGTCAATTCTATGTATTTTGTACAAATGCCAAATGAACTGATCTTACCTCGTACTAAACTGAACTACTCCTAGAGAGAACAGCATGTTTTTTAAAATAAGAATTGGAAAATAAAAACATATATAGCATTATATTTCATGTATGGAAGCGAATACTAGGCATGAACGGGAAAGCATAAAAGAGAGTGACTGCCGTGGAAATGAGGTATTTACGTGGTGTATGTGGGTATGTCTGACGGGATCGCGTGAGGAATAATTTAGTATATGGTTGGGAACAATGTTATTAAGAGAGTTGGTGTGAGTCAGTTGAGATGGTTTGGGCATGTGGAGAGAATGGCGAGTGAACGGCTTGTTAAGCGTATATATCTTGGTTGAGGGTTTTCGATTGCGTGGCCGACCAGTGTGTAAGTGGATGGATGTGGTTGATAGGGTGCTTAAAGAGAGAAAGTATCCAAGTAAGAAGAGAAGAAGAGCATGTATGAATGCGATTATGTGTGTGGCGAGGCGAAAGAAGTCTGCTTAGATAGGAATGTGTGGCGAAGGATGATTGTTTCGTAACTATTATTGTGATCCGGATACCGAAAATCGGTCACTTTAATATGTTTAAGAGTAAAGATTTATTGTATGATGTTGATGTTGTTGTTATTGTTATCGGGTTTGTGCAAACCCACTAAGTGGGACACGCGTGATTTTATGTATGTATACCTTCCTTACCTATGCCTAAAGGTAACGGAAGGTGACCACAGATTTTATAAACAACAAGAAAAGATGGAATTCTGTGAAAAAATAAGTTTCAGAAATCACTGTACAAAATTTTATGGCTGAAGTTAAATCCGGTTATTTTATGAAAATAATTTTTTGATTCAGTAATTATTCTTAATTCATTTTGCTACGATAGATGCACTGAAGTTTTTATTTATTTGACTTTTTTGGTGTCCCAAATTTAAAATGCACAATGTATAAAGGCGGGTTAATCATACCTAAGAAGCCCCATCGGCGTATCTCCCCTCAGATTCTCATCAAAAGTCATCGTATTCAAATTCTTCACTGTTATCCATCTAAAAATCGTCCTCGCCTTTTCAATATCCGACGTACACCTTCCTACCAACTGTCGCACCAAGTCTGTGAAAGTCTTCTGGTCCTCCTGAGCCACGGAGATGGCAATATCGTCTATATGCGCGAACTCCTGGGGGTCTGTGTACACCTGGAACTTGGCCAACTGTGGAGGGGATGGTGGGGGAGCTGTACTAGGATAAGGAGATATATCCTCGCTGAAGACGTCGTCTAGGTATAAGGAAGAGGAAATCATGTATTCGGAGCGTTTGCTGTTGATGAGGGATAACATTTCGGTGGATTGTTTTTCGACTAGGGCTGCTGTCGCCGCACTGGAAATGAAAATAGCTATTTATGTATTAAGGACTTTAAATATTAATAAATATTAATTAATGATAGATGTAATTATTTTAACTGGACACGAAAAATTCTAGGGCGAAAAAGAGTGTCATTTCGCCCTTAAAACAATGCTATTTGTTCGACGTTTATACCCGGATGTGCAAAAAATATAATTACTTTCACGGCCGGTGTCGAAAAAAATGAGAAAATATTTGTATATCTTCTGGATATTTGTGTATTACCGTTCGTGTTCGAGCATCTTCCTCGTGAGCGATTCCTTTTTCTTGTCGCGACGTAGGGTCATGTTCTTTTCCAGGTCTTCACGTTCTTGTTGGTGCCTCAATGTTAACACATTTTGTTCGTCCCTTTTCCGTTTCACTTGCATCTCACGTTCGAATCGGTGTGTCAGTCGTTCTAGTTCTTTTTCCCATTCATCCTAAATACAAAACGACATAAATTAATGTGGACATCTCAGTCGTAGTAACAAAATAGAACATAAATCATTTAAGGTTTTGTAGGGTCGTGTGCTTGAGTGTCCGGTCGCGAATCTGGGGACCCGGGGTCGATCCCGACCGACGCCAAAAAATACTTCGAATTTAGTAGTACTATTGATCCCTGTGTTGTAATCTCCACTCCAGCATTGAGTGCCCGTGAGGTGACGCGTTGACAACATTAGAACAAATTCGATATTATTTTTTAATTCGTTTAAATTATCTCCATAAGTAAAACCTATCCATTTGTCAGAAAACATTTCGTTGAGATATTCTATAACCTGACAAGAATTGTGTGCAATTCAAACTTTAAATGAGATATTATTAAAAGGATTTTTTCTTAATAATATATTGATGGTATGTTGTATGTTGGTTGGTTAGTGTATGTAATTAGAAACTGTTGACCTTGATCTGCTGTTTTTAGAGTGGAACATGGAGGAGTTTGTAGTCGTAGTCTTAGTCGTGGTCGTGAGAGTGTCTTCACGTACCGAACAATGCCCACAATTATTATCCCATAACTGCACATGTGATGTGAACTTCTCATCAGAACACGGCCGAACCATTTTTATTACGGTATGGCCAAATATTATGCATAACATAAGTACAAGGAACTACTAGAAGGATTAATTCCTGGAAAATGTATTAGCCACCAATATTCCCTATAATAAGTAAGCGATTTTTCGCGATCTAAACGCAAACTGTTCTTCGCTATCATTTTGAAAAATACAAAGTCTGTTCAGAATACAAGTATAACAAAACATTTTGAATTACACGCCAACTGAAATATTTAGAGAAATGTGGTTGGTAGCATTGCGTTGCGCATAACCTCCTCTGTAACCACATCTTCTAGAATTGTTGATATCTCGTTTAGTTTTCGTGATATTGTTACTTGAGTGTCAGAGAAATTGCCGAAGAGATTTTGACTGAAAAATTGAACATGCATTAAGTTGCAGCAAAATTTGTTCCTCACAGAAAGAAAATCGAGTGGACGTTCATCGGCAGCTTCTTGAAATGACGCCGTTTTCAGACAATTGGTGACATTAAAGCAAATTTGTCACAGACCTTTAAGGGCATTTCAAATGAAGCTATTCAGGATTGCTTCGCGAAATGGAAACACTGTTGAGAAAGTGTGTGAATAGGGAAGTATATTACTTGAGGGATAGTTGTCTTCGAGAGATATAACTTGAGTATACGGAAATAAATTAAGAATGTCATAATTTTGTGATTACCCTAATTTCATCTCTGATGCGCCGTTCTTCTTCTTCTCGCTGTCGGGCGAACTTCCGGTAGAGGTCGTCCTCCTCCTTCCGGTGTTTCATCTCCAGTTGTGTCTGTTCATCTCTGTCCTGTAACACAACAATAATAATTATAATATTCAACGCAACACAATAACGGTTGTTATCACTATATAGAATATCTAATCATATATTTATTGCATGTTAAATTATTGTTATTATCTATTGCTGTTGCTTTTATTGTTTTATAATTCACGTTGCTACCAAGTTTTTTAACACCCTGTATCTGTGTGTAGGATTTGTTTAAGAATTATTTAAATAAACCGAAATTTTTATTTATGTAGATTTTGTTATTGATTTACATTTTCATAAGGCAAATAAAAGATATGAAATGTCTGTCATTTGTAGGTGTTAAATTTAAATGTTTTTACTATTAAACTATTACTAAATGTCAATGTTGTATATTAATCAATTATTGCAATATAAATTATAATAGATTATAAGATTTGCACATAAGTAGACAACGCCGATATAACGGGTCAACAAATGGCATTCATTATTAGGGAAGTAACATCAAATTTGGGACTTGTCTTTTGTCATATATTTGCCCGTAGATTATTACACTTTATTAATACATAAAATAAAAAATCTGTTGTGGCCAGCACAATACCTTCCGTCAATCCTGTGTATAAAATTCCATACATAATTTTTCTTGCAAAAGATTCTAAATTTCCAGTAATATTATTTCATAAAAAAACTATTCAAATTGCACTTGACACTGACATCTTCTTCTTCTTTAACTTTTCCCATTCGTTAGGGGTCGCTATTTTTGCGTGTCGTTATCATTCAGTTCCTTTTCTCTCAAATCTTCCGCAATACAGTCCTTCCATCTTATCTTTGGTCTTCCTCAGTTTCTTCAACATCCTATTACTAAACTATTCATTCTTGTTCCAATATAATTCTTCATAACATGTTCAAACCAATGTAATCATATTTCTTGTACCTTTCTAGAAACTTGTAATACTAGAGTTATTTTCTTACCGTATCTTTCCGTGTTTTCCCCAACATCTACTTCAACGTCCTCATCTCTGCCACATTAATTTACTTTTTATTGATACTGACATCTGAATTATATGAATATATTAATAGTTTCCATGTTTAGCATAGCTGGCTGATTTATAAAATTTAATTTCTTTAAAATTCTTTAACTCTGTATCTATTGAATATGAAGTATAAAATGTAATCAAATCGTATAGAGAATAATATATTCTTTAAGTTATAATAACGTTAAATGGCAATAAATCAAATTTAACTGTTAAACCTTCAAATGAGGGTACTTCCGGTTCACCAATTATAATGAAAATCTAATCAGTTGTTCTTCTGGATGTAAACTTGAGGAATACGAAAAAATTATAATTTTTGGAATCGTGGTGTTGAAGTTATGGGATCCGGAACTTTTGTCACACACACACAGACACACATACATACAGACATCATCGTAAAAATGGTAAAATCGTATTATAGGGACCTAAAACATGCTTATACACTAAAAACTAAAGGTGACGGAAGGTAAAAATACCCGAATATATTTATTTCAGACGGTACGAATACATTTGGAGTTGGGCTCGTATATGTATTTAAATTAATAAAAATTAAATGGCGGGAGGTATTGTGTTGGCCACATCAAATTTTTTCGTTATTGAAAATTAGAGGTGTGTATTCGGTTGAATCAGAATTATAAATATATTTGAATATAATGAACAATTAAATGTTCTCTTATCTTGTATTACATTTTGTATTGACACAAATTATGAAATATATCATATCTGTTACAAAAATCTATTACAAATCAATCTTATCTTGTATCCATTGGCACTACACAGACTGTTGCAGTTAGCAAGGTCATGAACATGGATAGAAAGTCCTATTTGCCATCGCTATACACATCCATACGTATTGCCTGTATCCGTATCTTATATTCTGTCTCTCGAGCGAACCTGCAGTATTATAGTGCCCGTTTCACTTTTATGTCGCTACATGGCTACATCACTTTCTTTCAGTTGCAATCGCAGATCACAGTTTCTAATCCAATATTATAACTGTACAATTGTATTGGTCAGTTCAGTGAATAGAAAATTTTATGTTTATTACTTGATGATTCGAATCGGTTGATGGCGTATTCTCATGCATATGCCATATTTTATTACAAATAACGGATTTGTGTGATTTTATTGGTTTTCATTTCAAGACAGATGCGAAGAAATATGAGATATCAAATAAAATATGAATTTAGCAATTTTTACCTTCCGTCACCTTTAGTAAGGAAGGTATTGTCTTTGGTCAAAAAAGAAACAAGAAGTGTACGAAATAATAAATTGTGCGAAAATTCTCATTGGTCGTTGATGGATATTGTTTTGATGTTTGAATTTGGAAATAAATGGTGTAGTAACCTACATATGTGGTCCGGGGCACGTGTGGCTGTGTGGCACCCACATGGGGGCACCCACTCTGCCTCCGTGTCGTAACCAGCGCAGCGCCATGGCCCGCTATGGTAGCAAGCCGCTATGTGCTGAGAAACGTCATCGCAACGTCACGCTACGTCACGCACTGTCCAACTATCCTCAAAATATTACATACTTATGTTAGTGGATAAACCAGAAATCCGGATGATTTCATTTGGACTAGAATACAATAATGCTCCTACTGTTTATGGGAATAACTGTTTAATTACATGGGTCATCAATACAATTATTAATTACTTTGTATTAGTAGAGAGATAATTGTAAATTTCTTCTGCTACTTAATGGCACCAAGTTCACTTCAGGCAATAAAATAGAATAATCATGGGTAAAGATAGGATATTGTCCATGTATTTTAAAATAACAATATTTGATGAATTTATGTTGTACAGACTCAATCTTAGATATATATTTATGATGGATTCCAGACTTGTAGACAATAGCGGACAAACGCGTAATACAAGCTTTTGAGTGTAGTTGTTTTACAGAAAGACCGACAATTTCTGTTTACAAATCCAAGATTTTTGTAGGATGATCTTACGGTAGTCTCAATGTGTACATTAAATGTTAGTTTTGTGTCAAATATAATCCCAATATCCTTAAACTGAGTTACTTTCTCAAGCGAATTAGTTTCCATGTGATATGCATAAGTGTAAATGTATTTTTTAACAAATTAACTCATTATTTTACATTTGCTGTAATTAAAGAACAATTTTGAGTTGTGGGACCATTTTAAAATGTTGTTGATGTCGTTTTGTAAAAGAATACAGTCATTAATAGAGTTGCTGGTTGTATATTATGTCATCGGCATACAATTTGAAAATGTTGAACACAGTCCACCACGTCATTAATGAAGAGGTTGAATAATAGTGGGCCCAAGTTTGATCCTTATGGGATCCCAGAAGTAGAAGTGAACGGGTTTGATTTAAAGTTATTAAGATGTACGGTCATTTTGCGGTCTTTGAGGAAGGAGTTGGGAAAACGAAGAAGGTCCTCAGTAAAGTGAAAATATTTTACACTGTCGAGAGCCTTTTTATAACAATAAACAGAAGTAAAACTAAAACGTACGGTGTTTTATTCAGTAAACCTCAAATATTATATCATTGTACTCTTTACAAATAGTTTTCTCAAGCATTCTTTCTGTATTATTTCAGAAATAGCAACACATTAACCTCTCTTCCTATAATAATCCGTTTTTACGTTCTGAAATCACAAGTGAAGTCATGTAATTACTAACATTATTGCAAAGTTAAGCAACAGCTGCATTTTACTAATCATAATTAGTGCTGCTGCTGCTGCTGCCTTTACCGTAAAAACTCTAAATGCAATTATAATTGTTTGAAAATCGTAATTAAATCAAAAGTAACGGGCAGGTGAAAATAAGAGAGCATTGTTGCATATTGACACACACACACATGACATGGCATGACACAATACATGACGAAGGCGCATTGTGAAGGAAATGATTTCTTCTTTCTGTTCAGAGCTGTGACTAAAGATTTTATCGAAGGCGAAGGTGAAAACACCTTTCAAAATCTAATTGTAGACTGAGAGTATCATTTTCACCTAATATGGTTGCTATTCTATTAATAATATATTTAAGCCAGAGCATTATCAACAGTTAAGTATATATATATATATATATATATATATATATATATATATATATATATATATATATATATATATATATTATATAATTGTACCTAAGAAATATTTCTGTCGTCACAAATGCGACATCATAACCGAAGTAGGGATCAGGCTGCAATCCTATAAATATTTCATAAACAAACTATGAAAATTGCACTTGAAACTGACATATTCTACTTTAGCTATTTTTTATTTTCTTTTTCCACTCATTTCTGTTTTGCGTGTTATCCTTATTCAGTTCCTTTTCTCTCACGTTTTCCGCAAGTCCTTTCATCTTATCTTTGGTCTTCCTCTATTTCTTCTACCTTCTATTATTAAGCTATTCCTTCTTCCAATATATTTTTCATCTCCTCATGACATGTTCAAACCAATGTAATCGTCTCTTTTGTATCGTTCTAGAGTTATTTCCCTTATTCTTTACTGTATCTTTCCGTGTCTTCCCCAATATCTATCTCAACATCCTCATCTCGGCCACATTCAGTAGGTGCGTTCATTGAAGTAAGCAAATCAAGCAAATGCTAGGTAAGCAAACGAGACTTGTTGCTTAGTACACTGATTTGCTAACTATATGACGAACTGTCTTTCAAACTATCATCCAGAAAGTTATATAATTATCAAATATAACATGTATCGATCGTATCTCTTTTATTAGTCTGGGAAGTTAGACAAAATTAATTTATAGATAGGTACAGTTATTTGATTAGTTTTATTTCAAATTTAATAATGTTATAAACATTCATTACAAAACTTTGAAAGCCTTTTGGACATGTGGTTTATATAAAAACACTATACAATAATATAGAAACAGTACTAGGTAACTTCATATGTATAATTTGTATTTCCCGCCATTATATTTGATAAGTTTACTTCCGGTTGCTTGTTTGCTGGGCTTATTAAACGCACCTATTATTTACTTTTCATTGATAGTGACATCTGTCAATTTGAATTATCTAAATATATTAGCAATTTCCATAGTTAGCATAGCTGGCTTATGTACGAAATTTAATATCTTTATAATTCTTTAACTCTATATCTATTGATTATGAAGCATAAAATGCAATCACATCGTATAGAGAATAACATATTCTTTAAAATTTATAAACATAATATGTTAAATGATATTTAACTGCTTTTTTTTCTAGAAAAACTGTTAAAAGTTGCAAATGACAGTATTTCCGGCGGACCAATTAAAATTTTTGGAATCGTGGTATCGGAGTTATGCGATTTGAAGCGATCGTCACATACACACAAACACATACATACAGACATCTTCGTAAAAATAATCTACGGACCCAAAAACGTGTTTTTTCGTTAGAAACTCACTATCGAATTTTTTGACCAAAGACAATACCTTCCTTACCTAAATGTGATGGAAGGTAAAAATAGCTATTTGTCCCTATATTTTCCATCATCTGTATGTTCATTAAACATCTTATATTTTATTTTTAACACCTAATATCTATCCATATTCATAGGAAGAGATCTAGGTAATGTAATGTTGACAAATACTTTCCAACTATGTTTCTAGTTGTAGTGTTTGTTTATTAGAGAATGCCATGTATATTCCCGCATATTTCGCATATGTTCGGAGTCCGACCACCATATTTTACATATGTAGCGCGTATGAGGTAGATATATAGTAACCTAGTGACATTCTAAGGACTAACTGGTAGTAGTAAATTACTCCTCGTAGCAAAAAAAAAACCGGTAGTGTTGAAATGTAACTATTGTTTACAAAACACCAAATGTTATGATGTTACATTATACCTTAAGCGTGCTTCCCATTGTGAAATAATGGTTGTTCTTTTGCTCATAACGTGCGATGACAAATTACAAGAAAAAAAATAAATCGAAGTTTGTACTCGAAGTTATTAAACAGCCTATATAGCCCTAGATGATTATAGTACGGTCAATTCTGATTGGTCCTTCT
This sequence comes from Harpalus rufipes, assembly GCA_951394225.1. NCBI lineage: Eukaryota > Metazoa > Arthropoda > Insecta > Coleoptera > Carabidae > Harpalus > Harpalus rufipes. The sequence continues at coordinate 27,899,067 of OX596289.1, read as the reverse complement.
AAAGATTCACTATAGTCGACCACGAAGCTGTCAATGTTTTCTGAATTATAGCAAAAAATCCTTTGAATTAATAAAATCTACAATAATAAAATATTCTGACCTTTTATTCAAAATGTGTTTTATTTACAATATAAAATATCTGTTGTGGCCAGCACAATACCTCTCGTCGCTTCCATTTTTGGTTTATAAGTTTAGGGCGCGAGCAGTCATGTGACTTTGTTGCCCTTGACAAGCAGATAGGGAGCCCGTGTCAGAAGGACAGTTAGTAATTATGCACATAGACAAGTAAATTTCATACTTTTGGTGAAAAATAAAACATGAAATCAGAAAATCTGCAAATTCTAAATGAAAAATTATGAAATTTGATATCTATGCATATAATTACTAGCTATCATTGTGACTCGGGCCCCCATATTTGTATGTCAAGGCCAACAAAGTGACAAGACTGCTCGCGCCCTATTGTATTTAACATTTCTTGTATACCTACACTGTACATCAAAAATTTTACTTTTATATATTCTTTATATTTAGATATTTTAATTTTAAATACATTATATGAAGAAATTTTATCTTACTTTAATTTTTTTAAATGTTTCCAATTCACTGTCGGGATTGACAGTATTTGTGAAGGATATATGTAACATACCTATAATTTTAAATATTTAACTGTTAATACAATAAGAAATAATATAAAGTATGTACTTCCCAGAAAAAAATATATACCTTATATTTCTTTATCTCTAAATCTATAAAAGATATAATAAAATATTTATCAGATAGAGAATTTACTATTCTTTAATACTAGCAGGACAAAAATTTTCAAAAAATAATATTTAGAAGATTTTTTTAAGAATCTGCTACTTCGGTTGTCCAATTATTAGCAAAACCTTTTTAGCTTTTCCCAGTAATGTCCGATAGGGAAATACGTAGTTAAACAGACACACACACATAGACATCATCGTAAAAATATTAAAATCGATTTTTAGCATGAATCCAATACCTCTCTTAGCGAGAGGTAAAAATATAAACATTTAGTGTTACCCCGTACACACACATACACATCTACAGACAACATCGTGAAAATGTTAGTCAGATTCTAGAGACCCTATAGAACGAATTTTCGAAAATCTCCAAGGCGAGGTAAAAATGCAAACATACTTAGTAGCGGGTGTTGTATGTAGCTCTAGGCTGTAGCGAGAAGATGTATTACATGGTAGTGTAATGATGATGTAACAGGTGTAGTACAAAGTGCGTGGGAGGAGCCACGGTGGGCAGAAAGGCCAACTAACCTACACACTGACCGACACAACAAGAATGCTAACAACTAAGCGCGACGACATCAAACAACAAATAGTTTTAATCCAAATCTGTTTCACTTCACACATACACTTGTAGATTATAATGCAAACTGCATTACCTATAAACGAAATATTATTTCTGGGTTGTAGGTTTTTTTTCTGGGGGAATACCTCTGTTTTCTGGATTCAACGTTCCATCCAACATTCGTGGTTAACAAAACCGGAACAAAAGAGAAATGCTTAATTAATTTATATGTATATATTGAAAGCTGTTTACTGTGAAGAGTGCTTGACATATGAACATATGAGTACCCACATACATATCTATAAATGAGAGGATTATTTTATTGTTACATCTGCCTGATGGAACCTAGTTGCAAGCGGATCACCTTGACTTCTGCCATGCATTCAGTGTTGAGTTTGTTGAGCGATCCCAGGCTTTGAACATTATTACCAAATGACACACTCCTACAATGATCTCATACGAGTATACATGTTATTGTGAGATCAGTTACATTGTTCATACTATCTGGATTTTGGATACATACGAAATCTATTAAATTTTTTATTAAACTTTCCCAAAATATTTCTTGCTACAGTCAATATATACTTTTTCAATAACCTCTCGCCAAGAGAGGTATTGGATTCATGTTAAAAATCGCATATCCAAATTTTAATGATTAGCACGTTTTAAGGTCCCTACAATCCGATCTTAATATTTTTACGAAGATGTTTATGTGTGTGTGGATGTTGGAAGGACGATTTCTCAAAAATTATAAGAATTAATATCTGCTTAACTATGTACGTCAATCCCGTCAATGAATTGGAAAAGAGTAGGTCAAAATTCCTAGAATGAATTTAAAATTTAAAAAATCTAACTATAAAGAATAGATGTAAGTAGAATTTTTGGTGTAAAGTGTAGGTATACAAGAAATGTTAAATACAATAGGACGCGAGCAGTCATGTGACTTTGTTGGCCTTGTCAAGCAGATATGGAGGCCCATGTCAAAATGATAGCTAGTAATTATGTATATAGATGTCAAATATAATAATTTTTCATTCTAAATTTAATGATATTCCATTTGCATATGGTTTGTTTTCCTCGACAATTCTACACTTCTGTTGACAAATTAACTACGTGAATATAGAAAATCTTGAAATTTTTAATGAAACATTCTTACATTTGACATCTATGTACATAATTACTAAGGAAGTGGAGAGAGGTATTGTGCTGGCCACAACAGATTTGTTGTAAATGAAAATATATTCAATATGCATATATATTTAATAGATAAAGAGCATACTAAGAATAGTATGGTTTGTAATATTTTTATTACGTTTTGAAGTAACTTCCAATCATTCATTAACGATTAATTTTTAACCCCGTACTAACACGGTTCCATATTACACGAGCAATTACAATATATCTACAATTAGAAGCCTTGGGCTGTTCAACATCTGCCATATCACTTTTACTATATTTCCTATAACCTACTCTGAATTTTTCACTTAATAGCTAAAGTAATACAAATTTGGAGATTTGAATGCTGCGTGAAGCAATCAACACTCCTTCGAGCTACAAAGAAGTAAAAAGGAAAGTGATTCCCATAAAAATACTCGTCTATACATTCTACGCAATTTGAAATATGTTGTTTCCGGATTTTACTCCTCCGGGCAGAAAACAGGTTCACATATCGATAAATAATTCACTTGTAGTTAATAGAATTTCTCTGATTTTTCTGCAAATCGCTGAAGTCAACACAATGATGATACAACCCAAGAAAAAATAGAAGGATGAGATGTGATGTAAGTTTTTTGCATTACTAATTTTATATTCCAAACGTATATCAATATATAAACATAAGTTTTTATGTAGTAAAATAAAATATATAATGTTTGTTTACCAATACTAACACACTTGATACAGGTGTGTTACTTATATAACGGAAGTTTCACAAATTGTAAACAGACAGTTTCCTGAATACATTTTTCTTGGTTTTACCTTCCGCCACCTTTAGGAAGGAAGGTATTGTCTTTGGTCAAAAAATTCAATGATGAGTTTTTAGTGAATAAGCATGTTTTATGGTCCCTATAATACGATTTTACCATTTCTACGATGATGTCTGTATGTATGTATATGTGTGTGCATGTCTGTGTGTGTGTGACGAAAGTTTCGGATCGCATAACTTCAATACCGCGATTCCAAAAATTATATTTTTTTCGTATTCCTCAAGTTTACATCCAGAAGAACAACTGATTAGATTTTGGTTATAATTGGTGAAGCGGAAGTAGCCTTATTTGAAGATTTAACAGTTAAATTTGATTTATTGACATTTAATGTTATTATAACTTAAAGAATATATTATTCTCTATACGATTTGATTGCATTTTATACTTGATATTCAATAGATATAGAGTTAAAGAATTATAAATATATCAAATTTTATCAATCAGCCAGCTATGCTAACCAAGAAAATTGTTGATATATTCAGATTGACAGATGTTAGTATCAATAAAAAGGAAATGAATGTAGTGGAGATGAGGATGTTGAAGTAGATGATGGAGAAGACACGGAAAGATAGGTAAGGAAATAACTCTAGTATTACAAGTTTCTAGAAAGATACAAGCGAGATGATTGGTTTGAAAATGTCATGAGGAGAAATAAAGAATATATTGGATGAAGAATGAAAAGCTTAGTAATAAAAGGTTGGAGAAACAGATGAACACCAAAGATAAGAAGGAAGGACTGTATTGCGGAAGGAACTGAATGAGAACGACGCGTAAAACAGAAATGATTGGAAGAAGAAAATAAAAAATAGTGACCCCTAACGAATGGGGAAAGCTAAAGAAGAAGGAGATGTTAGTCTCAAGTGCAATTTGCATAGTTTGTTTATGAAATTACTGGAAATTTAGAATCTTTTGCAAGAAAATTTATGTGCGGAAGGTATTGTGCTGGCCACAACAGATTTTTTTGTTTAATTTGCAAAATCAATTATAAAACTTTGAGAAAAATCTCACAAATGTATGTAAGTGTTTATAATCCGTTATTCAGATGTTAGTATATAAAAAATGAAAGTGTTCTTGACGTCGCCTACTTGATAACCATATTGCTTGTTTGTATAGCTAAAAATAGCCATAAGAATTTAATTCTAACATTCTAACATTTCACCTACGGCTCTACCATTTATCCTTCCTAATTCTCGTGTACGGTGTACGCTATATTAAAACTATATTTTAATTTTACTATACGCATATACATATGCGTACGAATATTCATGGCCGGTACATATGTGATTATGTGAAGCATGGCAAATCATTGAAATGAATTCGTTTGAGTTGTGTAAAGGATCTTTTAACAGAAATGAACGGCAACCAAGCATACATGATGAGATTTGCTGAATGGATTTTTACAGAGACGGCGGAATTATTAGAAAAACATGTGTGTATGCTTTGAATTTTTTGTACGATGTTTAATAAATGAACTGAATGTTTTGTACGAATGTATTTTGTGTACATGAATTGTAACAATTTGTAAAATCTTACTGTAAGTGTGATAATGTCCATGTTATTTTGTATGTATTTTTGTTGTATAATTGTTGCAAACCCTGAAGAAGGTGCAAGGGTGTAAGAATAAATGCTGGTTGACTGATCTTTCGAGTAATTGTTAACACCTAATCTACATCACAGTCGAGAAATTACCCACAACTCTAAATAATGTTTGAGCAAAACAATACCTCCCTAAGTAATAAACAGACAGGAGGTTTAATTAAAAATATGAAAACATTCCCGCTAAATTCCATTTATTACATAAAAGCCGACAAAAGATTCTCCTAAAATAATAATGACGATGTATGTTGCATGCAGTCTGTTCTAGAAAGATGCTAGAGTTAGATAAATCTCATATCCATCTACAGATATCTGCAGAACAATACAGGTTGAGATTGAAATTTCATGTGAAAAGAATGTAACTATTGTGAGAATATATATGCTGCCTTTATTAGTAATAATATTTGCCGCCTAATATAGGACGGTAAGTATAGATGTTGACATTTCAAACCGGTGTAACAAATTCCGAACTAGTTCCATCAGCAAGTAAATAATAATTAATAAACAATGTACTGTGTGAACACCTGAAAATAGAATACGTGATTTATGATATATATTTTCTGAACCAAAATTGGATATATGGTGATTTTAATTATTATTTTTACCTTCCGTCACCTTTAGGTAAGGAAGGTATTGTCTTTGGTCAAAAAATTCAATGATGAGTTTTTAGTGAATAGGCATGTTTTAGGGTCCCTATAATACGATTTTACCATTTTTACGATGATGTATGTATGTGTGTGTGTGTGTGTGTGTGTGTGTGTGTGTGTGTGTGTGTGTGTGTGTGTGTGTATGTGACGACGAGAGTGTCGAATCGGATAACTTCAATACCAAAAAAAAATTTTTTTTTCGTATTCCTCAAGTTTACATCGAGAAGAACAACTGATTAGATTTTGGTTATAATTGGTGAACCGGAAGATTTAACAGTTAAATTTGATTTATTAACATTTAACGTTATTATAACTTAAAGAATATATTATTCTCTAAACGATTTGATTACAATTTATACTTCATATTCAATAGATTATAGTATTTTATGTACCAAGGGCGTTACTATGATCATAATGCCAGGAGGGCGAAGAGGATCTAGCCCGAGGGCCTCCGGCCCGAGGGATAGATGTCGTCCGATGGGCATTATCATCTAGTAACGCTCGTGGTGCATACAAGATTTTATGTCTCACTAGAATATCTGAAACAAGTTTTAATTGATAATAATTTTGGTTACAATAATACTCAAATTTTGGCGTTGCTAAGGATGTTGTTTAATTGTGTTATTTATTATCAACGTTTATTTATTTTTAAAACATCAACCTCGAGGATCGGGTATGTTTATATACACCGTATCCTAGCAATAAAGAGTGCATAATACTTTAGTGAGACATAAAAGAATTTTAAAGAAATTAAATTTTATAAATCAGCCAGCTATGCTAAACATGGAAACTACTAATATATTCATATAATTCAAATTGACAGATGTCAGTATAAATAAAAAGTAAATTAATGTGGCAGGGATGAGGATGTTGAAGTAGATGTTGGGGAAAATACGGAAAGATAGATAAGGAAATAACTCTAGTGTTACAAGTTTCTAGAAAGATACAAGAGGGATGATTACATTGGTTTGAAAATGTAATGAGGAAAAATGAAGAAGATAATAAAAAATAGCGACCCCTAACGAATGGGGAAGCTAAAGAAGAAGACGATTGTATTGAAATTTCTTGACAGTTAATATGAAGAGTTAAATAAAAGATTGCTTCCTAAAATCAATGGACTTCTCTGTGATTCTGGAAAGTTGTCAATCCACCAACGTACACGCTACGAACTTTTACAAACTGTTATAAGAACGTAATGTATATGAAGTATTTGGGAAACCCCATTTGCACGTCCCTGACTATAATTTGTGAAGTGAGCATGACTGTATGGTGTGGAGGGCAACACGGAAACTAATTAATTATGTGTGCGAACCGGCCGGTAGAGCTTAGCCATGCATTAACAGTAACACTGCATTTGCTCTGAGCTGAGTTTTATAACTTTGTACTCGCATTTCCGAGAATTGTTCAATAAGTTTTAAATAATTTAAAACATTTCGGGAATGAGAAAAATGTGCGCCAGATTGGTACCGAAAATTCAGCCGAAAATTTGGTGATGATGCTTATCTTATTGAGTTTTGATTTAACTGCCCGATTAAGTCTCTGACCCAAATCATTTATTGATCGCACAAAAGTGACCTGTGTGGTGCATTTTACAGGTGCAGTAAACCTAACGATCTTTCTCGTATAAGATCCAAGGCTCAAGTCCAATATACATACAGTGGTACTAATTAATAAATATGTAATGATCTTGCATGTTGTGTAGTGTAATTAAAAATAAAATTAGCGAATAAATAGTTGTTGTTTGAGAAGTAACAATGTAGTGCAGTTGGCTTGCACGTCTGACACACTTACAGGTTGATATAATGACCTTCAACTCTGCTTGCTGCACCGGCTCAATGCTGCGCAGGTTCAACGCAAGAGTTACATCGTTATATTAATAATGAATACAAACTCTTACAAAGATACAAAGTGTAGCCGCTGTAGTCTAACAGTTTATGTTACGTATTGATCACAATATATCCATTTAAAACTGCCTCCATTTCTAGAGAAAACAATAATTTTTGTATTTTATATGTAAATTTTTTGTAAGTGCCACTCCATTATTGGGACATATGTCCTGTCGAGTGGCTTGATACTCTAAGCCACGAGACTCCATAGGTATTTAAATTAATAAAAATTAAATGGCGGGAGGTATTGTGTTGATCACATCAGATTTTTCTATCCAAGTATTCAAGTTCTTTGTCATGTAAACGTAGTTAATGCTCGACTTCACGTAACAGGATATCAGTGTAATACTAACCTTTACAATTCATTACATACAAATGCAGTCGAAATATTAATTAAATATGTTTCTTTTTTGACACAGTAACTTAGTAACAGTGACTCAAGGATTATGCGCTCACATAATAAAAATCAATTCTGTTTCCCACAAGAATCAACAGATTATTTATAAATAAAATTTTCATTTCATTCGCCATAGAAAAATTAATTAAGTGGTTAAGTTATTGTTTGAATATTAAATTTATTTTTAATATTCAATCTACCTTAGAATTTTTTGCTCATAGCTAATTGCTATGTGATTATGTTCTTAAGAAATTTGAACTATAAATTAACGGGAATTCCTTACATAAAAAAAGTAAAGAATTTCCGCCTTTAAATTACTTGAAAGTAAAAAATTCTGCATAAATAATTGATCTACTTTTCCTGACAGATGTTGCTTTAGAAAAACTTGTGAAAAAGTTGTATAAAAACGAAGTTAAGTATATAATAATATAGAAGATATCACACATGGTATTATTACAAACATATCTACATTATTTTAATTATAACTCATTAATTTGATTCTAGATAATTTTGGCGTTGAATTGGTATTAAGTTTGACAATTTAAATTTATGTTCCATATAACGAACAATCAAAGTCAGTTATTACCTTCCGTCTCCTTTAGGTAAGGAAGGTATTGTCTTTGGTCAAAAAATTCGTTTTACGATCCTACAATAAGATTTTACTATTTTTACGATGGTCTATATATATATATATATATATACAGGGTGATTCATCGGTCTGTCCTCTCTTTATAACTCTTTTATTTTAAGTCAGATAGAAAAACTCTTCAAATAAAATTTATATGATATATTATTGTCTATCTACGTACTATATGCACTTGTATACAGGATGCTCCGTTGAAGCGCAACAATATGCAACTTTATATTTCTTAATGGAACACCCTATATATATTTATTTATTTTGATAGTAAATTAGATTTCCTTTAAAAAAGTATTAAGTAATAAAGGGTCTAAAATTATAAATTAAGAAGTTATTTACCTTTATTCGTTGAATGATATTTTTGTATCATGTTATTATTAACAAAGTAAGCTATGGATAATTTGAAGGACAAGTTTTCGAGCATTTATTATAATTTTGCATTATTTAGTGTGTCACTAAATTTTAATAGCTTCTTTGTAATTAGTGTAATGTTTAAAATAAGTATTAATAAAAAAGAATCAAAATTTTGTATTAAATTATGGTTTTTTCCACTATGAACTACTATTTTTTATGAACGTAAATAACTTCTTAATTTATAATTTTAGACACCTTATTACTTAATAGTTTTTTAAAGGGAATCTAATTTACTATCAAAATAAATAAATATGTATAGGGTGTTCCATTAAAAAATATAAAGTTATATGTTGTTGCGCTTCAACGGAGCACCCTGTATACAAATGCATATAGTACGTAGATAGACAATTATATATTATATAAATTATATTTGAAGAGTTTTTTTATCTGACTTAAAATAAAAGAGTTATAAAGAGAGGACAGACCGATGAATCACCCGGTATATATATATATATATATATATATATATATATATATATATATATATATATATATATATATATATATATATATGTGTGTGTGTGTGTGTGTGTGTGTGTGTGTGTGTGTGTGTGTGACTATAATTTCGGTCGCGATAACTCCAATACTAGAAATCCAAAAATTACAATTTTTACATATTCCTCTTCGTATCATCCATATGCAGACTTGACTAGATTTTGGTTATAGTTGGTCAACCGGAAGTACCCTCTATTGAAGGTTTTGAAGAATATTCTATTCTATATACGAATTGATTACATTTTATACTTCATATTCAATGGATATATGTAGTGTTAAAAATTTATAGGATAAGGATAGTTTCTTGGCTGGGGAGTTAGTTGAAGTGAAAGATTTTTTGGGATTTAGCCATACTTTAATAATTTCAAACTCGACCGTTTCGACCCCACATGAATCTTCTTCAGGAGATGAAAATTGTAGTACCTATAAATAGATCCCGAGTTTGAGCTTAAAGGCGATCTACACACACACACACACACACACACACATACACACATTTTTAGCACCACCCCTTACTAAGGATAGCGGGAGGTAAAATCACATGTGTTGTAAGTGTATAACAGTATAGAGTTAGAAATCTATGCTTGTAACTCTTGTGAGAGTAGACACATTCGGCATTAGAAAAGAGTGAGTGTCAACGTCAACATCTGTCATGTCATGGGAATGCTATGCTGAGGCTAGCAGTTTCTATAACTGTTCGTAGGAGTGATTGTAATGTAACAAACAATCATATACGGTTTTATCAGCAGAATTGCTAATGTTGCATATCTGCAAAATACTGTAGTCACAGCAAGAACTATAATTCTTATGAGTGTCTGCTACGGTGTTTTTCGCATTTGATAAAGAGGGACTCTAAAACGTGCTTATTCATTAAAAACACCATCGAAATTTTTGACCAAAGACAATACCTTTCTTACCTATAGGTGACGGAAAGTAATTAGTATGTATGGGAGTAATTTTGCTGTTTGTTACGGTATTGCACATTGTGTATAATATAAAGCGGAAAAATAAAGTTTTACATGGCGTTTCCCTGTGCATGAATTCACTCATTTGTTTTGTTTTGTTTACTGTTGCCTCAACTACTATGTTTTTGTACAAATTCATGTTTACTTCGAATAGCTATATTATAAATTGTTCACAAATTATACTCATCATTTTGTTATTCGTAGAAAACTGCGAATATCTTACTTATGTTTTCGTTCCAACATTGCATTATTTTTGTTGAAATTTCAAACGAAATTATGATATAGTTTCTATATGAAATTATGAACTACTCTGACGAGGAGAAATCTTCTACTGGTACTGGTACTATTTAGAAATATGGCAACATACATAATTGTGGTTTCATGTTAGACTACAAAATTTTATGTAATAAGATAGATGGATGATGGTACCATTATATGATAGAAAATTTTGTTATAATATAATTGTATACTTCATGTCAAAATTAACTGCTTCGAATTAATCTTCGAGTTGAGCTAAGTTTCAAAACTCAGCCCGGTTTAAATGAATCTTCTTTTGCTCATAAAATCTTCGAGTCTGGCCAGCTTTTTTCTTTTCAGGCCAAATCGAGCCAAATCTCAAAAATGCATATTCCACACAAGCAAAAAGTTTGTGGCCTGAAGCCGAAGGCGAGGACTACGGTTTGCTAGTGTGGATTATGCTATTCCAAACGTGTTGTAGACTATACTTTCTCTAACAAGATTTTAGAAATTATACATAAAATGTTGATTGATAATAACAATATATTATCATATACCATTAAATTTTTTTTTCGCCATAAATTGCTTATAATAACTCCATTCATATTTTTCTTTTGATTTATTTGGTAATAACTGACTCCCTGTATCATTAGCAAGTTCCCTTAGTTAGATAAACTTATTACTCTGGACAACTCGAAAAACCTGTAAAATTTAACAAAAAACTCTAAAAATGTTCAAAACTTTAAAACGTCAAACGCGAATACAGTAATAAATAAATATAAAACAAGGAGTCATAACCATAGCCCATAGCAACCGAACCAAGATATTTGATATATCGCGCTAATATGCGGCGAAATTGATTGTGATTCGTCGAAAGCCGTGCGGTATTATTCCAAACGGCGTACGGAATTATTCCACACGGTTTGTTGGACTAATACTAATTCCAACATAATTTTGAGTTGTACAATGTAGTTGGAGAAACTATTTATTATCAAAATCATTTATGCCATTTTGTAGTATTAATGTAGTAGTATTCAAATACTAATCTACAGCTTCAAAAATAAAGTTAAGGTATTGATATCTCGACTTACCAAGTAGCAATCGATGGGTTTCTCTCGGGACTGTCTATACGCCTTCTGTAACTCGGTCTGACGCAGTGCGTGGGCGATATGTAATGCGCTAGCATCGAACCTTCCATATTGGTGCTCGTGTCCGTGTGCTGGACTCCCAGGACCTGGGGGAGACACGGACCCATGGTGGCCTCCCCCGGTTCCGTTCTGGGTAGTTCGGGTTATACCTGTAACAACAATACTGTCACTAAAAAATTATTCTACCAGAAGAATCAGTTATTTAAAGGGAATGCTAAAAGTTAAAGGTAATATATATCTTATAAGAGATGCCCTCTTTTAGGGAGACATTATTTTAACCAAGGCTTCGAACCCAAACCTGAACCTAAACAAACCCGGAACCGAACCTCAAATATATTTTTCAATTGAACCCGAATGGGAACCGAACCGAATATTAAAATTCTGATTCAGGGTTAAGCTCCGGTTCAGGTTCATTTTGAGTTCGAACCGTACGCGTAATCGTAACACAGCCAATTATCGACGCCTGTGTTATCTGTTTGTGAAAATTGTGTTCGTGTTCTTGTCTTGCGTAAATTTTGGCTCGCATTTCAAATTATTTCTATATAAAGATTGTTGTTCAAAAAACATTAATTCAATTTTCATTAGGCCGAACCCAACCTGAACCCAATAGCTGAAGCTAGAACAAAACCGCAAATTTTATTAATGTTTGAACCAGAACAGCACCCGAACCCATCTCTCAAAAAATAATCTGAACCGAACCCAGTTTTTGGCGGGTTCGATGCCCTGTTTTTAACACAACACTTTTGTTAATAAGTTAAAGTTAATAGGGAAATACGTTAGAAGTTTTACAAAAAATTCTACCAATTTTGTCCGTGACGTTTTGGACTTAAGAAGAGGAAGCATACATTACGTTCTTTTGTTGGTTTTCTCAGTTTAAGACATCTTTTGATTGAAGGTTGTTTTATTAATGTATTATAAATTCTGCAAAAAAAATTTAAATAATTTAATAACGAGCATTTTACAGTTCTAATTTTTACAATTTCGAATTGACCTTGTATCTTTAAAATAATGACCTTCGAACAGACCGTCCAAAAACAATTATTACCGTTCATTCGATTCAATATTCAAGCAACCCTGGACATCCAATCAATTGGAAGGACGGAAACCATGTGCTACCTGTATTCCCCAAAATTTAACACCAGGTCAAAAGATTTGATCTGGTTTAGAATGTTATGATAGGCGATGAAAATTCATATGAGCCCGAAAAAAGCAATCTTATCTTTTTCTTTTATTTAACGCTTCATATGAACTGTCAAGAAATTTCAATACAATCTGTCAATCGGTCTAATCGCAACAAGCGTCTGTGTCTATCTACCTAGCGTTAAATCGGTAATAGATACAAAACAAAGTTCGTGCGGTGATCAAAATTTTTCATTTAAACGGAGAGACAACAACGGAAATCATAACCAAGTTGGATGCTGTCCTTAGGAATGCTTCACCTTCCTTTTCCACTATGAGTTTCTGGGTTTCGGAATTTAAGAGTGGCTGGACATACACCTGTGACGAACCACGTTCAGGTCGACCAAAATCGCCTACCACACCGAATATGGTTATGGAAGATCGACAAATAGAAGTGCGACAGATTAAGGAAGCCATAGGGATCTCTTATGAAAGTGTAGTTTATATTTTACACAATGGATGGAACAGTCGAAAGCATGGATTGGACATGGTGAATCGACCCCGAAGAAAGCTAAGTTAATTCAGTTAGCAGGAAAGGTGATGGCGTCAATCTATTAAAACGCCAAAGGAATTTTGCTAATTGTTTATCTTGGTAAAAGAATAACTGTACTACGCCATACTTTTTAACCAACTGAAAGCAATAATTCAAGAAAAACGCTCAGGAATGGCAGTGCAAAAGATCTTATTTCACCATGATAATGCACCAGCCTATTCAAGTCGAATTGTACAACAAAAATTGAACGAACTGAGGTTTGAAATCCTATCGACGGTACTCGACCGATTTGGCTCCTTCCGAGATCCATCTTTTCCCAAAACTCACAACGTTCAACGCTGGAAAGATATTACGATCCAACGAAGAATCCATCGATACAGTAAATGCTTTGAGGACCTCAAAGAGATCCATTTTCGGGAGGGAAACAAAAGTTGGAAAACGCTAAGTTTGTTGACATCAGAGAGGGCTATGCAGGAAAATAAAATGTAGTTTATTAATTGAATCGAAGTAGCGGATAAACCGTTAATCGATTTCCGATGTAAGAGTGAAACGCTGAAGAGTTTTCACTTGCACGACTACAACTACGACTGGTGTCCGGAGTAACTCAGCTACTCTGGTTTGCTCTGCTTCTGTTTGTCCCAAGATAACATTTCACTTTCTCTACATCCGCTTATTTACCAGACAAACAGCAAACATTAAATATAAATCATTGCAAAATTATATCGACATTTGCATTTTTACCGTTCGTCACCCATAGGTAAGAAAGGTATAGTCTTTGGTGGCGGAAGGTAAAAACATTGTTAAATATTACTTAATTCTATATATTTGATAACTGACAACTGATAGATAAAAAAATTTACCTCCCGTTATGAGAAGTATTGGATTCATGCTAAAATTCGCATATCGATTAAGCACGTTTTAAGGTCCCTACAATCCAATTTTATATTTTTACGATGTCTGTGTGTGTGTGTGTTTGTGTGTGTGTGTTTGTGTGTGTGTAAGAATGTTGGAAGGACGATTTCTTAAACTCTCCACGCCAGCAATGAGTGCCCGTGAGGTGAGTCCTGGTAAACGCCCACCCAGTACATCGTAATTTTTACTTCTCGCTAAGAGAGGTATTGAATTCATGCTTACATCTCATATCCACATTTTAATCAATAAGCACGTTTTAAGGTCCCTACAAAACGATTTTAATATTTTTACGATGTCGTCTGTGTACTCGTATGTGTGGATGTATGTGTGTGTATATGTGTGGGGACGTTGGAAGAACGATTTCTCAATAACTATAATACTTAATATATGTTTAACTACGTATTTCTCAATTGGACATTACTGGGAATAGCTGAAAAGGTTTTGGTAATAATTGGACAACCGGAAGTAACAGATTCTTAAAAAAATCTTCCAAATATTATTTTACTTTTTATTACAGATAATTGTCGGTGTCACAAATCCCGAGACATTACTGAAGATTTTTTCTGGGAAGTACATACATTATATTATTTCTTATTGTATTAATAGTTAAATATTTAAAATTATAGGTATATTACATATACCCTTCAAAAATACTGTCAATCCTGACAATGAATTGGATATATTTCGAAAATTAGAAGAGTAAAAGAAAATTTCTACACAGAATGAATTTTCAAAAAACTAAATATAAGTAGAATATTTGGTGTTAAATACAATAGGGCGCGAGCAGTCATGTAACTTTGTTGGCCTTGACAAGCAGATATGGGGGCCCGTGTCAGATTGATAGCTAGTAATTATATACTACATAATTTTTCATTCTAAATAAATAAATAAATAAATAAATATTTCATCACGGCATATTACCCATTGCTGAGTGCGAATATGTTTCGTAGACAGATATCGGTAATGATGGAATATTTGTACCGTGTGGGCGCTTACCAGGCGTCACTTCACGGACACTCATTGCTGGCGTGGAGAGTGCGCCACAGGGGTCAATTTTGTACCATTAAAATGCGATGTAATTTTAGGCATCGGTCGGGATCGAACCCGGGTCCCCAGATTCGCGACCAGACACTGAGGCACAGTATTTTTCATTCTAAATTTAGTGATTTTTCAATTCCATGCGGTTTATTTTCCTCGACAAATAAATTCCACACTCCTGGTGACAAATTTACTACATGAATTTAGAAAATCTTGAAATTTTTACATGACTGCTCGCGCCCTACACTTATGTGACCAAAAACGGAAGTGGCGAAGGTATTGTGCTGGCCACAACAGATTTTGTGCATTTTGACTAATCAGACGACATAATTTATTTTCTTATCTACATCAACGCTATTTTCGTTCAAGAAAGGCACTATAATATGAAAACGACACAAATTGAATGTCAAGATACGGAATAATTTTTATGTTTGTCCAACTCAATTAAAAATAATTATACACATTTAACTTTAGTTGATAATATTTCATATTGCGTATGTATTGATTAGAAATCGTTATATGTTGAAAGTAAGTCCACTCCGTATCGTCTTTGAAATGGTCACTTTCAAGTTGACCACTTGTCTACCGGACGCCAAGCTGAGTGAAAGGTGCAAACAGCTCAAGCTATGCTAATTGCCTCTTCTCCAATATCATGCTTAATAATAACACAACACACATAAAAACTGCATAACAAGCAATACTATTAAATCTTCTATTTATAGCGAGCGATCTTCATACGCATCAGCGAAGATTATACTGGTATTAGTTGTTAGTAATAGACTAAGTTATACTCGTATGATGTGAATTCGCAATTACAAATCGTTATTTAAATGTATCTAAGTCTGCAATGTGATATTATTTTAATTAATCAAATTATAACTGTTGGCTGGAAACTAATATGATATTTAATCGAATGTACAATACCTCTCGCTATTTTCATTTTATGTTGCAAAGGGCGCGAGCAGTTATGTGACTTTGTTGGTCTTGGCAAGCAGATATGGGGACCCATGTCAGAACGACATCCATACCATGGATGACAAATAAACATAAGAATATTTTGAATTTTTGAATGAAAAGTTATGACATATAACAATTGTGACTATGTAAATAACTACTAGCCATAATATCTGCTTGCCAAGACCAACCAAGTCACATGACTGCTCGCGTCTTGTAATTAACGAATTTAACATTTCTTGTACACACAAATAATTGAAATTGTATCTCTTCTTTCGTTCTATGAGAAATTTTGTCCGAATATTCTAATATGTTATTAAAACTGCTGATTTTTAACACTGACATTTTGCATTTATCTGTCAATTACAAACATTTAAATATCTCAACTGTTTTTTGGGCAACGAGATTTATTACAACAGATTATTTTATATTATTATATCCTATATCTCCAAACCTATACGAGATATAATAAAAATTATAAATATGTCAGATTGAGAATTTAATTATCTTTAATATTTGTAATAACAAATTTTCAAAAAATAGTATTAGCTATATTTTATTTTCTTGTTTCACTTATTTCACGTGTTCTCATTCAGTTCCTTTTCTCTCAAGTTTTCCGCAATACAGTCCTTCCATCTTATCTTTGATCTTCCTCTGTTTCGTCAACCTTCTATTACTAAGCTATTTATTTTTCTTACAATATATTCTTCATCTCTCCTCATGACATGTTCAAACCAATGTAATCGTCTCATATCTTTCTAGAAACTTGTAACACCAGAGTTATTTCCTAACCGTATCTTTCCGTATCTTCCCCAACATCTACTTTAACATCCTCATCTCTGCCACATTCATTTACTTTTCATTGATACTGACATCTGTCAATTTGAATTATCGGAATATATTAGCAGTTTCCATGGTTAGCATACCTGGCTGATATAAGAATAATCTAATCACCTCTTCTTCTGGATGTAAACTTGAGAAATACGAGAAAAATATAATTTTTGGAATTGTGGTATTGGAGTTATGCGGTCCGAAACGATTCTCACATACACACACACAAACTCACAGACACACACACCTACATACAGATATCGTCGTAAAAATAGTAAATTCGTATTCTAAATACAATACCTTCCTTAACTAAAGGTGACGAAAGGTAAAAATCACAGCTTACTACTCGTAATTATGCTAAATATTAAAAGACTAACCCTCATAAGTAATACAATAGGGCGTTTTTAATTCAAAAGTTTGATAACAACGTTTGGGATAAAACTTATTACCTCTTAGATTGTAAATAAGTTGTTAGTTCCTGGAACATTTATCATTATTTATTAAGATTGTTGATGTTTTACCACGGCTATAAATTATAAAACTGTAAAATATTAGCTTCAATTGTTCAACACGTGAGAGTTTTTACAAACAGTTTAAACAATAAAATTATAGTAATAATTGTCTAGTAAAATAAAAAAATGTGGTTAATAAAATTATAATACATTCTTTTATAATAGAGCGTAAATAAGAAAATGTTATTTAGTTATATATTATTAAACTACTACAGTACCCTTTAATTTGAATTGCTAAATTTAAGGGGGTATTCGGACAAATTGATTTCTGAATTTATATAGATAAGTGTAAATAACTTCTAAACTAAACTACTCCTAAAAAGAATAGCATGTTTCTTAAAATAAGAACTCGTGAAAATGGTATTACCAACCTATGCAATGGATATAATGTGTGTGTGTATGTATAATGGTATGTCGTATGGTGTATAATTCTCATTGCTTTGCTGGGCCGCTAACTGTAATACCCGTATTAACATATTTCCTCCGGCTCGCAGAGGAGTCATTAGCCTTATGCTAACCAAACCAAACCATACCACGCTGCAACGCTAATATCAATTATGCTAAAGGACTTATTCACTCATCAAAAAACATTTATAAAGTTACATAACGAAAATGTGGAAAAAATGTTAGATTTAAAAAAAAACATTTTCTTTCACTTTCCGTAACATGTTGATTCGTATTTATATTTATTTTGTTGTCAATCCAGTTCTGCTTTTGTACGATATTAGAAAATGTTCAAAAAAGATTTAGCTTTTAGCAAAAAAAATGTATTAGGAGATTAATATTAATGAAATCCGTATTTTGTGTTCGACGTTATTTTAAATTATTATTTGACACATCCATGCCGTGATTATAGGTTTGTGTATATAAATACAACAAAATATAATTGATTGATTTATTATTCATTACTACTACTATTTCCTCAATTTAAGAGAAATCTCGTATAAAATACTGTCTTTTAAAATATAAATTCGCTTGACCACCTTGCTAGCATGAAACTAACGAATATAATAATTCATAGATACATATATCAAATGAATAATTAGTCACAGTTTGTGTAAAAGTAGTTATAAACCCACGACATATGTTACGAACATCTGTTCTGTCTGTCGGTCTGTTTGTGAGTCTGTTTCTAGAGTCTAGACTTCTAGACTTAGGCCAACTGCCCTGTTTTCGCTAATTGTACCACCAATATAATTGTTCATAAATCAATATACTTCATACATTTGTGCAATATATACTAATTAACATGGTTTCTATATCTATATTTGCCTAGAAATTTAATCCATACACCGTATTGCATTTCCGTAAATTATTTTTGAGTACACCGTTGCACTGAACATCTTATAAGGTTATAGAGATAGAGTATTCCAAATCTCAGCATAAATTATTAAGAACGTAATATTAAAAAAAAAATTGTTGTGGCCAGCACAATACCTTCCGTCAATCCTGTGTATTATGTATAAATTCCATACATAAATTTTCTTGCTAAAGATTCTGAATTTCCAGTAATTTCATAAACAAACTATGCAAATTGCACTTGGCACTAACATCTTTTTCTTTAGCTTTCTCCATTCGTTAGGGGTCGCTATTTTTTATATTCTTCTTCCACTTATTTCTGTATTACGTGTCGTTCTCATTCAGTTCCTTTTCTCTCAAGTCTTCCGCAATACAGTCTTTTCATCTTATCTTTTTCATCCAATATATTATATATTTTCCTCATGACATTTTCAAACCAATGTAATCATCCCTCTTGTATCTTTCTAGAAACTTGTAACACTAGAGTTATTTCCTTACCTATCTTTCCCCTACATCTACATCTCTGCCACATTAATTTACTTTTTATTGATACTGACATCTGTCTATTTGAATTATATGAATATATTAGTAGTTTCCATGTTAAGTATAGCTGGCTGATTTGTAAAATTTAATTTCTTTAAAATTCTTTAACTTAATATCTATTGAATATGAAGTATAAAATGCAATCAAATCGAATAGAGAATAATATATTCTTTAACTTATAATAACGCTAAATGTCAATAAATCAAATTTACCTGTTAAATCTCATATTTGAATAAATATATGTATGGATTGTTCTATTTGCTATCAATTTTTCGAACACCGGAAGTAATAATATCAAACTACTTCCGAAATTATATAGAGGAGGTATCATACTATAATTTATATTATTATTAAAATCGTTACAAGAATTACTTAGTAATATATTTGTTGGTTTATTTATCGCTGGATACCTGTATATAAAAGAATCTGTTGTATTAAATCTTGCATCCCAAACTACTAAAGAAACCAGTTAAGTTATTCAGATGTTTGTAATTAACATATAAATGTCATTGTCAAAAATCAAGATTAGTTTATGTATTAAATTCGTGACATAATTACCTTCCGTCACCTTTAGGTAAGGAAGGTATTGTCTCTCTCTCTGTGTGTGTGTGTGTGTGTGTGTGTGTGTGTGTGTGTGTGTGTGTGTGTGTGTGTGTGTGTGTGTGTGTGTGTGTGTGTGACGAAAGTTTCGGATCGTATAACTTCAATACCACAATTCCAAAAATTATATTGTTTTCGTATTCCTCAAGTTTACATCCAGAAGAACAACTGATTAGATTTTGGTTATAACTGGTCAACTGAAAGTACCCTCATTTGAAAATTTATTAAATATTTTTTGATATTTAATGTTAATATAAATATTAAAGAACATACTTCTCTATACGAATTGATTGCATTTTATATTTCATATTCAATAGATATAGAGTTAAAGAATTACAAAGAAATTATACTTTATCAGCCAGCTATGCTAACCATGGAAACAGTTACTATATTAAAAAAATTCTAACTGACAGATGTCAGTATCAATGAAAAGAAAATGGATGTGACAAAGATAAGGATGTTGAGATAGATGAAGGGGAAGACACGGAAATATAGGATAAGAAACACGATTACATTGGTTTAAATATGTCATGAGAGGAGATATAGAATATATTGGAAGAAGAATAGCTTAGTAGACTAAACAGAGGAAGACCAAACATAAGATAAAAGGACTGTATTGCTGAAGACTTGAGAGAGAAGGAACAAAATGAGAACGATATACAAAACAGAAACGAGTGGAAGAAGAAAAATAAAACATAGCGACCCTTAAAGAATGGGAAAAATTAAAGAAGTGCAAGTGCAATTTGTATAGTTTGTTTATGAAATAATTTTACTGGAAATATAGGATCTTTTGCAAGAAAATTAATGCATGGAATTTGTACATAATACACAGGATTGACGGAAGGTAATATACTGGTCACATGAGATTTTTTTTATAAATTCCTTTTTTGGAAACCCTTATTAGTTTATATATAAAAAACAAAATAAATATTTCATCACGGCATATCACCCATTGCTGGGTGTGCCAATCTGCTGTGTACACAAATATCGGTAACGATGGAATATTTGTTCCGTGCGGGCGTTTACCAAGCGTCATCTCACGGGCACTCATTGCTGGCGAGGGTACTCCACAGGGATCAATTTTGTGCCATTAAAATTCCATGTAATTTTTGGCGTCGGTCGGGATCGAACCCGGGTCCCCAGTTTCGCGACGAAACACTCAGGCACTGATAAAATAAAGTATACAAACGCAACCTTCCAATCACCCTTGCATATAAATACAACGCTGTCACTATGATACAATATTTTTTCAATAGACTCGAAACTATATTGTATCGTGATTGTATCGTTAATGTAAATCAACTGTTACAAGTCAAAAGATGTTCAAAAAATATGTCACTGTAAGTATTTGTATTTACTATGTAATAGAGTTGAATGCTGGGATAAAAATAGACGCAGTAACTCTAGCTCCATTCTGTAGCAGTTATACTGTATCACAACACCACACAACTGTTCACATATTTTCACTATACTTCACTTTACATTATTAATTATATTGTATCACTTTATTCCTCAACTCAATATTTATTTACATTGATAAAACTCACCATCAACCTCATACGATCCCCTTCCGGGTCCCCTAATCTGCTCATTCACAAAATTCTGACTTCTCGGAACATTAAGCGCAGACCTAATCCCCACTGAAGACCCATCCAAATGTCCCGGCCCTATTTTGGGCACATGGGAACTGCAGTAAACCTCCTTATCCTCCTGTCGATGTTGGTTGTTGTAGTATGTCTTAAGCGTTAGCTTGGTCCCACACACAGAACACTTGAAGCAGCCGCTGTGGAAGAAGGTGAAGTCTTTTAGGGGCCCTACGCGGTCGACTTGGTAGACGGTGTCACTGCACCGAAGGCACACCGACTCGTAGAAATTCGGACGGTACATGTTACGGTATAACATCGCGCACTACAAGGAGGCCATGTTCAGGCTCCAAAGGTGAGATGATGACTGAATTTGTGGTCAGGATAATGGATGGTAGAGGTCGTGGCGAGAGGATAATGGCAGGTATAAGGTGGTGACAATATAGTTATGTATATAGGTGGTCTATAATTATTGACTAGGTCGAAGTCAGTAATAAAATTATAAATATTATAATGAGGTGTTTTAACTTGCCGCCTTTTCTGTCGCCTAGTGACGTCAGAAAACTACTCACCAATGAGGGCCTTACATTTGCCACTGACAGAATTTAAACTGACTGATTTTTACCACTCGCTAAGAGAGGTATTGAATTCATGCTAAAAATCGCATATCCAGATTTCAATGATTAAGCATGTTTTAAGATCCCTACAATCTGATTTTAACATTTTTACGATGATGTCTGTCTGTATGTGTGTGTGTGTGTGTGTGTGTGTGTGTGTGTGTGTGTGTGTGTGTGTGTGTGTGTGTGTGTGTGTGTGTGTGTGTGTGTGTGAGTGGATGATATCTCAAAAACAATAATACTTAATATCTGTTTAACTACCTACATATTTCTCAATTGGACATTACTGGAAAGAGCTGAAAAGATTTTGGTAATAATTGGACAATCGAAAGTAGCAGATACTTAAAAAAAATTCTTCTAAATATTATTTTTTAAAAATGTTTGTTGTATTAAAGAAGAGTAAATTCTCTATCTGATACATATAAATATTTTATTATATCTTTTATAGATTTAGAGATAAATAAATATAAGGTATATATTTGTCATGGAAACCAATTGGAAAATAAAAAATATTTGTAACTGACAGATAAATGTTAGTGTCAAAAATCCAAAGACATTACTGAACATTTTTTTTTGGGAAGTACATACATTATATTATTTCTTATTGTATTAATAGTTAAATATTTAAAATTACAGGTATGCCCTTCAAAAATACTGTCAATCCCGATAATGAATTGGAAACATTTCGAAAAATGAGTAGGACAAAATATAAAAAATAGATATACATAAGTAGAATTTTTGGTATAGAGTGTAGGTATACAAGAAATGTTAAATACAATAGGACGCGAGCAGTCATATTTTTGGCCTTGCTGTCAGATATGGGGGCCCGTGTCAGAATGATAGCTAGTAATTATGTACATAGATGTCAAATATCATAATTTTTCATTCTAATTTTTTTCCAATTCAGTGTGGTTTATTTTTCTGCTGTAAGCATAAATACTTTTCTAATTAAATAAGAAATAATAATAAAAAAAAAATATCTTTCCATTTGTGTTATTGGCTAGTATTTCTTGGACGTCACAGGAGTGTAATTTGGCGCCAATTCAAACATATGTATTTTTAAATTACTACTTTGCTTAATATATACAGAAATTTGAACAGAACATCATACTTTTTATCGTAGAAAAACTTATTTTTTCCGATAGTATAAATAAACTGTTTGGTAGAAAAAATAAGTGTAATATAATATTATAAAATGATGCAGAAGTCATAATAATCTACCTCTGAAAGTACTAATGCTATTACACCTTGCCCCTCACCTTCACATTCCGAGAATTCCAAGCATTGTTCGTTGTTCACCTGTTTCATTCAGCCTGATGTGTGGTTACTAGCATTATCTGTAAGATATGTTGGTGGCATGGATTACATAATATATGTATTAATATTTAATTACCTTATTTCTAAAAGTGTGCATAGATATTTTTATTTTATTTTTGTGATAAACATATTTCAGTTACCTATTTACATTGTAATAAAAATATATATTTATAATATTACAATAATGGTTTAGTCAGTTCAAATAGTCAATAAAATTAAATAAAGTAACAATTTTTTAAAAGAAAAATTAAGTTTGTGTTTTGATTAATCGTTGAAATCACTGAGTTATCATCTTGATCTATCGTTAAAGTCACTGAGTTTTCATCTTGATCTATCGTTAAAGTCACTGTGTTACCATCTTTATTTATCGTTAAAATCACCGAGATTTCGGCAACCAACTTTACACTCCTGTTGAACTTCTATCTCGTCAGAAATTCTGGCACAATATATGTCCCGTATTACTGCTGAGTTGGCATTGTTGCATATTGACGAAAAATATAATTGAAAAATAGTCGATAGTAAATTTATCGCTACTTCGCTGTCGTAAGTATACATGCCGTGAGCAACTGTGATTCGGACGTCTTCGGTTCGATTCTAACTGACGTTAAACTTGAAATTTATGTTCAATTTTCCACTAGCTAAGCAAAAAATGGCTCTTCGGGTGGTATGTTTCCTTTATAACAACCTGAGCTTTTTTGGGCGAACTAATAATTGAAGAGAAAAATGTTGTATACAAAAAATGATTAGGAAGAAAGGAATAATTTAACAGTACTAAAAAACCGAAAATTCAACCAGTGGTACTCAAACGGTGGAATAAAATTATATTTTTTAAATAGTACCCTATATAACTTTTTAGTCCATTAGATTGATAATTTTTTTTTCTGATTCGAACGACATAAATCTTGCATAGGGTTATATAACAATTATTTCGAGAAAACGGGTTCAAAACATTGTCACACTATTGAAATAGGCTATGCAATACCGTATAAAAAAATTAAAAATCTGTTGGGGCAGCACAATACCTCTCGCTACTTTCGTATTTGGTTACGTAAGTATAGGACGCGAGCAGTCATGTGACATTGTTGGCCTTAACAAGCAGATATGGGGGCGCGTGTCAGATTGATATTTAGTAATTATGTACATAGATGTCAAATATCAGATCACGTAGTTAATTGTCACTAGGAGTGTGGAATTGTCTAGGAAAATAAACTACATGGAATTGGAAAATCACGATATTTAGAATGAAAAATTATGATTTTGACAACTATATGTATATTATCTGCTTGTCAGGGCTAACAATGTCACATGTTTGTGTATACCTACACTCTACACCAAAAATTCTACTTATATCTATTCTTTATTTTTAAATTTATTCTATGAAGAAATTTTGTCCTACTCTTCTAATTTAATTAAGCATCATAAAATCGTTACAATCACTTGATTCACTAACATGATTCTATATAAATATGAAGTGGAAAGTAATGATATAAAGACTGACTTAGACAATGAGGAGCATATGCACAGCACGTTTCGAAGTTTCTACGACCGAATAACTAAACATTACTTTCCTATAAGTACAACACAAAACAAGGATGATAACAAGCACAAGTGAATTGATTGTCGCAAATGAAACCCAAATTCACATAAGGAAAAGTCGTACTAGCACATCAACTAGTTCATATAGAGAAATCAAGAAATGCTCATCCATCATTACTAACATTTTACTAATGACCGGGTGGATTCATACAGAGTTCAACAAAGAAATAAATAAAATATAAATACAGAGTGGTCAATTTTGGGGATCTTTTTACCTCTCGCTAAGAGAGGTATTGGATTCATGCTAAAAATCGCATATCCAGATTTTAATGATTAAGCACGATTTAAGGTTCTTTACAATCCGATTTTAATAATTTTACGATGATGTCTGTGTGTGTGAGTGGATGTATATGTGGGTCTGTGTATATTGGAAGAACGGTTTCTCAAAAACTATAATACTTAATATTTGTTTAACTACGTATTTCTCTATCGGACATTATTGGGCAGAGGTCAAGGCCATCAATGGCACATAACTTCTCGAGCCTTATACTTATGTAACCAAAAACGGAAGTGGCGAGAGGTATTGTGCTGGCCACAACAGATTTTTATAATTATAATGCTTAAATAACGCATATGATAATGATGAGTAACGAACTGTATTTTCTACAGTCATACAAATGAGACACTCTACAATAATTAAATATTACATGGAGCATCCAAGTAAATAGTTATTATAACATCAAATAGAATAATATGGTTCCACCCCATGCTGTATTTGGGCTTTCCTTCTACGTGGTCTATTTTGCCCCATCATGCAATTGTGTTGTACAATACTATTTCTTTTCAATATATTTAAAGTAATTTCTTTGTATGTTAACAAATAAATGAAGTTTTATTCAAATCAGAACAATTTGTTTAGTATGTGAAAGTAAATAAGTATAATAACTTGAATACATGAACTTCTTATTCATATTGAATAAGTACAAACCGTTAGTTCATATTTTGATTGCAAAAACAATTTAAAATTTCTATCCATACTTGAGTAGATACAGGCGATTTACAAGTATATTCATTCAGGGTAGGACTGAGAATATTTCGCACCTACTTATTTTCTTGTCTTCCCGTAAAAATATATGAATGAACAATTTGTTTTGGCTTGTAGAAAAATAAATATTTTAACTTAGATCACCCAAAAGTTTTTCTAAAACTTATCATCCAGAATTTGACTTGATTTATTTAAAATGACTAACCAGGATTTGATCGTTTATTTGAGAATATGATTTAGTTTATTTAAAAAAGAACATATATAAATTAACTTAGTTTATTTAAAAATTAACATTCAGAAATTGACTTACTTTATTTAAGAATTTGACTTAGTTTATTTAAAAATGCCTATCCAGAAATTGACTTAGTTTATTTGAGAATTTGACTTAGTTTTTTTTAAATGACAAGCTGAAATTGACTTAGTATATTTAAGAATTTGGCTTAGTTTATTTAAAAATGCCTATCCAGATATTGACTTAGTTTATTTGAGAATTTGACTTGGTTTTTTAAAAATGAACAAGCTGAAATTGACTTAGTTTATTTAAGAATTTGGCTTAGTTTATTTATAAAATCCTATCCAGAAATTGACTTAGTTTATGTATAAATTCCTATCCAGATATTGACTTAGTTTATTTGAGAATTTGACTTAATTTTTGTAAAAATGATTATGTGTGTTGTCTGTACATTGCATTTCAAATGTCGGCTCCGGTGGCTCAATGGTTAGAGCTACGTTTCTTAGTCATGAGTGCGCTCGGGGTTCTGGGTTCGAATCCCACTAAGGCATGGATGTTTGTGTATGTGAACCCACTCTGTAATTGGAATTTAATTCTGTTGAGGGGTTTTTAAAATCTAAAAATCCATAAATAGTTTTCAATATAGAACGACAGTGGCTATTACACACAAGATATACATATTGGTTCGTTAAATTTTAGTCGGTATGGTTTGTAGGCCAGTACCGTCCGTAAATCACTTGTACTTTTCATCCATAAAAACACAAGCCAAGCGGTCCAATGGTTACCGCCTGACCGAATTCACGTCCGCAGCGTTCTGTTTCACACCCGAACTGCACTACGCACTTCGCCGAAAAAGAGCAAGAAAGTGCTCTCAATTAAAACTAATCAGCACTAATATGCTACGTTTTCTACTTTGTCATAGAAATTAATGCTGAAAATCAAATTAAGCTTTACAGGAGCGAAACTTTTCACCATTTTTTATAACATATATTATTGTATTAAATTTTATTGCTAAAGAACTACTAATATTACCTAAATGTATTAATCCTGAAACTATGAACTATATTTTATATATATAAAGAGTTTCACATATCGTCGTCAATAACATGAATTTGATAGTTTCGTAGGAGACAGATTTAAAGTTTATACCTTTCGTCACCTTTAGGTAAGGACCCAAAACAGAAATGAGTGGAAGAAGAAAATAAAAGATAGCGACCCCTAATGAATGGGAAAAGTTAAAGAAGAAGAAGATGTCAAGTGCAATTTGCATAGTTTTTTATGAAATAAATGCTGTTTGACTGAACTTTCGAGTAATTCTTAACACCTAATTATTTAAATTTATTTAACCTCTTACATTTAAGCTGTTCAAATACTTTAGGAAAAAATTAAATGGTATATATATAAATCACAATTTAGACATTTATTTCAAAATTCACAAAATTAAAAGCTTGGCTCTTTAAGTTTAAATTTTTAATGCCACTGGTTATCACAAATGTTTTGTTTTTCATATCAATAATTTATTTATTATTTTATATTAGTTAAGTATATAAATAATTCATTATTATTTTTATTTAAATTTCGTGTCGTGTAGTGAAACTACATATCGACCCTTAGCAGACAAGTTTTAGCTAATATTAAGACCGATGTTAGTGTTTATTATTGTTGTCTTTTGTTAGTGTATTTGTTACCTACAAATGAGAATGTATTCACCTCATAGCAAGTGCAAATCTCGTGAAAAACTTTTGTTGGGGGAGTTAAAATAGTGTATATTTGTTTCTTTTAGTGTCAAAATAACTTCCATGATATGAATTTTTAATGTGTGATGGTTTTCAGTGGACTAAATAGTGAAATAACTGAAATTTTGTTGCAGCAAACGTTCCTGGCGGCAGTGGTAGCTGATTTCCTGAGATGCTGACATCTGCGATGCCTCTATTGGCCAAATTGGACTGATAGTGGGCGAGGTTGGTCCAATATTTATTTTATTTTATTTTATAATTTTTCTACTGTCTTATTAATATTAGTTAATCTGTCAATACTAACAGATTGTTTCATCGAAATTAGATAATAATTAGAAGAATTTGACCAAGTTTATTTGTCTCAAATAATTTGACTAAGTTTAAAAATTATTTCAACAACATTAAGGTGCACATTTTTTTTCTTTGGTTTACCCGAAAAAAAATATATTTATCCCGTATTTTTTATCTTTAGTAGTGAGAGGTAACACTAAAAAAATGTGGAAATTATTATTGAATATTCAACAAATGGTGATTTATGAATACGGGCCATTACTTACCTTAAGTAAAATTAATTTCATTTATAATAAATTAACAAAAAGATACTTAATAAATTTTCTTTAATTATAGCTTTCTTTTGTGAAAATGATTGACCTATTATCGCTAATATTGATCAGGAAATAATTAATAATTTCTAATGTATAATAACACGTACTAACTATAGGATTAATAATCTTGTTTACATATTTAAATTCGTCAGTGAACTGTTAACACATTTTACTGTATGATTTATGGATACTTAATTGAAATAGAAGTTAAAAATACTCATACTAGCTTCCTCTATTATTTTAAGCATAGTAGATAAATATCGTAATTCTTATTTAATATAACTTTCAACGTGTTCACCAATAAGTTTTTAAATTTTAATTAGTATGTTTAATACTTTCACATTTGCTTTATTTCAAACAGCAATTGTATTAATTTCTTTTTAATACCAGAAATGACAATATTTCTAAATTGTTAAACAAATATAATTAACTAGGTATATACGACTAATATATGTGTGTGTTGTTCGTAATTTTTATTACTGTAAATTTATACTTTCATCTTATGAAGATTCAAATTGTCAAATTAAAAAATCTGATGTCAGCACAATACCTTCCGTCAATCCTGTGTATTATGTACAAATTCCATACATAATTTTTCTTGCAAAAGATTCTAAATTTCCAGTAAAATTATTTCATAAACAAATTATGAAAATGGCACTTGACACTGACATCTTCCTCTTCTTTAGCTTTTCCCATTCGTTAGGGTTTTTTTATTTTCTTCTTCTATTCATTTCTGTCTTGCGGGTCGTCCTCATACGGTTGCTTTTCTCACAGTCCTTCCATCTTTTGACATTTGTCAGTTATGGATGTAATTAATAGGTGTCATTTTGACACGGGTTTCCTTATCTGCTTGCCATAGTCAGCAAAGTCACGTCACTGCACGCGCCATATACATAGATTGCAAAAGATCCTATATTTCCAGTAAAATTATTACATAAACAGATTATGCAAATTGCACTTGAAACTAACATCTTTTTTAGTTTTTCCCATTCGTTAGGGGGTCGCTGTTTTTTTATTTTCTTCTTCCACTCATTTTTGTTTCGCGTGTCGTCCTCATTCAGTTCCTTTTCTCTCAATATAGTCCTTTCATCTTATATTTGGTCTTCCTATGTTTCTTTCGCCTTCTATACTAAGCTATTCATTCTTCTTCCAATATATTCATCTCTCCTCATGACATGTTCAAGCCAATGTAATCGTCTCTCTTATATCTTTGATGAAATGTCTAACATTAGAGTTATTTCCCTTATCCATCCATTCCTTATTGTATTTTACCGTGTCTTCCCCAAAATCCATTATTTTCTTTTCGTCTGACAACTGTCAAATAGAATTTTCTTAATGTAGTAGTTGTTTCTTGAAAAATTTAACATTAAATTTTGATATATGGTGCTCACCTTACCCATTACCAAACATTCTCTATTATAAAAGATAGATTTTGTGCTATTGTGTAAAATTAACAAATGAATAATGAAATAACCTTTCTCTTGTTCATATTCATAAGTATTAAATGTAACAGATACAAGGATTGATGATGTATTTGTATAATTTTATAGAATGAGTAAAAGAGAAAATAAGAATACATACTTAGTGTAGTTTTGATTAGGCATCTGAGTTACTCGTAGTTTCACTGCAGGGAATTTAGAAGCAACTATTTACATATTTGGCTTCGCTCTAAATACTCTAAACACTTTGATTCCAACACGAACTACAGGTACACAGCTTAATCGATATTAATATATTCAAGATCTATTTGCGGTTTTCCCTAATTACCTTACTGAATATAGGATTTCAAATGTTATTGAAGTATGTTATTAGTATATAAAGTCTTAGTAATCCATGGAATATACACTCATCATCAGATAATGATTAAATATAATATATTATTGTAACTTTTATAATGTTTATTTATTTATTTATCATTAATCACTCAACAGGAACAAAAGTAAATGAATGTGGCAGAGATGAGCATGTTGAAGTAGATGTCTACTTTAGTGTTACAAGTTTCTCGAAAGATACAAGAGAGACGATTACATTGGTTTGAAGAAGTCATGAAGAGAGATGAAGAATATATTGGAAGAAGAATGCATAGCTTAATAATAAAAGGTTGAAAATATAGAGGAAGACCAAAGATAAGATGGAAAGATTTGTATTGCGGAAAACTTGAGAGAAAAGGAACTGCATGAGAACGACACGCAAAACAGAAATGAGTGGCAGAAGAAAATAAAAAAATAGCGCCCCTAACGAATGGGAAGACCTAAAGAAGAATATGTCAGTGTCAAGTGCAATTTGCATAGTTTGAAATATAGAATCTTTTACAATAAAATTTATGTATGAAATTTGTACAATACATTCGTTAGACATACGAGGGTCGTTCAATAAGTAAAGAGACAAATGGCTATAGCTCAAAAACGGTTTATTTCAATCTTTCAAAATTAAGGCTATTTTTCAACATAATCACCCCCCACAGTTATGCACTTGTCCCATCTTTCTTGCAGCTTCCTAATTCCCTTGGCGAAGAATTCTTTCGATTTACCCCGAAGCCACTTTTGCACCGCTTCTTTAACTTCCTCATTGTTAGCAAATCTTTTTCCACGTAGGGCGTCTTTGAGTGGTCCAAACAGGTAAAAATCAGATGGGACGAGGTCGGGACTGTAGGCAGGATGAGGTAAGACCTCCCAACCCAATTCTTGAAGCTTATCACGGGTGAGCTGGGCTGTATGAGGGCGGGCGTTATCGTGCTGAAGAATGATTCCTTTTGACAAGAGTCCACGGCGTTTGCTCCTGATAGCTGGTCTAACTTTGTGTTCTAGCATCTCAGAGTAGTATTGGCTATTGATAGTTCGCTGATCTTCAAGGAAATCGTAATAGACTGGACCCTGTGAGTCCCAAAAGATGGACGTCCACATCGGGGTTCATCACCTACACTTGTTCGGCCACTTTTAAACCGATCAACCCACTTGTAAAAATTCGCACGGTTCATACAACTTTTACCGTACTGTATTAACATTCTAGAAAAAATTTCACTTGGTTTTACACCTTCTGCGACTAAAAATCTAATGACTGAGCACTGCTCTTCTAAGGTGCAATCTTCTAGAGGACTTGCCATGGTGAACTGAAAATTTTGATGTTATGTTGACATAAAATGATGAAACAGCTGATCAGAGCATATCCCAAGGTTGCCAACTAACACCCCTGAAAAGTTTGTACACATTCATTGAATAGTTTTAAAATTATAGAATTTGTCTCTTTACTTATTGAATGACGCTCGTATAAACACATACACATCTGTTCGCTTTCAAAATGGACAACAGAATAATTCGGAAAATACTTGGAAATGTTTACATAAGGAAATATAAAATAGAAACTATTACAATTTCTATAGAACTAGTTATGAAATAATTATATTATTATTAGAAAATTCACGTTAATCATAAGTGTTAATGATTCGAAATCATTTCTACTTTATTACATTTTATATAAAATAAATTTCCTCATAGAAATTGTTCCTTGTGCTTCTGGTCATAAATTCCGAATATTTAACAAAGCATGTTAACTGTTATATAAATAAATTTGATATCACTTTACAGTGCTTAAGTCTAATTAGAACATTATAATTTCAAATATCAATAGAAATTACCATAGGAAAAGGATCAGACTTCATTAAGCATGAAATTACTTCAATTATGTGTTGGAGTTCTTTAGAACTCAATTAAATTACTTTTATTATTATTGAAAGCAATTTTCAACAAATTTCAATTGTTTGCTGCAAGGATTTGAAGGCTACTAAATGCGAGACAATAGAAACTACTAATATATTCATATAATTCAAATTGACAGATGTCAGTATAAATAAAAAGTAAATTAGTGTGGCAGAGGTGAGAATGTTGAAGTAGATGGGGAAGACACGGAATGTTACAAGTTTCTAGAAAGATACAAGCGAGATGATTACATTGGTTTGAAAATGGCATGAGGAGAAATGAAGAATATATTGGATGAAGAATGAATAACCAAAGATAAGATGGAAGGACTGTATTGCGGAAGACTTGAGAGAAAAGGAACTGAATGAGAACGACACGTAAAACAGAAATGAGTGGAGGAAGAAAATGAAAAATAGCGACCCCTAACGAATGGGAAAAGCTAAAGAAGAAGGAGATGTTAGTGTCAAGTGCAATTTGCATAGTTTGTTTATGATATAATTTAAAATCTTTTGCAAGAAAATTTATGTATGGAATTTATATATATTACACAGGATTGACGGAAGGTATTGTACTGGCCACAACAGATTTTTTGATTTTGGCGTCGATAATTTGTGTTTCGTTGTGTGTTGGTAGTTTTGTTAAATCTTGGTATTATATTGTGCATTTTGCTATTGCAAAGACGGTGTTTCTAAGATTGCCGACAATTATTGCAACATATTGTTTTTGGACAAAAGTAGAATGATTTGGAAATATTTATTTAGGGTTGCCTAGCAACGGTGACTAATAAAGTAAACTAAACAAATTTTAATAGAGTTGTTCAAATATTAATAAAATTAAAGGTTATAACTCAATGATTTATTTTGAAAATTATTGATTCTAAATTTTGGAAAACATCTTCATTATATTTCAACAATACATCGCATCGTGATTGTTTACTCATCCGAAAGTAACATCTTTTGGTTTCCTGTCTAACACGAATAAGTTCCTTCCTCTGTTTATCGTCATCGCCTTCCATCTGTCATCCATGCGGTAGACATCAGACTCGAGAGAAGAAAGTAGCTCGCAGTTTCTAGACCACCGGGACACACAGACATGTGATTCGAATTTGCCGCCAAACTTTCTCACCAAGGCGACAATTGCAACTGGCTATTGTTCAAATTTTATCAACAATAATTGAGCGATGAAACATATGTTGGAGTTTTATAGATAATAAAAGAGGAGATTGTGAAAATTATGTTTATTTAGACACATGCTGCTATAATAGATATCTACGTACATAATTATTCTGAAACGGGCCCCCATATCTGCTAGTGAAGGCCAATAAAGTCACATGGCTTGTCGGGCCCTATTGTATTTAACATTTCTTGTATACCTACACTCTACACCAAAATTCTATTTATATCTATTCTTTATATTTAGATTTTTTAGTTTTAAATTCATTTGGGCCAACTCTTCTAATTTTTAGAAATGTTTCCAATTCATTGGGATTGACAGTATTTTTGAAGGATATATGTAATATACCTATAATTTTAAATATTTAACTATTAATACAATAAGAAATAATATAATGTATGTACTTCTCAGAAAAAATCTTCAGTAATGTCTCTGGATTTTTGTCATTGATATTTATATGTCAGTTACAAATATTCTAATTTTTCAATTGGTTTCCATGACATTATTTGGTCTGTGAGATTTATTTCAACAGATTATTATATACCTTATATTTCTTTTAAATATATAAAAGATATAATAAAATATTTGTATGTATCAGATAGAGAATTTCCTCTTCATTAATTCAAGCAACAATAAAAATTTTCAAAAAATAATATTTAGAAGAATATTTTTAAAGATTTGCTACTTCCGGTTGTCCAATTGTTACCAAAACCTTTTCAAGTTTTTCCCAGTAATGTCCGATTGAGAAATACGTAGTTAAACAGATATTAAGTACAGTAAAACCCCGGTTAACCGAACTTGAGTTAACCGAAACAATTCCACGTATAATTATCAGTTCCACGAATGATTATGTAGCCCCATTTACTGTCCGGCTCCTTCATTCCACAGGCGGACTGTTGCGACGGGAAGCTCGCAAAGGGCTCGCAAATGAATAGTAGAGTGAAACGTAGTTTTTTTGTGTGTCTTTACGTATTGTTGTGAAATGGCATCTAAACGGAAGCGTGTTGTGATTTCTATTGCGGACAAATTAGCTGCTATCAAAGAAGTTGAAAACTTATGTACATACTGTACTGTATCTAAAAACTGTAACTACATATGTATATTATGTAATGTACATTATTTCAAAATAATTCATTTCCCCTACACACCCATTTTAGTACATAATGTAGGCTATTTTTATATGTTAATGGGTTAACCGAAAAAATCGTTATCCGAAACGGCTGCGCCCCCTTTATTTCGGTTAACCGGGGTTCTACTGTATTATTGGTTTTCAGAAATCCTTTTCCAACCTCCCCGCACACACACACACACACACACAGACATCATTGTAAAAATATTAAATTCGGATTGTAGGGACTTTAAAACTTGCTTAATCATTAAAATCTGGATATGCGATTTTTAGCATGAATCCAATACCTCTCTTAGCGAGAGATATTAAGACGAGATTTACCATGTTTATATTGTATCTAGAAAATAATTAATTTCAGATTTGTAGATAAGTAAAACAGAGTACACTTGAGTCGTTAAACAATATAAGTATTTACTGACATCTTTATTATATAGATAATATATGATTAGCGTTGTGTGCGTGTCATGCAGTGAGTAACGACATAAGTGCGGACTAGAATTTGGGGTTAATAACACACCGTGCAAACTCCAAGTTATAGAGTATCTCAAGTAGAAAAAACGAATAGCAAAGCAGAGGCAATTAGTGAAATAGAGCCGCAAGACAAACTGCTACCGCTACTACAAATCTACAAACATTAATATTCATTTTAATATGTTGCTCTTGTACAAATACACGAATGTTCTACTTTAAAATTTACTAGAATCAGTTAACTTGCGGAGAAGATATTTAAAGGATATTGTTAAAAAAATTGATGTGGCCAACACAATACCTTCCGTCAATTCTATAAATTTGGACAAATTCCATGCAGAATGTTCCTTGAAAAGATTTTATATTTCTAGTACTGACATCTGTCAATTAGGATTATCTGAATACAAGCCTACATTTTATTTTTCTACATAGTTCCCTCTGAGGTCAACACACTTGGTCCAACGTTTTTCTAACTTTTCGATTCCCTCCCGAAAATGGTTTCCTTTGAGGTCCTCAAAATAAGCATTTACTGCTTCGATGGCTTCTTCGTTGGATCGAAATCTCTTTCCAACGAGGAACGTTTTGAGTTTCGGGAAAAAATGGATGGGAGATGATTTCAAACCTCAGTTCGGTCAATTTTCGTTGAGCAATACGACTTAAATGAGCTGACGCATTATCGTGGTGAAACAATTTTCTTTACCATTCCCGGGCGTTTTTCTCGAATTGCTGCTTCAGCTTGTCTAAAAGTGTATGTACTTCCCAGAAAAAAATCTTCAGTAATGTTTTTAGATTATTTACAGTGACATTTATCTGTCAGTTACACTTACACACAAACACACACACACACACACACACAGCATGAATCCAATACCTTTCATAGCGAGAGGAGAAAATCATTGAGCTATATCTAAATTTGGAGATGTCGATGTTAAATTATTTTTTTGAATGTTTTCTATTTTTGCCCTAGCAATCATTTTGCCGGCGTTGTCGGTCACAAAATACTTATCTTGTACACAATCTTCAGAAAAACTTCTAAATCATTGTTATAAACTTTTTGTAATTCTGTTGCTTTTGCTCTAATTAAATCATTGTTTAAATATTCGAGTTTATTTAAAAAACCAATAAATCTTTCTTCCAATTTAATACTTGGTGCTTGAGGGCGGCGCCCTTTGATCGTTTCTGCCCCTAAGCAGTCGCCTAATTTTGCCTATTGGGTTATAGGGCCCTGTTGAATTAAAGTATAATGAATCTGATGTTGAATGTTGATAAATCCAAAGTGTTAGTAGTAGTTACTGGAGCAGGTAATGAGTTTGTATATTTGGGTAGCATGATGTCGAGGGATGGTCGAATTAATCGAGAGATAGAAAGGAGAGTGAGTGCGGGATGTAAGGTAATGGGTGCACGAAACTTTAACGTATCAAGGGATGCTCGGTTAAGTGTATATAATGGAGTGCTAATGTCTGCTTTGATGTATGGAAGCGAATACTGGGCATGGACGGGGAAGCTTAAAAGAGAGTGACTGCCGTGGAAATGAGGTATTTACGTGGTGTATGTGGGTATGTCAGACGGGATCGCGTGAGGAATAATTTGGTGTATGAAGAATGTATGGTTAGGAACAATGTGATAAAGAGAGTTGGTGTGAGTCAGTTGAGATGGGCATGTGGAGAGAATGGCGAGTGAACAGCTTGTTAAGCGCATCTTGGTGACTTTGAGGGTTTTCTATTGGGTGGCTGACCAGTGTGTTAGTGGATGGATGTGGTTGGTAGGGTGCTTAAAGAGAAAGAGAGTTTCCAAGTATGAAGAGAAGAAGAGCATGTATGAAAGCGATTATGAGTGTGGCCGAGGCGAAAGAAGTCTGCTTAGATAGGAATGTGTGGCGAAGGATGATTGTTTCCTAACTATTATTTTGATCCGGATGCGATATTTCGCTACCGAAAATCGGTCACTTTAATATGTTTAAGAGTAAGGATTTGTTGTATGATGTTGTTTTCGGGTTTGTGCGAACCCACTAAGTGGGACACGCGTGATGTTATGTATGTATGTATGGTCTATATTTCTTATTTCCTACAAAGAGAAAAGCCATAATTTGTAATTATAATGTTTTGTATCATGTCGCATGTATCTGCCTTAACCTATCATTGAAATCTCTCCATATACGTGACAAAAGTGACAATATCTTTTTTTTTCTTTCAGGAAGTAAACTAACTTTTACCTCCTGTTTCCTGTAGGAATTGAACATAGAGATATCATTATTAAAACGCAATATTTTCTTTAACTTTTATACCGGCTCTATTGGGAAACACCTTGTGTATGCACCAGTTACATAACTTATTTAAATTTATTTGAAATAAATTAATTAACGCTTAAAATGTAAAATGTATGAAATACTTCATCATGTTTGTATAATAACAGTAATGCTCTGTGATACACATAAATAACTTAATAACAGATAATTAGTATTTTAATTTCTTATGATTTGTATCTTTCACATGGCCATTTAAATGTTGTAATTTAATGATTGCATAAGTCTGCAGATGGTAACAACCGGACTTAACTACAATTAAATATTTTTGTAAAAGTATTAACATACTCACATATGATATATAATATATAAGACATTTGTAGAATGCTGAAGTAGAAAGGAAACATATTGTCATTCTGTCATGTCGGTTTATTTATTACAAAACTTTAATTAGTTCATTTCCCTTAATGAAAAATTTAATAAATTATAGAAAGCAAATAACTATTTAGGTAACATCAACATAACAGCGAAATATTACTAATATTAACAATATTTTTAGTGTAATAATAAGTTACATAACATTACTACATAATTCGTAGTTCGATATTGAATATAAACGCAATCTGAGGATTAATTCCTGTGATTCTTGAAGAACCATTTTCGATACATGTCTCACTATGAATTAAACAATATAAAGAAATGGAACTATTGAACAACCCTTATATGTTTATACATGAATATTTCTTTGGAGTAGATATACGAATATAATATGCATTATACGAAAGCCATGTTATTATACTAGGCCGCGCCGCTAATTTATTTCTTTAGATGGAAGATAAAACTTGACGGTTCTTATGTTATGTAAAGTACAACGTTTGATGTCATTTGCACAATTGAAATCCAAGCCACTGTAAAAAGTGAGAAAATCATGCGACAATGTGAGTAGAAGAACAATGTCCATTGTTGCGCACACTGCTCGACTAACTGTCATTCTGTTAAATTATTACTTGTTAAATGGATAATATACTCTAAATAATAATATGTTTATGCGTATTTGTATTATGAAGAAAATGTTTCACTATACAAACAAGAAGGCTGTTCACCTTAACTAGAGAAAATGAATACATATTGAAATTAGTTTAATTATTCTTTGTTGATTTATTAGTAATTAATATCAACTTTGAAATTTGAAGTAGAACATATTATATTTGAAAAGTACATCAAATTTGCTTTACAATCATGTAAAATAATCCATATGTTACATTATTAAAAAGTAAAATGGCGGGCACTTTTTTATACACCTAATCGAAAAGAGAATAGTGAGCCATGACTATGGCTTGAAATGAAACAATTAACTAAAACAATTGTAACTATTATTATTAAACGAAATAATATTTTTTCTGTCATATTAATACAGAAAATAAGAATAAGGAACACTTAATAACAACAAAATGATTTTACAACAAATAATCAAAATGACTCCCAGCCTTTTCAATACACTTTTCACAACGTTTTAGCTACATAAAAAAGTCCCCGCCATTTTACTTTTTAATAATGTAACATATGGATTATTTTACATGACTGTAAAGCAAATTTGATGTACTTGTCAAATTTGTAAAAAATATAGTATGTTCCATTTGAAATTTGATATTAATTACTAATAAACCGGAAGTGGTATCATGAATGTACATCCGTCATCAAGTATCTTACATGTTGCTGTATAAATCATGTTATATGAAAGAAATTACTAACTTAATAAATAAGCGAGATATTTGCTGGGTCAATTAAAATATAACAACCTGTATAATATTTTATTCTAGTCATGAATTGAAATCTCCAATAAGACAACTCTGTGTAGCATGTAACAGTGTATCATGTACTATTGACATTGACATATTTGGCGACTCCTTATCTAAATTTAAGAACATATTAACAAAATATTTTTCGGATTAAGTTACTTGTTACATTTCTTATATGTTTATCAATTAATTAATGTACTTACTATTTCAACACATT
This sequence comes from Harpalus rufipes, assembly GCA_951394225.1. NCBI lineage: Eukaryota > Metazoa > Arthropoda > Insecta > Coleoptera > Carabidae > Harpalus > Harpalus rufipes. The sequence continues at coordinate 27,859,579 of OX596289.1, read as the reverse complement.
CGTTTTTATATTTGTATATCGTAATTGGGATCTTGTATCCTATTGAATTGATTTATTAATAAATTAGTTCGCCCAAAATAGCACTAGTTGTTTTAAAAGAAACAACCTGTATACTATACATAGTATAGAACCTCACTGGTACACAGGACACAGGTATCGGTAATGATGAAATATTTGTACCGTGCGGGTGTTTATCAGTCGTCATCTCATGGGCACTCATTGCTAGTGTGGAAAGTCCACCATATGAGTCACACCTGAACCAATTAAAATGAAATAGAAATATGTTAATTGAATGAAGAATTTTTGTAAAAATCTAATAAGTACCATATCCTCACTATAAGTCAAATTTACTTGAATCTGACGTCAGTGAAATATAAACAGCATGCCATGCCAATTCTATATCCATAAATATCAACATCCGATTTTCCCATGGTGGTAGGAGGTGTTTTGCTTTGGTCGCGTGCCATGGCATGCCATACCGTGACCTAGTAGAGGTGGCAGACTCTCAACTCGTGCCGACAACCTGCTACTTCTCTTAGTCTTCGTCGCGATATTCACACAACCACTTCTAATAATCTCTAGTTATGTGTTGGTGATAAAGTGTTCAGTTTTCAGTGTTTCTCTATTTTATAATACCTGCTGGATTTTTAATAGGTAAGGACTATAGTAGCTTAGCTTCACCTAGCATTGAAGTCTCCTAGTGTAGGTACAAGTATAATTTAAAAATTATGGGAGGGACGATTTAATTTTTAATATGTAATATTAATATACCTATAATTTTAAATATTTAACTATTAATACAATAAGAAATTTTAAATGTACTTACTCCCTAGAAAAAGCTTCCTGTAATGTTAATAAAACTGTTTATTCTTGACACTGACATTTTGCGTATATTTGTCAATTATAAACATTTAAATATCTCAACTGGTTTCCATGGAGTTGTTTGGGCAGCGAGATTTATTACAACAGATTATTCTATTTTATTATATAATATACCTCTAAATCTATATTATTTCTTGTATTAATAGTTAAATATTTAAAATTATAAGTATGTTACATATACCCTTCAAAAATACTGTCATTCCTGACAATGAATTAAAAACATTTCGAAAAATTAGAAGAGGACAAAATTTCTTCATAGAATGAATTTAAAATTTAAAAATCTAAATATAAACAATAGATGTAAATATGTAAGTACAATGTGACTTTGTTGGTATCGACTAGCAGAAATAGGGGGTCCATGTCAGAATTATAGCTAGTAATTATGTACATAGATGTCAAATATCATAATTTGTCATTTTACATTTAGTGATTTTCCAATTCCATGTGGTTTATTTTCCTCGTCAAGTAAATTCCACACTCCTGGTGACAAATTAACTACGTGAATTTAGAAAATCTTGAAATTTTTAATGAAAAATTCTGACATTTGACATCTATGTACATAATTACTAACCAATGTCACATGACTGTGCGTGCCCTACACTTATGTAACCAAAATGGAAGTGGCGAGAGGTATTGTACTGGCCACAACAGAAATAGAATGGTCGCTTTCTATCGAATTTAATATTTTCGACTATCCCTTACCAAACAATTATTGACGCGGCACTGAAATATGTTTAATGAAATGATTTATAATGTTTTTTGAGAAACGTTTGAAATATTTTAAAAATGCATCAATTAAATAAAAAATAAGTCGAATCAAATGGTTTCTATCACAATCTTTCATAAATTCTTCTCCTATTATTTCTTTCTAACATTGTTGACTACTTTCATTGTAATTTTCGCACAATTTTTTAATGATTGAGAATGTGCGAACGACAGTTGGCTAAGAGAGTGACAATTGAAGAGCATGTAGGTTAATGCTAAACTGTTAAACAGTCAGTTTACGTATGATAAAGTATAGTTTTATGGAGGATTCCAGTTTTAGCAGTACATGTGTTGCTTCTGCACAACTTTCTAGATAACATCTGCATCTTGGAAAGTGAATCTATCAACTAAAAAATATAGATAGTACCATTGGCATATCTCGTGCAAAGTTCAAATAGATTGTAGATCATTATATTTTGTTCAGAAGAACTGTTAATTTTCATATTCCATCAAAAGTAACAAGGTCTTATAATTTATTTGAGTTACCTAAAAATAACACAATTATAAGTACTCCTGTATTAACCGTATGCTGTTCAGATACAACACTAATTTTATACACTTATATCTGTTCAATATGTATTTCAACTCCTTTAAAAAATGCTTCCAATCTACCCTACCATCTTTATAGTTGTTTTAAGTACTCTCTGTTTGCTATAATGTTTTTGTTTATATCTAATGTAATTAGCTAGAACCTTTATTTGGCCTTTATTGTGCCTCATTAAATAAATAAATAAATTGGACTCACTTTATTTGACTAATATATTGACGCAAAATAAATAAATTACCATTGTTATTTGGCGGAAGTCCTGCCCTGGCGTGATACATAACAGAATGTATATGTTTTGAACCAATTTATACTATCAGCATTCGTTGTCCCACTAAACTAACTTAGTAGTAGACAAGTTGACTATTCTTCTACTGTCTTTTACTATAGCTAATGAATACAACAAGTGTAGTATTAGAAGAAGCTATAATTAAGTTCTTATAAAATCACTGTAACTAAATTAGTCTAAAACGTTTCTATACCAGCTTATAATTAAATTGTAAATTGAAAATGGGACATGGATTCGTGAAGATATTTTTACCTTTCGTCACCTTTAGATAAGGAAGGTATTGTCTTTGGTCAAAAAATTCAATGATGACTTTTTAGAGAATAAGCATGTTTTAGGGTCCCTATAATACGATTTTACCATTTTTACGATGATGTCTGTATGTATGTATGTGTGTATCGCATAACTTCAATACCACGATTCCAAAAATTATATTTTTTTCGTATACCTCAAGTTTACATCCAGAAGAACAACCGAGTAGTAGCCTCATTTGAAGATTTAACAGTTAAATTTGGTTTATTGACATTTAACGTTATTATAACTTAAAGAATATATTATTCTCTATATGATTTGATTGCATTTTATACTTCATATTCAATAGATATAGAGTTAAAGAACTTTAAAGAAATTAAATTTTATAAATCAGCCAGCTATGCTAAATATGGAAACTACTAATATATTCATATAATTCAAATGACAGATGTCAGTATAAATAAGAAGTAAATTAATGTGGCAGAGATGAGGATGTAGAAGTAGATGTTGGGAAGACACGGAAAGATAGGTAAGAAAATAACTCTAGTGTTACAAGTTTCTAGAAAGATACAAGCGAGATGATTACATTGGTTTGAAAATGTCATGAGGAGAAATGAGGAATATATTGGATGAAGAATGAATAGCTTAGAAATAGAAGATTGAAGAAATAGAGGAAGACCAAAGATAAGATGGAAGGGCTGTATTGCGAAGACTTGAGAGAAAAGGAACTGAATGAGTATGACACGTAAAACAGAAATGAGTGGAAGAAGAAAATAATAAATAGCGATAAAAGAAGATGTTAGTGTCAAGTGCAATTTGCATAGTTTGTTTATGAAATTACTGGAAATTTAGAATCTTTTGCAAGAAAATTTATGTATGGAATATATACATAATACACAGGATTGACGAAAGGTATTGTGCTGGCCACAACAGTTTGACACGACTGGAAGAGTGACTAGTTTCACATGATTATGTACCAAAGAGAGTGATAAAGATTAGACGATTTCAAAGTCCGGGCGGAACTCTGATAAGAGCCTAAAAATCCAAACATATCCTGACATCGGGACGTTTGGTAACTCTACGTGCAATGGAAAATAGGACGCACCACTCTCTGTTTTTGGGATATTCTAATAATTGATCACAAAGATGAAATTGTTACAATAACTGTACGATATTACATTGAACTTATAAACAATATTTACATAAATTAATAAGATAGTAGGAACATTTCATTCCGTTTTCCTTTAATAATTGTCTAGTTTAATGTACAGAAACTCGTGAAAGTTGGAAGTGCAAATTAGAAATAATACAATATTGGTCGGCACACAAGACAACGCGTGCCGTTTCTAAAAATAAATAATTACGGGAAATGAAGGATATTGTCGCTTGTTAATCAAATTGTGCGTGACAAGTAAGAAAAAGGAAATTCATAAATCTACACAACGTATTCTATAACACAATGCAATCAGTTTTTCAAAGTGTATAGATGGAAGACAATGAACATATTTGAAACTGACTCTTTTATTCAACATAACGCATGTTAGAAATTATTCAGTGACGGTGAAAAATATGGATTTTTTTTATTTTCATGATGTAATTTTAGTTAATATTTCTGAACAAACATAATAGTATATCCAGGTATTACAGATTTATAAAACTATATTAATATTAATATATATATATATATATATATATATATATATATATATATATATATATATATATATATATATATATTTAATACAAAACAGCAGTAAAAATTGAATGATCAATAAAAAAATGTGTTGTGGCCAGCACAATACCTTCCGTCAATCCTGTGTATAATGTATAAATTCCATACATAATTTTTCTTGCAAAAGATTCTAAATTTCCAGTAAAATTATTTCATAAACAAACTATTCAAATTGCACTTGACACTGACATCTTCCTCTTTAGCTTTTCCCATTCGTTAGGGAGTCCCTATTTTTTACGTGTCGTTATCATTCAGGTCCTTTTCTCTCAAGTCTTCTACAATACAGTCCATCCATCTTATTTAGGTCTTCCTCTGTTTCTGCAACCTCCTATTAGTAAACTAATCAATCTTGTTCCAATATAATTCTTCATTTTTCCTCATGATATGTTCAAACCAATGTAATCGTCTTTCTTGTATTTTTCTAGAAACTTGTAACACTAGAGTTATTTCCTTATCTATCTTTCCGCATGTTCCCCTACATCTACTTCAACATCCTCATCTCTGCCACATTAATTTATTTTTATTGATACTGACATCTGTCAATTTGAATTATATGAATATATTAGTAGTTTCCATGTTTAGCATAGCTGGCTGATTTATAAAATTTCTTTAAAATTCTTTAACTCTATATCTATTGAATATGAAGTATAAAATGCAGTCAAATCGTATAGAGAATAATATATTCTTTAAGTTATATTAACGTTAAATGTCAATAAATCATATTTAACTGTTAAATCTTCAAATGAGGCTACTTCCGGTTCACCAATTATAACCAAAATCTAATCAGTTGTTCTTCTGGATGTAAACTTGAGGAATACGAAAAAAACATAATTTGTGGAATCGTGGTATTACAGTTATGGGAATCGAAACTTTTGTCACACACACACATACATACAGACATCATCGTAAAAAATGGTAAAATCGTATTATATGGACCCTAAAACGTGCTTATTCAGTAAAAACCCATCATTGAATTTTTTGACCAAAGACAATACCTTCCTTACCTAAAGGTGACGGAAGGTTAAAATAGTTAAAAAATGCAGCAAAACAAAAAAGGAGGTAAAGATTGATTATATATTTATATTAAAGAAAAACTTTTCTTCTTTGTATCAAACGTATCATTAGAAGTTTCATTTTCACTTAATTACAAGTAATAGTCCTTGAAACAAATTAATTGTATTTTTATTGAAATAATACCCACCATGAATGGATTTACTTTTTGCAGAATCAGTTTCTCTTCATTACTATCCGTTCTGTGATATCGTTAGTGCATGATTAGTCAGATATGCTTTAGTAAGTACGTAATTGAACGTGAGGTGATTAAATTGTTATATGCTGGTGTTAGTGAAGTGAATTCCAGCAGCCAGTGACCCTCTGGCCTTAATTTGCTTCTTATGATTAGCGCCGATTTACACATAACGCAAACACAGACAATAAGTTTGTCGAAATGTAACGAAAACTTTGATAATTAAGTCGTTCACGAAAGATAAGACATACGTATCGAAGAATGTGCTCATACTTGATAGAGATTTAATATGGAATTTTGTATGCAATTCCCAGTTCTCCTGCTTATTTTATTGGAAAAGTGCAGATTGTAAAGTTGTTTAGAATTACAAGCTACCTAGAAAACTGTTTTTACATTTTTACCTCCAAATTTTATGGTCCCTACAATCTGATTTTAATATGTTTACGATGATGTCTGTGTGTATGTATGTGTGTGTGTGTGTGGGGGGGGGGGGAAGTTTGAAGGACGATTTCTCAAAAATTATAATACTTAATATCTGTTTAACTACGTAGTACTCAATCGGATTTACTGGGAAGAGCTGAAAATGTTTTGGTAATGATTGGAAAACCTTATGTAACCAAAAACGGAAGTGGCGAGAGGTATTGTAATTTAGGAAAGGAAGGTCCCTATAATACAATTTTACCATTTTTACGATGATGTCTGTATGTATGTGTGTCTGTGTGTTCGGATCGCATAACTTCAGTACCACGATTCCAAAAATTATATATTTTCGTATGCCTCAAGTCATTTTTTATCCGTTTGTGTATTTCCAGCAGTCTTAATCCTATAAATACTTAGAAATTAACTGCCCATACCGTAACATATGAATGAAACACTTTAACAATTAAAATGTGGTAATGTTTGGAAGCAAACACACTTGACACTTGCATCAAGTATCAAAACAATTAGTTAAGTAGCACGCGACAATTCTATTATGCATGTCTACAAAACATAAACATAACCTTCATACATTAATTCCTAAAGGTTAAAATCATTATAATTAATATTAACTTCATTCTTCTTTTATGAGATACATGAAACACAAATTCCATTTAATTTTACAATAATTATGGTTTATGCATTTATTGCAGTTAAGTAACGTATTCATTATTTAATATATGCAGGTGTTTATGATAATGTTTAGGCCACTTAGATATTCTAAGGGAGATACATATAGATACAATGGCCATGTCTGTCTGTGATACAATGACGACAAGATACAATTTTGACCAGACGTATAATGTAATCACGGATGGTTTTTTTTATCACGAATACATTTTGAGATACGATGCCAAAGATCCTTTTATATGGATTCCATATTGAAAAATCTGTTGTGGCCATCACAACACCTCTCGCGCCCTTCCTATTGTAGTATATATAAGTATTGTATTTAACATTTATTGTACACACAAAATAATTACACCTAGTCTTTATATTTACGTATTTTCTATAATTTTTAATTCACTCTATGAACAAGTTTGCTCAATTTCTTCTAAATGTTCCCGGTTTTTCCAATTCATTAACGGGATTGGCGTTATTTCTGAAGAATTCATGTAATATACCTATAATTTTAAATATATAATATACAATAACAAATATTAAATATCGTTCCCAAAAAAAAGCCTTCGGTACGATCTCTGAATTTTTGACATTTATCTGTCAAATACAGACATTTTAATTTCTCAAGTAGTTACCATGAAGATGTTTTGGCTGTGAGCAGACTGTGAAATTTACTACAACACATTATTTTATAGATTATATATCTATATCTTTAAATCTATAGAAGGTACAATAAAAAATTCAAATTTTCAAAAAATAAAATTTAGAAGATTTTTATTAAAATACTACTACTTTCGGTTGTTCAACTGTTACCAGAATCTATTCAACTTTTCCCTTACTGTTAGATTGAGGAATCCATAGTCACAGGTAAAAATTACATTATTGATAAGGGATTTTTTATCATCAAAACATTATCACACCAAAAAGTGACATTTATGTTCGCTCTCAACAACAATGATAGGTCTAAAATTAATAATAGAGAATAGTTGACTCTATTTTTTTAATCACCTTATATAATCATTCAACAGCTTTTATATATGTAACTATAATATGTATATATTTGTAAGTTCATATATTATTCAAAAGAAAAATATATAAACATATGGAAATGTACAGTACTGCTCCATATACGTTATATACTTTCACTTCTTAGAATCTGCTATATTTTCTACATATCATGAAAATAAATTACTATTATAGGGATATAAATATATCATGAATGTCTAAATATGACTTCATTCATATATAACAACTAAATATGTCGAAATACGACATAGAAAGTTCTATGGAATTTTGTTCTACATACTTTAATTTTTTTACCTTCCGTCACCTTTAGGTAAGGAAGGTATTGTCTTTGGTCAAAAAATTCGATAGTGAGTTTCTAATGCATAAGTACGTTTTGGAGTCCATACCCTTATTTGCAACATTTAACATTTCTTGAAAAAAAAAACAGTTAAATATCATTTATTGATATTTAATGGTATTATAAATTAAAGAATATATTAATCTCTATACGATTTGATTGAATTTTATACTTCATAATCAATAGATATAGAGTTAAAGAATTTTAAAGAAATTAAATTTTATAAATCAGCCAGCTATGCTAAACATGGAAACTACTAATATATTCATATAATTCAAAGTGACAGATGTCAGTATAAATAAAAAGTAAATTAATGTGGCAGAGATGAGGATGTTGAAGTAGATATTGAAAATTTCTAGAAAGATACAAACGAGATGATTACATTGGTTTAAACACGTCATGAGGAAAGATGAAGAATATATTGGAAGAAGAATGAATAGCTTAATCATAGAAGGTTGAAAAAACAGAGGACGACCAAAGATAAGATGGAAGGACTGTATTGCGAAAGATTTGAGAGAAAAGAAACTGAATGAGGGCGACACCCAAAACAGAAATGAGTGGAAGAAGAAAATAAAAAACAGCGACCCTAACGAATGGGAAAAGCTAAAGAAGAAGATATGCATTTTGTTTATGAAATAATTTTTACTGGAAATCATCAGATTTTTTACACTGAAATCATCTGAAACTGAAAGCACTTGTTTAAACCTATGGTATTATATCATTGAAGCATCTCTTTTATAGAGAATGTTTCATGCATTAAATTGAAAACATCGATTAGTGTTGAGATACTAGCTCGCCTAGAGTGGTAATTAAAACTCACGGTTACGGTTGAGAATATTTAAGTATATGGAGTGATTATATGCGAACTGTGCTTACCATGCCCTGGTTACCATCTGGATCTGTACCGGACTGTGGATTGTAGTATTCATATTTATTATTTAATTAATATTTTGGAAGAGAAAGTTTCCAAGTGTTATTGCAAATGTTGAATTTAAAAGTATAAATTAAAATCTCTTGTTCTTTTATGTATGTTTTTAGTTTTTGATATACTCTGTTAATTTTACTAATTTCAATTAAATTATTTTTTTGATATGGTCAGTGGTTTAATGATTAGCATGCATAGAAGAGACGTTATCATCATCATTGTCGTTTGTTTTATGTAAGAAAATAGCATTGGTTTAATAATTACTCTTCCCAGTAATATCCGAATTGAGAAATACGTAGTTAAACAGTTATTAAGTACTATATTTTTTGAGAAATTATCCTTCCAACATCCCCACAACACAAACACAGACATCTTCGTAAAAATATTACAATGGTATTGTAGGGACCTTAAAACATGCTTAATCATTAAAATCTGGATATGCGATTTTTAGCATGAATCCAATACCTCTCTTAGCGAGAGGTAAGTACTATTTTTTCTCAACTTATCTAACAAATGTCTAAACAAACTTAAAAACTCATTTATGCATACAAATTACCACAGTATTTTACGCGATTGCAATACTGTAATTTGTACAACAAAAGAAACAGAGAGTATATAAATAAACAAATAAAAGATAGAATCTTCTTTATGCAATATTTCCCTTGCACAAACGTAATTGCTAGCAATCTGCAATCTGCACTGAGATTTTCTATTTTCCAACAGTTTTCTTTCCTTGAGGAAGTAGTTGGTTATAGTAAACGCTTCTCTGGTTATGTAAAGCCAGACTGAGCTACTTAGTCCGGTGTTAAGTACTAAGAAGTCAGTTTCCGTGTTACGCAATGAGTTAAAGGAGCATTTAGTTGTCTAATGATGAAGATGGTACATAATAGTGAGATGTTTGTTGCAGATACAATGCCGCCTAGATGGATTCTTTTTGCAGGTAAGGCAAATAGTTTGGAAGATGATGAAGAATATAAGTATAAAAATGTTGTGTATTATATAAATAAATATGAAAGTTAGTCAAATATAAACTAGACCTTATTCAGTTAAAATATTACCAATTCATATTCGAGGTTTAATAAAAAATAACGAGAATTTTTATTTTTCGAAGAGGTGATGGCTGGTGAACGCTCGCACGGTACGAATATGTCAACATCATTTCATCACCGATATCTGTATACAAAATAGATTGGTATACCAAGTAATAGGTATAGTTGGAGGAAGAAATATTTGGAACTGACTTATGCAGGGTTTACAATCTTTTATGGACGGGTGGGTTTGTTTGTGGTCAGGACTCATAAATTATTCGAACTTGAAGGCATCAATTTTAGGGTTAGAAATGGGCCGTATTTAATAATGATGTTAGAAGAAGTGTATTTTAAACGCATTGTTATTTGAATACAGATTTAAAAGTACATAATTAGGAAACATCTTATAATATTTTAATCTCTTTTCACTTTACAAATTGACGGTAGAAAAAATACACTTAAAACGATTTATTATTTTAATACAGATTTAAAAGTACATCTTGAATGCAAATTTCGGGTACGGCCCAGGACAGAAAACTCTACCTGCTCCGAGTAGCAACGACCAATTGGCAGAATCTATAATGAGTTCCCAATATTTCTTCCTCCAACTATAATATGGTAATAACGTATTCATCAATTCACAAACCGCGGTACCAACATGATACAAAATTTACGTATTTTCTATAATTTTAAATTCATTCTATGAACAAGTTCTTCCAATTCATTAATGGGTTTGCCGGATTTCTGAAGGGTCCATACCTATAATTTCAAATATATAATTAATAATACAATAAGAAATATTAAATATCATTCCCAGAAAAAACCTTCAGTACTATCTCTGAATTTTTGACACTGACATTAGTGACAGTTATCTGTCCATTACAGACATTTTAATTTCTCAACTGGTTGCCATGGAGATGTTTGGGCTGTGAAATTTACTACAACAGATTATTTTATAGATATTTCTATATCTTTAAATCTATAGAAGAAATAATATTTTTTTAAATGTATCGGATAGAGAATTTTATGTTTTTTAATATTTGTAGTAACAAATTTTCAAAAAATAATATTTTTGTTAAAATACTACTACTTCCGGTTGTCCAATTGTTACCAGAATCTATTCAACTTTTCCCATTACTGTTAAATTCCTCACACACACACACACATCCACACACACACACACAGACATCATCGTAAAATTATTAAAATCGGATTGTAGAGACCTTAAAAAGTGCTTAATCATTAAAATCTGGATATGCGATTTTTAGCATGAATCCAATACCTCTCTGAGCTAGAGGTAACATATAATTCTGTATAATTTTGTAGCTTTTGTCATAAAATGAACAGTAAATTGCATAAACCAAAAATCCCAATGTTCGCACCAGACCGTCAACACCCTGTATATCATCACGGCATATTACCCATTGCTGGGTGTGCCAATCTGCTTTATACACAGATATTGATAATGATGATGATATATTAGTACCGTGCGTCTCCTCACGTGCACTCATTGCTGGTGTGGAGAGTGTATTACAGGGGTCAATTTTGTGCCATTATCTCAACCTAAAATAAAAAAATTCTTATGTTTTCATCAAACCTCGAATACTGTGAATGAGTAGTTGAATGTTGTCTGTTGTATGTACAAAACTTTGTTACAGTTATTGCAGTTTATTCAGGCTCGTGGATCAAACTGACAATAGCTGCTGATTTATTGGTACGTATCAATTTAGATTTTCTTTATTTTTTCTTTATATTATATAAGTTTACTTTTACTTAAGAGTTAATCAGTTAAATACTGCTATATTAAGTATGTTAGAAAGTTCGTAAAAGAAGGGTACATTCTATTGGAAAACTTATTTTTTCGTAAAAATAACAACTAAATTTAATATAAATGTAATGTCATATTTTGTAGAATACACTTCCCATAGCTTCAAATGGTTGGCGACCAATTGTAGGTACATCCAAGGTCAAACCTTATGTTACCATCGACCAAACTGTCAATCAAGCGCCCAAACAGACCATTTCTCTAACCAACGACCCAGACAAGGACAAGAATAAGAACAACAACATCAACAACATCAATAATAAGAGTTCACATAAATCCAATGGTCCTGGAGGAAACACTGTACTCATCAACCATCATGGTAAGAATATAAAGAGTACTAGAGTTGTACAGATCTGTTTTTAATATTGTGTTAAATTATGGGATTTTTAGCGAGCACATAGCCTCCATACACCCAAATGATTTAAACGTACTTTCAGACTGGCGCAAAACTAAAAATCTAAATTTTGTCGTAAATTGTCGCCTTTAACATATAATTACTCCATTCGAGATGTTTCCTTATCACGATCACATAAAGTAAAAGATCTAAGTTATATTTTTTATTCAAAATTCACTTTTTCCGAACATATACAGGACACTTATAATGGGGCTATGAGGATGCTAGGATTTGTTATTAGAAATACTCGCACTTTTCACGATATAGTAGCTATACGTTCCCTTTACTACTCATCAGTACGGACCAAATTAGAATATTGTATTTGGAACCCGATTTAGAGAGTTGGTGTGAGTCAGTTGAGATGGTTTGGGCATGTGGAAAGAATGGCGAGTGATCGGCTTGTTAAGCGTATATATCTTGGTGAAGTTGAGGGTTTTCGATTGCGTGGCCGACCAGTGTGTAAGTGGATGGATGTGATTAGTAGGGTGCTTAAAGAGAGAGCGTTTCCAAGTGTGAAAAGAAGAATGTATGAATGCGATTATGAGTGTGGCCGAGGCGAAAGAAGTCTGCTTAGATAGGAATGTGTGGCGAAGGATGATTGTTTCCTAACTATTATTGTGATCCGGATGCGGTATTTCGCTACCGAAAATCGGTCACTTTAATATGTTTAAAAGTAAGGATTTGTTTTATGATGTTGATGTTGTTCTTATTGTTATCGGGTTTGTGCGAACCCACTAAGTGGGACACGCATGATTTTATGTATGTATGTATGTATTTATGAGGTACATCAGGATCGCATAGAATCAGTTCAATAAAAATTTCTCGACTACTCCGTTTCATACAATGACCTTCTGTCTATTTTCAATCTAAAAAGCCTTTTTGTACGTCGAGAAAATGGTTATGTTTTGTCTAAACTTATCAATGGCCGTTTTCTTTCCTGTCTTAATTTCCATGCTCCTTCTACTAGAACCAGAAATACCTTCACCTTCTATTTACCCGCTGCTAGAACTAATTGCCTTATGATGTCACCTATTTATAGAATGTGTCATATTTACACTATTAAGTTCTCTAAGATTGATATCTTCCAGTTAGAGTTTAGAAAATTCTCAAAGTATATCACCAAATATTGTTAAATTTGTTGTTCTTTACTACCCTTTATTTGGGCCTGGCCTGTTGGGTGGTTGTAACTAAATAAATAAATAAAAAAATTCACTCAATGATATAATTTTTGTTGTAATTTGCATGTTTGCTGTGGATTAATATAATCTCGTGATATTTAATGAGGTGTTTTGTAAATGATCTTGAGATGTTTTGTAACGCGGACGGAAATATTTCTCAATTTCCGTTGGTTTAGTTCTACGTTACATATTTCGTTGACTCATGCAGTACAAACGTGCATTTTGAAAATTAATGCTTCATATTTTCTCATAGATATAGTATACTTTCTAAAACCTTCTATAAAAATTATAATTCACCACTTAAACACAAATTCTAATGAAATCAATTAACTTACAAAATGAATAGTTTCATACTTTACTGATTCTTGGTTAAGTGCTCATTAATATTAAATAATAAAGTACTGAGAGGAACAAATTAGATACTATCACATCTTCGAATCTAAATAGATAAAAAGAGTGTACACATTTGGAAACGGAAATTTGGTTTCCTGCCTAACCCATGTGTAGACGGTTTCTCTTAAAAAATAATACTTAATGCATAACAAGATATATTGCTTAATGAAATATAAATATACAATGATTACATTTATATTATATTAAATAAATAACAGAGAATTTCGAGTTAGTATGATAACAACTATATAACATTCCAATTAGTACGTGGGGTACCTCAAGGGTCCATTTTTGGGCAACTATTCTTCCTCCTGCATATTCACTCATATGCTGATGACACACAAATATTATCATGTTATCCGTCAGATGGTCTCAGAACCAAATAAATCAACAACATGGATATTATCACACTTACAGCAAGATCTTACAGATTGTTACAATGTATGTACACAAAATACATTCGTACAAAACATTCAGTTAATTTATTAAACATCGTATAAAATAATACGGAAAATAGCCAGAAATATCCTTCGTAAAGATTCTGGTGACATCATTGTATCGGCGTTATTATTGAAGCTATCAATGTTTTCAAGAGAGATAGATGACATCATGGAAAATGCGTTGGTATTTGTCTCCTTTCCAGGTTCGACAGGCCATCATGGGGTTAAACCCTCAAAGCCTGGAGTAAAATTGGTAGGACCGGGCCCTGTAAAGACATCAGGAAAACCAGGAGTGATGCTGACGAAAGCAAGTCCGGCTCCAAGACACCCTGTGTTGGGAAAATTACACGCGCATCTTAATCATGCCAAGAGACACAAACCCCCTCAGATCAGGGATGAGATTATGGCTCCTGCGCCTTCATCTGCCATTGGTTAGTATGACAAATTTATCGTCAAAGGAATCCCAAGTAATTACGTCATTTTGGGTTTCGACTCGTTGTTGTTCGTTTCTTATAAAGGTGTCCCAACTAGAGCGCCGGATTTAATTTTAAAGAAAAACACATTTATTTTTTGAATTAAGCAAACATTTTTATTTGAACATCAGGCAAATGGCCACCACGAAACCTCTGGCACAGGGTTATTCTTTTGTTGAAATTTTGAATAACGTTTTCACATAAATGTGGCTGTATTTCACCAATAACGCGCCGTATTTCCTCTTTAAGATCTTCAACTGTTTCAGGCTTATTCACATACACCTTTTCTTTCACATAGCCCCAAAGAAAAAAGTCCATCGGTGTTAGATCGCACGATCTTGGTGGCCAATATTGATCGCCAAATCGAGAAATGACACGGCCTGGAAATTTGGTCTGCAGTAACGTGCGCATGGTCTCTTGCCTTGATTTCTTACACCAATTGAACCTTGTACGCGTGCAAATGCAGATCTTTTACCAAAATTCGTTGCATAGTGCTGGAAATGTTTAATTCTTGACCACGATGCCGAATGGAAGTTCCTGGATTCTCGGCCACAGATTCCCTTACTGTGGCTATATTTTCGAGATAACGAACAATGATCTTCTCATCCATCAGCGTAAATTTGGTCTCAAATTTTGTAATTAAACGCCTCACTGTTGATTCATTTGGCGCATTATTGCGACCGAAAACTTGACGTAATTGGCGAACTGTTTTCGCAAAACTTTCACCATTTTTGTAATGTGTTTTTACAATAATTAAACGTTGTTCGTTTGAATACTTCTCCATATTCTTACATAGCGTGGTCTGTACGTGGCTACTGTCAAAAAAAATTAACCTTACAACTCGTATTAACAAAATGGCGGTGAATTTAAATCCGGCGCTCTAGTTGAGACATCCAAATATAGGGTGTCCTAGTAAGAATGCACAATTTATATTGTGCGCTATTTTTGTTCCCTTCGGTTGGCAACGCCTGCAATTGCTCAGTTGTCATTTTTTTAACCCCTCAACAGGATTAAATCCCAATTACAGAGTGGGTTCACATCACAAACATCCATGCCTTAGTGGGATTCGAACCCAGAACCCTGAGCGCACTCATGACTAAGGAGCGGTGCTCTAACTATTGAGCCACCGGAGCCGACTGCCTTAATGTAAAACCCTGCATTTTAAAAGTAAATTCATCATTCAAAGTGGAATATTTTCCAACGCTTAATAGATTTGGTCTTGAATCCTAGTCTCAAATTTTAGGCATCTTCCTGTAGGCTCTACAACGAAATTCTCGTTTATAGGAATTTGATCTACCGTCATATTTACAAGATTGGTCATATCCTTCTAAAAAAAACCTCAATTTAACAAATAATTCTGCAGGTTCTTATGCCTATTTCAACCAAGGCCCCATCCTCAAGCCCTTCCAACCAGGCCAGGTGGACTTCAGCAACCATTTCGCGTTTAGCAATCTGCACAACGACGTCATCCTACAACACCATCAACAACAACAGCAACAACATCAACAACAACCACAACAACCTCAACCCTTCTACAAGCACCCCAGCCAAAATGAATTACACCCTGTTCCTGTGTTTAACTACCAGGATGAATACACCCGAAACTTGGTACCACCCCCACCTCACTACAAGCCCCAAGGGGAGACAGAACCAGTCAATGTGGAGCCTAGTATACAGCTTCACAAATACAGACAACCAGAAGGGTAGGTTACCAACTATTCAAACACATGGTCAGGTATCCCGAATAGTATTCGTTAATAGTTATAAATAGCGTATGTTCCATAAGTTTTGGCACAATTTGTACCTACCTTCAGGTAAGGAACGTGTAGTTCATATCTTACATAATGAGCTGGACATGAGAAAAATGTGAGCAAAAGCGAATTCGGGCACGAACTTCAAACGAAAATTCAATCGGCAGGAAAGGTGATGGCGTCAGTCTTTTGGCATTCTGCTAATTGATTATCTTAATAAAAGAAAAAATGAAACTGGTTAATATTACGCCACACTATTAGACAAGCTAAAAGCAGCATTCAAGAAAAACGCCCGGGAATGGCAAAGAAAATTGGTTCACCACGACAATGCGCCAGCTCATTCAAGTCGTATTGCTCAACAAAAATTGACCGAACTGACGTTTGAATTCGTCCCCATCCATCTTTTCCCGAAACTTAAAACGTTCCTCGCTGTAAAGAGATTTCGATCCAACGAAGAAGCCATCGAAGCAGTAAATGCTTATTTTGAGATCAAAGAAAACCATTTTCCGGAGGGAATCGAAAAGTTAAAAAAACGTTGGACCAAGTGTGTTGACCTCAGAGGGAACTATGTAGAAAAATAAAATGGAGTCCGTGTTAAATAAAGCCAAATTCCCAGATATGATGTTGGTATGGTGCGTTATGTCCACAAGGACCTTATATGGGCCAAGTGAGGTGAAGTCCTAGATAGTTAAAGGTACATCTGACAAAATTGGTTAATTTTATTAAAGACCAGGCTGCGGATGATTGTATCTTCTGGTCAGACCTTGCGTACTGTCAATATACAACACAAATTTAAAATTGGTTAACTAATCAAACCGTGCCATTAGTTCAGCGAAACGACGATCTCATAATCTTCCCCAGGCTTGTCCTATAGAAAGTTTTCGGGCTCTTTTATCTTGAAAAGTTTTCAATGGAGGTTTGGAAGCCCAAAATGAGGACGAACTTCAACGCAGAATATACAAAACCAAATGATAGGTGTCCGTAGAAAGTTGCGTCCATCTTTATTAGTATTACAAAACTTTAAGTAAATGCATTTTGAAATTTGTGCTAAAACTTTTAGGACATACGTTACGTTACTAAATTGGCGTGAATTTTATGTCAGAAACTACATCTTATTTAAAGTAAATGTGAATTGTTATAGATACTATCAAAACGGAAGTCCAGGATTTGATTTGGAAATCACAAAAGAAAAATTTAAAGAATACCACACTACTCTGGCCCCTAGTAGTTACATGACGTCCACAGAATCATATTTGGATCATAACAAATACACCAAACCCAAATTCAAATCCAGTAGTTTATCTGGATATGAAGTAACAGAAGATAAAGATTGGACCGAACAGTTTCCTCAATACAAACCATTGTTCCCAACCTCCAAACCAAAATATTCCCAAATTCAGTACTACCAACATGACGATTCCATCAATGCACAGTTTTTACCAACTCCTTATAATTCAGAACAAATATTCCCTACGTCTCCAACACAAGTAGATGTGTCATCAATTTACTCTGAAGTCAGTAAGAAAAAAGTTAAAGTACCCACAACAACAGTTTACAACATCAAGGAAGTTGCTACACATTTCCCGATTTACACTAACAAATACCCAGCTCCTACCCAAGTACCACAAACTCCCTCCCAGTTACCCATAATACCTTCATTGTCATCCTCATCTCCCTCGTTGCCCTCCCAAGTGTCCCATGTATCTTCAGTGTCCTCAGTATCTTCTACTCCTCAAAATCACCAAGAGCTACAGAAAGAAGTGGAAGTACCAACAGAAGCCACAACACCAAAAGAAGAAATAGAATCAACAACTAGACCTGAGAGAACGTACCCGACCAGAGGGTATAGTCAAAGTCAAAGTTCTAGAAGACCGACGCATAGAAGGAGAAGACCAACTAGACCGACGACAACGACAACAGAACAGGTGTATAATACGGAAGAAACGGTACAAAATGTGGAAACTGAAAGACCTAAAATGCACAGAAGGAGACGGCCGGTAAGATATTTTTACAATAGCTATTTACGAATGTTGACAATGTTCCCTTCAACGTACTCTACTTCCAAATAGCAAAAAGATGTCAGTCAAAGCCAGGTCATGACTATAGGGAGGCTGTTGAAGTTGTACGATAATGTGTGACCAAGAATTACTGGATAAGTTGCGATGAATAGGCAGGTTCATTGTCATAGTGGAGCATTCAGTCTCCACTTCTCCACAAATCAAGCCGTTCACTTCTCATTCATTCATTCATGTATTAAGTTCAGGGCTAACCGCTTTTGTCACTGCGACCTGTAAGATCTGTTGTTGTAACATGGCCCTTTGGCGTTTGTCAACAAGGGTGAAATGAATTTCTTCGACTGACTAAAGCTCGGAATGTCTCTCCAATATGAGGATATAACTGCTTCCTCCCAATTTTTGAATTCCTTCTTTATATCGCTTTTCAAGAGTCCGCAAAAGTCGAAAGATATTGTTTTCAGCTATACCAATCTTACATAGATGGTATTTCAGAAGACAATGACCAGTATAGATATCTGTCATAGTTCTAAGGTCCTTCTTGCTGAGGGCTAATAGCTCTTTGGAGTTTGTAAACGTAGGTGAAATGAATTTCTTCGACTGACTAAACCCGGGATGTCTCTCCAATATGAGAATATAACTGCTTCCTCAATTTTTGAATTCCTTCTTTATATCGTTTTTCAAGAACCCGCTAGAAGGTTCAGGCCCATATTTTAGCTCTCTTTTTAGCGAGCTCATCTGCTTTTTCATTGCCTAGAACTCCCTCCACCACAAAGTGACGTGGTTATCTTTGACCAGTTGTTGTAGGGTGTTCATGCAATCCCAGACTAGCTTTAACTCATAAGTGAAATCACTTAGTGCCTTTAAAGTAGCCTGGCTGTCTGATAATGTTGATTATTGCTCCTTTGAGACCTTTGTTTAGCTTTATTTGAGCACAGAGATTTATTGCGTAGATCTCTGGTGGGACTGGTGCCTGTGGATTCCTTTATTTGGTAACCTGGATCAAATACACCCACTCCAGTTTCTCCTGACTCTAGTTTTGAACCATCCGTAAACCAGGACAAAGAGTCCCTTGGGAAGTGTGGCCCTCCTATTGTCCACTGAAGGCGATCACCAATGATTACCCTATACGCCATTGTATCACAGACAAACATGGCCATCTCCCTTAGAATTTCTAAGTGGCCTACGAGGTGCAGAGGCGTTAGCCCCAGAATCACTTCCAGTGCTGCAGTTGGACAGGTATTCATAGCACCTGTAGTACATAAACAGGCTATTTTGTTTAACTTTTGGCTACCAAACTAATGATGAATAAGTACTATTCCGAAAGCAGACCCCTAGGAGTGTTTCCAAAACCGCTGGAAGAAGGTTGTGGTTCCCGAAGAAGAGTTCTTTGAAGGAGACATCGTCTACATTGACCAAGACTAACTCTATTTTCAGTTGTAATTTTCCTTTTTTCCAGATAAAATATCGTACGACAGAATCTCCTCGCGAACCTATCGAAACCACCACTCGAACCATATACCGCCCTCGGCCAACACGCATCCAACCCCAAACCATCACCGAAGAAGTCTTCGTCTCCAAAAACCACAGACACCGCCCTTCATACATACAACCAACTGAAGACACCATCACCGAAGCAGAAGAAATATACGTGTCCAAAAATCACAGACATCGTCCTTCATACATACCACCGACTGAAGACACCATCACAGAAGCAGAAGAAGAAATATACCTGTCCAAAAATCACAGACATCGTCCGGCATACTTCCAAACCACTGAAGAACCAATCACAGAACCGGAAGTCATCAGGGAACCCGCTAGAGAAGAAGAGCCTATCAGGGAATTAGAACCAGAACCAACAAGGGAGTTAGAACCTTTCCAGAAACCTACTAGAAAGCTGGAATACTTCCAAAACCCAAGTACTGAGGGTGAAAGACAATATGAAGAACCTACAGAAATGATCAAAAAGAGAAAACGTTTAAGACTTAGTACTACAACAGAAATTGTACCAGTTACAATTTTAAACACACCAGAAAACTTCATTTTACCAGAAAGTCCGCCAGAAAACGAATTAGATTATACAACATTGTCTTCAGAACCAGAAGAAATTGTAACAATCAAAGATGTTTATGATTTTGAAACAGAACGAGAACCAACAACAATAACAACTCTTACAACAACAACATCAACAACAACAGAACCAACGACAACAACAAAATCAAACAGATTGCGGCGTCCCATAAAATACGACGTTCAACGCCCAAGATTCAGTGTAAAAGACTACAGACAACGCCTGAATCAATACATGTCAACATCTGCTGACATTAAACAACAAAGTACTGAATCAACACCAAGAATCCGCTATCCAAGTCGCTTCAACAAACTATCAACAATAACAACAGAAACAGAAGAAACAACAGACCCAATCAGACAAAAATTCATGCCAAAAGAGCCCAGACGAAAAATAGGTTACACCACTGAAAATATTGAAACCACCAGTACTGAAAAATATTTACGAGCAATGAATCCAAGATTAAAACAATTAACCAGGTTTAGATCGACCACTGAACCAAGTTCAACAACAACAACACAAAAAATATCAATAAAACCAAATATTTTCAACAATTTAAAACGACCGCAACAACTTAGCTTGAGGAACAGAATATACAACAAACGAAACATAACAACAACAACAACTGAATTAATAACTGAACCGCCGAAATTAACCGACGAAAACACCGAAAAAAATGAGGTTACAATTCCGTTTGAAATCGCCGAAAGTAAAATAGAAGTAACAACACAAATCTACAAAGAACCAACAACAGAATTCACAAAAATTAAATCTCCAAATGAAGTAATAACTATAAATGATGATGACGATGCTTTTATGCAACTTCAAAGAATTTCTGACCTCACCTCATCTGCACACAAACAATATAACACGCCTGGTATGTTTAAATCAGTGTCGCCAACTAGTAGAAAAGTACCTAGTTACTTTACTATAGCAACTGAAGACCCTATATTACCGATTGAGGCTTTCTTCCCTAATTTAAATCAAAAAGAAAAACAATAAGTTATTTATTATTATAAGCCTTTCAGTGTGTGATTTATAAAATTTCCAACGACCAATGAAAATATTTAAAAAATAAAATGAGAAATATTTCGAACTTCTTAAAATTATATTTTCGGCGAGACGCAATTTAAACTGGAAAATGTGATAAAAAAATCGATGATTAAAATCTTTCATTTTTCATTGGTTTACCTATTGTAAGCTCAATAATCTATAATTTATTTCTATGGAGGAAGACTGCTCGGAGACCTTCTGTATATTTATTTCATATGAGTGATATGTACTAACAATACGTATGTATGTATAAATAATAATCTCGTAGCATCTTAGTTCTAGACAATAAGTATTTATGATTGTTATTTTGTAAAGTATTTAATATTTTATAAAGTCTCTAGCTGTAAATGAATAAAGTATTTCTATTTTATAAATTCAGATTATTTTTACGAAAGATGTGACTAAATTTTGATTTTTACTTATATAAACACTAGACAAAAATATAAAATCGATCTTATATTTCCAGTAAAAATATTTTTCGAACTATGCATATTGCACTTGACACTGACATCTTCTTCTTCTTTAGCTTTTCCCATTCGTTAGGGGTCGCTATGTTTTATTTTCTTTTTCCACTCATTTCTGTTTTGCGTGTCGTCCTCATTCAATTCCTTTTCTCTCAAGTCTTCCACAATATAATCCTTCCATCTTATCTTTGATTTTCCTGTGTTTCTTCCACCTTCCATTACTAAACTATTCATTCTTTTTCCAATATATTCATCTCTCCCCAACATCTATCTCAACATTCTCACCTTTGCCACATTAATTTTCTTTTCATTGACACTGACATCTGTCAGTTAGAATTTTATTAATATAGTAGCTGTTTCCATGGTTATAGCATATAGCTTTAATTTCTTTATAATTCTTAAACTCCATTGAATATGAAATATAAAATGCAATCAATTCGTATAGATAAAAATATTATTTAATATTTATAATAACATTAAATGTATACAATATTTAACAGCGTTTTTTCAAGAAAAACTGTTAAAATCTTCAAATGAGGGTACTTTCGGTTGACCAAATATAACCAAAAATTAATCAAGTCTGCATATAGATGCAAGGAAGAGGAATACGTATTGTAATTTTTGGAATTCTAGTATTGACCGAAATTATAGTCACACAGACACACGCACATACAGACATCATCGTAAAAACAGTAAAATCGTATTTTAGGGACCTTAAAACGTGCTTATTCATTGAAAACTCGCCACCGAATTTTTTGACCAAAGACAATACCTTCCTTACCTAGAGGTGACGGAAGGTAAAAATTATATTTTAGAATCTAGGTATTCCCAAATGTATTCGTACCCTCTGCAATAAATATATTAACAGCAATAAAAATATTTTTTTATGTTCAATATAGTCTTAACTATTGTAATCTAAAAATTTATTTCTTCTTGTTAATATATTTTTTCAGAGGGTACGAATACATTTGGGGTTGGGATGAATTTTTTAATCAATTTATTGGTTTATACATATATAAAATCTAAAGTATATCCCTATTTTTATAAAATTTTAAGAAATACATATTTAATTGTTAATTTTTCTGCAAATATAACTACATGTTTAGCCGTACCTAACGTGTAAACTATTAGATTAATTTTGCCAATTCTTGTCAGTTCATTTGTTGCTGTACTAGCGAACAGGCGTGTTTATCAGTGTGTCTGTTTATTCGTCTAATGTGATTCTAAAGACAACTTTTTGGAGCTTTGAGGAGACATTTGGGCATCTTCTGGATTTGGAGTTTACCTAGAGATGTTATATCTTCAAGGTAAGACTAAATTTTAATACTATTATACAGATTGTACGCTGGTTTAAGAGCCAAAAGATTGTTTTTACTGTATGTATTCGTGTATTCTAAACTGTCTAAAGAAACTTAACTATTTAAAACAATAATAATATATTGTCGTTCCTGACTATCCCTTGGGATAGGACACTTAGTGTAAATCAACATTTTTAATAAATAATTAACAGTTATGAGGGTACAGAAGTCTCCTTAAAAAGATTTATTTATTTAATATTCATCATTACTATTGATATTTTAATTTTTTAAATTGCAGATTACACATTTGTAGTAACAATGAAAAAATAATTACAACAATAAAAAGTTATATTTGTCTACATAAGAATATTTTAATCACTCTTACAATTAATTTTATGGCACAATGATATTATTTAAGAGCGATTCTGTAGGAATAATAAAAAATACTCCCCATATTTTAAATATTCAATATAATTTCAAACTTTTTATATAATGTGAAGGTTTTTTATGACATTGTTGGCCTTGACAAGCAGATCGAGGAAAATAAACCACATGGAATTGGAAAATCACTAAATCTACAATGAAAAATTATGATATTTGACATCTATGTACATAATTACTAGTTATAATTCTGATACGGGCCCCCATATCTGCTTGTCAAGGCCAACAAAGTCACATACCTGCTCGCACCCTACTGAATTTAACATTTCTTGTATACCTACACTCTACACCAAAAATTCTACTTATATCTATTCTTTATATTTAGATTCTTTAATTTTAAATTCATTCATTTGGAAATGTTTCCAATTCATTGTCGGGATTGACAGTATTTTACCTTTAATTTTATATATTTAACTATTAATACAATTAGAAATAATATAATGTATGTACTTCCCAGAAAAATCTTCAGTGTCTCTGGATTTTTGACACTGACATTTATCTGTCAGTTACAAACATTTTAATGACATTATTTGGGCTGTGAGATTTATTACAACAAATTATTATATACTTTATATTTCTTCTATATTATCTCTAAATCGATAGAAGATATAATAAAAAATTTATATGTATCAGATAGAGAATTTACTCTTCTTTAATACAAGCAAGAACAATTTTTTTTAAAAAATAATATTTAGAAGATTTTTTTTAAGAATCTGTTACTTTCGGTTGTCCAATTATTACCAAAACCTTTTCAGCTGTTCCCAATAATGTCCAATTGAGTTATACGTAGTTAAACAGATATTAAATATTATATTATTATATTACTCTCCACGCCAGCAATGAGTGCCTGTGAGGTGACGCCTGGTAGGCGCCCGCACGGTACAAATATTCCATCATTACCGATATCTGTGTATGAAGCAGATTGGCACACCCAGCAATGGGTAATATGTCGTATTCGTTTTGGAAGCACTGGTTTAGTAATTAGTTCGCGCGTCCGCTACCAGATGGCTCACCAAATTGTTTACAAACACCTGTCACTCCTGTCAGTTTCTCGCTCTTTCCGTAAGTTTTTGGAGTAAATTTTGATATATTTAGTGTTTAATAAATGTTTAGAATAGTTTTTTGCTATTGCGAAGACACATCGTATAGTTTAAAGTTCCCTCGGAAGGTATTTATCGAATATCAAGTTAGTTTTTAACTGTATTGTAGTTTTCTAACCTTTTGTCGTTTGTCAAATATCAATCTGATATTGTGGAATTACGTCAAATTCAGGGCCGTGCCTGGGTATATGGCCGCCTGCGTGCCAGTCTGTATGGCCGCCCCCAGGATAACATTAAAAAAAACTACTTTAATTTTTAATGTTTATTATTATACACAGGGCATCAAACCGGGAAAAAAATCAGTTTTTGGTTAACCGAAATCGAGAACGAAAAAAAATATTGGTTTTGTTCCCAAAACCGGTTTCTGAAAAGAAAAACCGGCTAAAAACCGGTTTTATGAGATTTATATGTTTGGATGAAATTTAAGAAAAAAAAATGCACAAAATAAACATTTTTTTATTTAAAATTTAAACAAAAATAATAACATGAAAAAAATTATGGTATTGGTTTTATAAACACAGACAAAATTATCAAACATAAAGAACAAGGAATAACCCTTAAATCTATACTAACATATTAGGATAACAAAGCTCAGTGGCCAATGGCAGATCTGGGCTGACTTGCAACTTGGGAGGTATACAAAATAGAATTAATTTACTTACTTTAATAATAACATGAAAAAAAGTAATTATGGTATTGGTATTATAATCACAGACAAAATTATCAAACATAAAGAACATAGGAATACGATAATTTAAAATCCTAGGTGTCGCTCAGTGACAATTTAAAATTATTTGATTTTAAAAATCAAATCTTACGTATTATTTATTGATATTGAAAATAGTAAAGGTTTTTGGTTAATTAACCGGTTTCATAAAATTATTTCGGTTAGGTTACCGGTTAATTAGGGAAATCTTTCAATCTTTCAATTATCGCGATTGAAAGTGAAATTGCTGAATCTTCACGAAGCAATTATTAAATAAAGTACATATTAAAAGTTAATCCTACGGGATTTTTTACTGACAAAATCGTCAATTGCTTCGTGAATATTTAAAGATTCAGCAATTTCACTTTCAATCGCGATAATTGAAAGATTGCTCATACGTTCTTGCGTCATGGAAGTACGTAGGTAATTTTTTATGATTTTCAATTTAGAAAAACTACGTTCTCCAGACGCAACTGATACAGGCATGGTCAATAATAGTTTTAAGCTTGTAGATACATTTGGAAATGAATTTTGTAAATTGTGTTTGTACAAATACTTTAGGAGTTCTTCGGGTTGTTTCCTATCTTTTATAATTATTTTCAATGAAATTAACTCTTCGTATAATTCTGCTCCGTTTATGTCGCACGATTCGCCATCCTTGAATTTATTATGAAAGTCGAAGCAACTTTTTTTTATGTCGTCCTCTCCTATTTCAACAAATTTATATAAAAATCCGAAAGACTGTTCGAAATTGGATAATGTTTCAAATCGGGTAGTAACAGATGAAATGGCTGTATCCAATATTACATAGAAAAAATTAATTTTGAAATTTTCTTTAGCAGTTAACTGAATATCCTCATCTCCTTCATAGTCAAATTGTTTTCGCTTATGGCGTCGACGTAGATTAATTTCAACAGGAAATTCCGGTTGTATTTCAAGTGATTCACATAATTCATCAGCAATTTTCAAATACTTTTCGAAATTTTCATCATTTCTAATACTTTGGAAAAAAATTAAAATATTATTAATAGATTCAGCACATGAAGTAAGATTCCAAGAAACGGTCTGCATCATTTTACTAATAATATTTACTTTTTCTAAGATTTCGTACCATATTACTGTGGAACAAATAAATTTGTACGATTTAATTTTCATTGCCAAACATTTAGCTTCATGTTGACCTATTGGTGTTGAACATTCTTCCGCTAGTTCTATTAGGCTGTCATAAATTTCACCTAATTCATGACGCAGTGGTCTAATCGCCTTAATCCTTGATTCCCACCGGGTTACGCTAACTTGTTTTACTGTTAACGATTTTACATGTTTTTTTAAAATTTGCCATCGAAAAGGTGATCCGGAAAAGTAATTGTATATTGCTGACACATTACTAAAAAAATCCACAGTTGAAAAAGAAACTTTCGCTGCATCATTGACGACCAAATTTAATGTATGCGCGTTGCATGGCATAAACAAAGCTCGTGGATAATTGTCCAAAATTCGTTTCTGCAATCCAATATGTTTTCCAGCCATATTTGATCCATTATCATACCCCTGGCCTCTCATATCGTTAACATTTAATTTAAGAGAGCTTAATTTTTCAATTAAAAAGTCGTAAAAAGCTTCTCCAGTACTTTTTTGAGCTGGAGAAAAACCAACGAAATTTTCTCTCACTTCTACTTCGTCATTTTGAATATGCACATATCTCAAAATTATTGTAATTTGCTCGACATGTCCCATGTCCGGCGTACAATCCAAAATTACTGAAAAATATTTGGCGTCTTTTATTGCTGACAAAATATATTTTTGAATTTGCGCTGCAAGGATACTAATTATTTCATTTTGGAAGCGATTTCCCGCATAATGTGGCATATGGTTCTTTAAAGCAACTGATTGTTGAATGCGATTTATGTGATCTGCCATAACATCATCAAATTTTCCTATCATTTCAATTGCTTTTAGAAAATTTCCATTATTGTTTTCATACAATCTGCTCGAGCTACCTCTAAACGCTAAACCCTGTACTGCCAGAAATTGTACCACAGATATCATGCGTACGACAATTTGATACCATCGTTTTTTCTCTGCGTCATAATACCGTTGCAAATTTTTATCAATTGTAGCTTTGTTTTTTAAATTTAATTCCAAATTTTTCCAATTGGTGCAATTTCCGATATGCAGCGATGTTTTTTCATGACGAGATAAATTATCAGATGTGTGTTGCCAATCATTGAAGCCTTCATTAACTAATTTTATTTCTTGTTTGCCAAATAATTTACAACAGAAGCAAAATATGGAATCCGTTTTTGGAGAATAGATTAACCACTCACGATTAAATTTTTCACCATTTGGCATTTTTCTATAGAAATAAGTTGATGAAAATGATCTTCCCAATTCATTAATTGGATATGTAGATTGTTTATTTTGTATGGGTCCTTTTTCGATTAATATATCCAATATTTTAGTGGTAATTGTTAAAGGCCAGCAAGCTGGATCATTTAAATCCATACACATAGCAAAATATGCTTTATCAATTTCAGCGGTATCGGTATTGTATAGATCGATATCCTTATTATCTTCTGTTTCCATTTCGTCGGTACTACTAGTATTGTCATTAGCCTTTTCATTTTCGACAGATAATTCATTTTCATTTTTATCGCAAAACAAATCATCAATTGGATTTAATTGGCTACTACAACTACTTTCCGGTTCTGGCGATTTTACTAAAAACTTTGTTAATGAGCCAAACATTTTTTTAGCTTCATTTTGCTTTTCCTCTCGCTTTCTTTTATATTGCGCTCCAGACAATCTTTTCGTTTTCCTTTCAGACATTCGTAGGCCTTTAAAAATGTAAATGAGCAGTGATATTAAATTTTAGGGTAGACTTTCAATTTTGGGCCCGGGAAATTTTGGCGGGTCTTTTTGGAGGGAAAAGGCCTTTTGATATGAAATTCTTAAATAAATATTAAAAAATATTTAATAATATTAAAAAAAATTTAAAAAAAAAAATTAAATAATAATTAAAATAAATAATAAAATAGCGCAATTTAATATTAAATTACTTAAAATCTATAATTAATGTATATTTTAATGCGCATAGGATGACACGATAAGAAAATCATTTATAAGCTTTTTAAGTAAAACATATTTTTAAACATAAATATGTCAAGATTTATTTTGAAAATGAAAACGGAGAGGAAAATTCAACCACATATAACTGTTTTCTAGTTCAATGTCAGGTAAATTTCTTCCATTTAATAACAATAACATTGCTATTATAAAAAGGAATCATAAGCTTAATTTAAAGAGTTGCTTTCGGCTACACAAGTTCAAATGCTTGATTTTCCATCGGCGGGTTGTGAGCGATTTAAACAGAGAATCTCGTATGCAAACAAACAACTTTTAATTATTATATAAATGCATTCAAAATGAGAAAGATATTCATTTTTTAGTATAAATTAAGGAAGATTTTAAGTAATTTAATATTAAATTGCACTATTTTATTATTTATTTTAATTATTATTTAATTTTTTTTTAATTTTTTTTAATATTATTAAATATTTATTTAAGAATTTCATATCAAAAGGCCTTTTCCCTCCAAAAAGACCCGCCAAAATTTCCCGGGCCCAAAAAGTGAAAGTCTACCCAAATTTTACATTTTTTGTGTATTACCTTTTTCAGTCTTTGTCGAGTAAATAAACTTTTTATTAAATTTCACCACACGAACACACAACTAAAAGTTTTCAGGAATTAAGCAATTTATTTTTATTCGTTAAATTAAAGACTTTAATAATATCGGATCACACACAGGACACAAATAACGATTTATCCTCGCTAGTCTATAGACTAATACGACTAATAAGACGAATAAGACCGCTTACGCGACGCCGGTCAATTGAAAAAACTATTTCGGCTCGTCGCTCGTGCAATGTTCGAAAAAATTCGGATTCGCTGCATGACTAGGTATATAAATACTACAACGACCTAATCAGTTTTTATACATTTCTTATTTCTGAGAAACTCTTTTTAGATAGATTAGATTAGAGAAACTGTTTTTACTTCGTATCTTAATGAAAACAAACCGATTGTATTTTTGCCCAGTAAACAACTTGTAACGATTTGGCCGCCTCTTAATTTCGGCCGCCTGCGTGCGGTGCACGCAATGAACGCCCGTCAGGCACGGCCCTGGTCAAATTAGATAATTTATCGGTGTTAAAACGCTTGTCACTTTGACAAGAACAATGTTTTGAATTGTATTTTAATTTTGAACTGATAATTTTCAGACAATATAATACATAAATGTTTTATTTGTTGCATCGTTGCATCTGTTTCATTTCGCGGTTTTTTTGACATCTCATATTTTTCAAGGTGTCCTATAGGGCTGGTTCATTTAAAAATAAATAAATCTCGATTAGGCGTGGTTTAGTACTAGAAATGTTCGGGATTTGTGCAAAATAATAGAAAACCCGAAGCGGGATCGTTATTAAAAGTTTTTTTTTAAGTAAACGCGGCCAGATTGTCAAATATTCATTGACAGTGATGTTTTATTATCTAAATATAATAATAACCTAACCTTACACACAAATTTCGAATTTTCCAAGCGTGACTCTTTATTTTTATAAAACGATCCCGTGTTCGAGATTGTATACTTCGTTTAAAAATGTGCTAGAGTAATAAATTAAAATTTCTAACTATAAGAATAGTACTAAATTTTTGTCAGTGATCCCTGGACCCAGCAAATATCTCGCTTATTTATTAAGTTAGTAATTTCTTTCATATAACATGATTTATACAGCAATATGTAAGCTACTTGATGACGGATGTACATACATGATACCACTTCCGGTTTATTAGTAATTAATATTAACTTTGATATTTTAAATGGAACATACTATATTTTTTTTACAAATTTGAGAAGTAGATCAAATTTGCTTTACAATCATGTAAAATAATCCATATGTTACATTATTAAAAAGTAAAATGGCGGGACTTTTTTATACACCTAGTCGAAAAGAGAATAGTAAGCCATGACTGTGGCTTCAAATAAAACAATTGTAACACGATAAAAATATTATTTCGTTTAATAATAAACAATTGTTTTAGTTCATTGTTTTATTCCAAGCCACAGTCATGGCTCACTATTCTCTTTTCGACTAGGTGTATAAAAAAGTGCCCGCCATTTTACTTTTTAATAATGTAACATATGGATTATTTTATATGATTGTAAAGCAAATTTGATGTACTTTTCAAATTTGTAAAAAAATATAGTATGTTCCATTTGAAATTTCAAAGTTGATATGAATTACTAATAAACCGGAAGTGGTATCATGAATGTACATCCGTCATCAGGTAGCTTACATGTTGCTGTATAAATCATGTTATATGAAAGAAATTATTAAATTAATAAATAAGCGAGATATTTGCTGGGGCCACTAAAACATAACATGCTGTATAGTAAAAGGATAGATGCACTATAGTCAATTTTTTTGACTCTGTCGGGTATACTTATATAACTATAAATGAACTATAAATATCGCAATTATGATAAAGCGGCAAATCCTTTACTTTCTGTAATATAATACTGTTTGGCTTCGGCCCATATTTTTGAGCCGCTCTATTCATTTATGTTACAGTCCGTAAGACTATTTTCCTATACATACCTGGTGGACGTTTGATTCAATGCATGAATAGAGCGGCTCAAAAATATAGGCCGATGCCAAACAGTATTATACTACAGAAAGTAAAGGATATGCCGCTTTATCATAATTGCGATATTTATAGTTCAATTATAGTTTTATTACTGTACCCGACAGAGTCCAAAAATTTGACTATATATATACTTTCATCCTGAGCATCGCGTAAACTACAGACACAGCTACAGCTTAAACGGTTATTTTTCGTGAAAGTTGTTTCAAGTTGTAGGAATTTATTGTCTTCAGTGCCTTCGATATGTCAAAGTTCTGTAGGATGTATAGTTTTTGTGTAAAAAATTATTAAAACTGAAACGGTTGATCTCTATCGAATTTAGTCTTTTCGACTATCCCTTAGCAAACAATTATATAAACATGCCCCTGAAATATCTTTAACAATCTGATTTATTACTCTTACCTCATTTTAAAACGAAATATACACATTCGGGGGTTTATTTTAGAAAAATGGCAGCTGAGCTACGTTCTATATCAGTTTTATGTGATTTAATAAAATTGTGCGTCGATTTTGAAGTAGATATAACATTTTTCAAATTGGCCAGAAAAGACGAACAAAAAATCGTAAGTCTACAAAAAAATCCTTATAATTTGTTTCTGTGAAATATCCATTTTAGGTGCAAAAATTCTGGCTTTTGCTCAACAAATTCACGGAAAACAACATCACCCAAGATGTTGTTGACAATGTAAAAATATATTTTGCAAGTCAAAATTATAGAAACATAGAATTTTACTCTCTACCAGCAGATTTTAATTGTGGTAGCAGGGAATTGTTAATAGCGTTCTCATGGCTTTTAAGTAATGACGATATTTTTAATAATTTGTTGAAAAAGAAAATTCTGGATTCGAATTTAAGCCAAGAATTTGATATTTGTGACAGAGAACCGTTTCAAAATATAGATATTAAGTTGAAGTCGGTTCAAGACCATCAAAATTATATTTTGTCGCTTTGTGGGAAAATAAATACTAATTTAAAGACTATTTCTGAGTATCAGACAAAAACTGTAGATCTTTTAGGGAAGGTAGGTTAAAAAAGGGTAAAAGCATATACCTATTAATTAATATATTCTGGATCCCTTGCTCTTCGAGAAGTCTAGACTGAGACACATTGCTGCATAAGTCTATTTCATTCTATTAACCAAGTCTTGATTCTAAATTCTGATTATTGAAGACTAGCGCAAACTTTAAATTTAAATATGAGAAATTAAGTAATGTACCTACTATTTATTTTGTGTGTAAATTCTTGAACATAAATATTAGTAATAATAAATAACAATAAAATATTCTACTACAGATGGTTTTTAAATATATCAACAATGTTTTACATATGTGTTTAATACAACAGAATTTTTCAACCACGTCAAAGAACAAACCATTTAGACAACCACAAAACGCAAATTAAAAAAATCTGTTGTGGCCAACACAATACCTCTCGACATTTTCCTTTTATGTTGCATAGGGCGCGAGCAGTCATGTGACTTTCTTGGCCTTGGCAAGCAGATATGGGAGCCCGTGTCAGAATAATATATAGTAATAATGTACATAAGTGTCAAGTATTATAATTTTTCATTTAAAACATCATGATTTTTCAAATCCATGGGGGTTATTTTCCTCGGCAAGTATATTCCATACTATTGATGACAAATAGACAGAATATTTTGAAATTTTGAAAGAAATATTATGACATATAACAATTGTGACATCTATGTAAATAACTACGCCGTCATATCTGCTTGCTAAGGCCAACAAAGTCACATGACTGCTCGCGCCCTATAAGTAACGAATTTAACATTTTTTGTACATACAAATAATTGAAATTGTATCTCTTCTTTCGTTTTATGAGGAATTTTGTGCTACTCTTCTAATATGTTCAAAATTCTTCAAATTCATTGACGGTATTAGCGGTATTTCTTAAGGATATATGTAATATTAACATACCTATAATTTAAACACATATTTAATTAATAATACAATAATATATATTAAATGTATTTGTACCTCCCAGAAAAATCTGATTTTTGACACTGACATTTTGCATTTATTTGTCAATTATAAACATTTAAATATCTCAACTGTTTTTTAGGCAACGAGATTATTTTTTTACTACAGATTATTCTATATTATTATATACTATATCTCCAAACCTATACGAGATACAATAAAAAAATTAAATGTGTCAGATTGAGAATTTAATTTTCTTTAAAATTTCCAAGAAAGTTTTTCAAAAAATAGTATTTAGAAGCTTTTTTTCAAGAATCTGCTACTTCCGGTTGCCAATTGTTATCAAAACCTTTTTAGATCTTTCCATGAATGTCCGATTGGGAATTACGTAGTTAAACAAATATTAAGTCTTATAGTTTTTGAGTAATCGTCCTTCCAACATCCCACATACATACACACACACACACATCCTCGTAAAAATGTTAAAATCGGATTATAGGGACCTTAAAACGTACTTATTCATTGAAATGTGGATATGTGATTTTTAGCATAAATCCAATACCTCTCTTAGCGAGAAGTAAAAAGCCAATAGATTTTAAATATTACGTACATGCGCATAATCAAGATTTGGGAAGAGATAGATTTATGTAGCAATTATAGGAGCATAGCAATATATTAGTTAATAGGTATTACCCGTTGTTTAAAAACATCTATATATTTTAGTTTTTTTTTTTATAAGAAATATTTTAGGTACATTCAATTTCTAATGAATTATCTCTAGCAGAAATGTACCATTTGAAAAATGCGGGAAATTTGAACACCTATATGCAAAAAGTAAAATCCATCAGTAATTTATTAGAAATATACCAAAAATGGAAAGACATCCAATCATGTTACTGGCAATTTATGGTATTATTTCACACAGTTTCCTAATTTAAATTGTTTGTAAATATTGTTTTAGTTATCAGTTTTAGAAACAAAATCCCAAAGAAATAAAGAATTAGAAATTGATAAAACAAATCTAATGTTGTTTTTTACTTCTTTGAGAAACTACGTCAAAAAACTGTTAAACGAAGAGCAAAAATCCAAACAGAAAATTCATGATCAGTTCTTTCCTCGATGCGTAGTTGCGAAAAATTCTAGTTCGTGCGCAAACGCAATAGAGAATTTGGAAAACTATTTGAAATCTGTACAAAACGAAGAAAGACAGAATATTAAATCAGTTTATAAATATTTGAAGAACATGTTTTAAGCGAAACAGTTTTAGAACCACAATTTACGCAAGATCATCAGAGGGGGTTTGAGGATATATTTTATGTACCACAAAATATGTAAATACGAGTGTAAATATTGTAAAAAAATTCTATTAAAAATGTCTCAAATGTTATTTACCTAATATATTCTCCACTTATATTTATTTATATTTTAAATTTCTTGATGTATACATAGGGGTTCACAAATCACGGTATTTGGCATGGTGGTAGCGCTCCGGTTTAACCGGAAGTGACATTAACTTTCTTATTTCAAATGGGGTACCATATATATTTTTATATATTTGAAATCTGAGTAAAATTACGAATTCAGGAACACACACATCATCCTAATGTTCATACATCGCCCTGTTCAAATCTTGACCATGAAGTTGGCGCAGATGAACTTAACGCACTCACAATTTAATAAGTACACTCCAGGGTACAAAATATACATGAAAATTATTATTTATTGGATTGGAGTAGGTGTGATCGCGCGAAGTTCATCTGCACTAACTTAATAAATATATCAAGAAAATTAAAATATAATTATAAATAAGAAAAAGTTATTTCGAGTGGCCCGTTTTTCAGTGTCTCTCTGTATATTGCTACATCGAACGAATCTTACTTAGGTAAGTATCTATTTATTTAAATTTAGGCATGCAATATGAAATATAATGGATACATTTTAACTGAAAAAAAAAATAGTACAGTACATCTTTCAAAAATTTTACTGTATAATTTATTATATTTTTCACCTATAAAAATAGTATTTGGCGTTGGTTAGGTATGCAGCATCATAATGTTTATACATCGCCCTGTTCATTTCTTGTTTCGTTCAGTTTCCTAACGTTCAAATCTTGACCATGAAGTTAGCGCAGATGAACTTTGCGCGTTCACAATTTAAAAAATACACTCCGCAATACAAATTTTAAACAAAAAAATGCTAACAACTACCAATTCCGATTCAATAAATAATTTTCATGTATTTTGTTCTCCGGAGTGTACTTTTTAAATTGTGAGCGCGCCAAGTTCATCTGCGCCAACTTCATGGTCAAGATTTGAACGTTAGGAAACTGAACGGGGCGATGTATGAACATTAGGACAATATGTGTGTTAAATATTATAACAAAACATGGTTAAACATCACTTAATTCTGTAGATTTTATTTGATAACTGACTGGTAATATTTTTTTCGATTTTGTGAATTAAGTTTGCATTCTGGCCAATCAAATGGCAGAATTTATACCCCTGTTGGAAGGATATTTTATAATTGTAGGTATTGATTTATGCTACAGGGCCATCTATATTAAATTATAACAAACATTGTTTTCTATATGCGTATGTAAACCAGGCTTTATAATGCAGTGCCATCTACCATCATTACAAATAGTTATTTTGTGTTTAAATTAAGCTTTATGTTATATGTTATAAGGCCATCTATGATGTACAATGTAATACAAATATATTATAACCTTTGTTAGTCTTTTGTTCATGGTCAATATTGATGTTTTCCTAACATCATTTGTTTCATTGTTCTGATTTTTTTCATATAACTTCTCATTAAGAAAACACATTAAGATGTTTTTATGGAAGTTGTTACTACCATATTTTTAAAAAAGCATCTATATTGTAAGTATATTTAGTTAGAAAGGATAATCAATAAAAAGAATATTGCGTATACATATATTTTAATTTACCTAAGTTAATAGGTATATGTTTCTGGCTCGGTATTTCCTTGAATGTGTACTGTTGCGCGGGGGTACGCGGCTAGGTGGAAGACTGGGAAGTAGTGGGGAGGTCGCATTCTGCATATGCATTTGGAGCCAGACGCCTACTGGCTCATGTAATTTGATCTGTACTTGTTACATATACAGGGTGTATTTCTATATTATTAAAGACAATAAAATAGTATAACTTCCCCTATTTGTACATCTCATGTGATACCAAACTTGACATGGTTCTGACAACTTTATTCAAATAAACAATAGCCGATCGAACTTTCAAAATTTTGACAATTCTGCATACCAGTCCTTGAGAAAACATTTCATTTAATACCAAACACGACATGTTTCTGAAAACTTTATGCAAAAAACAAAAGCCAATCGAGTTGTCACATTTTTTACATTTCTGCATAGCAGCCCTTCAGATAATTCATAATTTTTCATCTAGCTATGTTTGAATTTTACTATATTTTTATTGTCAGTATGGAAATTATTGGACTTACTTCACATTAATACAGTGTAGGAATATTTATTTTTTATTTAGTTACTTATGGCATATTTGGCAACACTTGTGTAGGAACTTGACATTGGTCTAGTTAGGAATATTTGTTTTATGGCATATTTGGCAACACTTTTCTTTCAAATTCTCCTCATTACATAAATATTTCCGTTTAAAGGTTCAATTTGTGTATGTATTCTTCGATCCATTGTTTCAATATCCCAAATTGCAAAGTTTAATCATTTTTTACACAAAAACTATGCATCCTACAGAAATTTGACTAAGTCGAGGGCACTGAAGACAATAAATTGCTACAACTTGGTACAACTTAGACAAAAATCGCTCTAACCGTTTAAGCTGTAGCCGTGTTTATAGTTTACGCGATGCTCGGGATGAAAGCATAGATAGTGAATATATCCTTTTAGTATAAGGACAATATTATAGAAGACCAAGGGGGACATTCGATTGGAATGAAAGTTATATTTTTTAAATTTTCATTTCTAGTAGCAACATTCATGGACACCCAACCAGACCCAATTAGCGATGAAACAAAAGATGAAGATACATCAACAAATTATCAAAAATTTGAAGAAATATTTATTAAAGAAGAACCACGGGAGGATTGTGAATCTTCCGAAAATGATGAACAAATAGATAAAGAATTTAAAATAGATATTGTAAAAAGTGAAAACACGAAATCATTTTTTTGTGAAGTGTGTCATAAAAGTTTTACCCGTCATCATAATATGATAGCGCATTTGAAAATACATAAGGAGGAAAAAAAATTTCGCTGTGAAATATGTAATAAATATTTTCGGCTAAACCGAACGTTACAAGACCATTTAAAACGGCACAATAATATTCGTGATTTTCAATGTTATATATGTAAAAAAGCATTTACACGAAAATCATGTCTAAATAATCATCTTAAAATTCATACAGCAATTAAAGAATTTCATTGTCCTTATTGCAACAAATTATTCACTCAGAAATTTAACTTAAAGATACATTTAAAGATTCATAATAATATAAAAGATTACACTTGTAATATTTGTAATAAACAATTCACGCTTAGTAGTAATTTATCGAAACATATTAAAATACACGATGGAGTAAAAGATTATCAATGTAAAATATGTAATAGAAAATTCACCCAAAGTGGACATCTGTCTGTGCATATGAGAGTACATACTAAAACTAAAGATTATGAATGTTTTTTGTGTCAAAAGAAATTCACACAAAGTAATAGTCTTACTAGACATGTGGTTACTATTCATAATCGAGAAAATAATTGTACTTTTTAATGTATTTGTAGTGATATTGGGATAATAAATTAAATAAATATGAAAAGATTTTTTTCTATTTTGCATCTGTATCAAAGCTATTACAGCACCCAAAGGAGTTCGTTAATAGCTCGTTTGAGTGTTGTAACAGCCTAGTACAATTTATTTTTATAAAGTTGGTAGCATAGCTGAAATGTCAAAAAATATCAAATGTCAAACCTCACTGAATAAACGATACTAACGATTGTTAAGGTTTTTATTTTTGTTTATATATATATTTAGGGCATAAATAGTTCAAAACACTATTAATTAATATGTAATTTATTTTTGTTTATTTATGAACTCTGTCGGTAAATTAGTTCGAGCTTTTTGGCGCTGATGTCATAGCCAAAGTTACGCAGGTTGTGTAGTAGTTCAGATAAAAGCAAAATGGCGGCGGAGGAGAAATGTCAACAAGAATTAAGTGTTTATTTATAAGAAAATAGTGTTTTAAATATAAGATGTGTATAATTATATAGTTTTACACTTTCCACATCCTTTTCAGTTAATTTTATACAATAAAATGTAAGTAACTTGTAAAAATTTTATATTTGGTTATGACTATAAAACTTG
The DNA here is from genome assembly GCA_951394225.1 of Harpalus rufipes. NCBI lineage: Eukaryota > Metazoa > Arthropoda > Insecta > Coleoptera > Carabidae > Harpalus > Harpalus rufipes. Next base: position 27,820,848 of record OX596289.1, on the reverse strand, counting down.
ACTTTTTCATTGTTTGTTTTTCGAATTATAAAATGTATTTTCCGTAATTTCACGTATTTCACGTGGAGTACACAAAAAATAGTCTGTATTCATTTTTAATTTGATATGAATTTGATTGTAAACAACACGAGACAATTTTAAATTCAAACAATTGAATTTTCAAATGTCACATTATTACATTTATTTATATAACTACATTTATTTATGTTAACAACTCATAGAATTTTTATTTATATCACTCCGTGTTTATTGCTCGTTTCTTCTATATATCAGACTATATCATCGCTATTGTTCCGACGGTATTTATACAGCCCAGTATCCTTCTGGAACCTTCTGACGCCATTGTGCCCAACACAATACCTCTCGCTATTTTCATTTTATGTTGCATAGGGCGCGACCAATTAAATATCATTTATTAACATTTAACGTTATAAATTTTAAATAATATATTATTATCTATATGATTTGAAGATGAGGATGTTTTGATAGATGTTGGAAAAGACACGGAAAAATCAAAATTTAAAGAATATGGGGAAATGGTTTGAGTAGATATATACAAAACAATTACATAGACGAAACAGAGGAAGACCAAAGATAAGATGGAACGACAGTATTGCGAATGATTTGAGAGAAAAGGAACTGAATGAGAAGAACAACACGCAAAACAGAAATGAATGGAAGAAGAAAATAATAAATAGCGACTTTTAACGAATAGGAAAAGCTAAAGAAGAAGAAGATATCAGTGTCAAGTGCAATTTGCATAGTTTGTTTATGAAATAATTTAACTGGAAATATAGGATCTTTTGCAATAAAATATATGTATGGAATTTGTATATAATATACAGGTTGACAGAATGTAATATGTTGGCCACATCAGATTTTATTCTATTTAATAAGAAATCTGTTGTGCCCAGCACAATACCTCTCGCTATTTTCATTCTATGTTGCATAGGACGCGATCAGTTAAATATCATTTATTGACATTTAACGTTATAAATTTTAAATAATATATTATTATCTATGTGATTTGAAGATGAGGATGTTTTGATATGAAGACTTGAAAGAAAAGGAACTGAATGAGAAGAACAACACGCAAAACAGAAATGAATGGCGGAAGAAAATAAAAAATAGCGACTTTTAACGAATGGGAAAAGCTAAAATCTTTTGCAATTTATATATGGAATTTGTACATAATACACAGGATTGACGGAATATTTTTACCTTCCGTACGATGATGTCTGTGTGTGTGTGTGTGTTTGTGTGTGTGTCTGTGTGTGACGAAAGTTTCGGATCGCATAACTTCAATACCACGATTCCAAAAATTATATTTTTTTCGTATTCCTCAAGTTTACATCCAGAAGAACAACTGATTAGATTTTGGTTATAATTGGTCAACCGGAAGTAGCCTCATTTTAAGATTTAACAGTTAAATTTGATTTATTGACATTTAACGTTATTATAACTTAAAGAATATATTATTCTCTATACGATTTGATTGCATTTTATACTTCATATTCAATAGATATAGAGTTAAAGAATTTTAAAGAAATTTTATAAATCAGCCAGCTATGCTAAACATGGAAACTACTAATATATTCAGAAAATTCAAATTGACAGATGTCAGTTTCAATAATTTGTCACGGAAAGATATAGTAAGGAAATAAATCTAAAGTTATAAGTTTCTAGAAAGATACAAGAGGGATGATTACATTGGTTTGGAAATGTCATGAGGAGAAATGAAGACGATAATAAAAAATGGCTACTTTTAACGTATGGGGAAGCTAAAGAAGAAGATTTTAGTGTCAAAAAATTGTACATAATACACAGAATTGATGGAATGTTTTTACCTTCCGTCACCTTTAGGTAAGGAAGGTATTGTCTTTGGTCAAAAAATTCAATGATGAGTTTTTACTGAATAAGCATGTTTTAGGGTCCCTATAATACGATTTTACCATTTTTACGATGATGTCTGTATGTATGTGTGTGTGTGTGTGACGAAAGTTTCGGATCGCATAACTTCAATACCACGATTCCAAAAATTATATTTTTTTCGTATTCCTCAAGTTTACATCCAAAAGAACAACTGATTAGATTTTGGTTATAATTGGTGAACCGGAAGTAGCCTCATTTTAAGATTTAACAGTTAAATATGATTTATTGACATTTAACGTTATTATAACTTAAAGAATATATTATTCTCTATACGATTTGACTGCATTTTATACTTCATATTCAATAGATATAGAGTTAAAGAATTTTAAAGAAATTTTATAAATCAGCCAGCTATGCTAAACATGGAAACTACTAATATATTTATATAATTCAAATTGACAGATGTCAGTGTCAATAATTTTGATGAAGATGTTGGGAAATAAATCTAAAGTTTCTAGAAAGATACAAGAGGGATGATTACATTGGTTTGGAAATGTCATGAGGAGAAATGAAGACGATAATAAAAAATGGCGACTTTTAACGTATGGGGAAGCTAAAGAAGAAGATTTTAGTGTCAAAAACTTGTACATAATACACAGAATTGATGGAATGTTTTTACCTTCCGTCACCTTTAGGTAAGGAAGGTATTGTCTTTGGTCAAAAAATTCAATGATGAGTTTTTAGTGTAGTTTTAGGGTCCCTATAATACGATTTTACCATTTTTACGATGATGTCTGTATGTGTGTGTGTGTGTGTGTGTGTGTGTGTGTGTGTGTGTGTGTGTGTGTGTGTGTGTGTGTGTCTGTGACAAAAGTTCCGGATCGCATAACTTCAATACCACGATTCCAAAAATTATATTTTTTTCGTATTCCTCAAGTTTACATCCAAAAGAATAACTGATTAGATTTTGGTTATAATTGGTGAACCGGAAGTAGCCTCATTTTAAGATTTAACAGTTAAATTTGATTTATTGACATTTAACGTTATTATAACTTAAAGAATATATTATTCTCTATATGATTTGACTGCATTTTATACTTCATATTCAATAGATATAGAGTTAAAGAATTTTAAAGAAATTTTATAAATCAGCCAGCTATGCTAAACATGGAAACTACTAATATATTTATATAATTCAAATTGACAGATGTCAGTGTCAATAATTTTGTTGAAGATGTTGGTTTGAAAATATCATGAGGAGAAATGAAGATAATAAAAAATGGCGACTTTTAACGAATGGGGAAGCTAAAGAAGAAGATTTTAGTGTCAAATAATTGTACATAATACACAGAATTGATGGAATGTTTTTTTTAATATTGAGAATTTATTATTTTTGTTTTGTTTTACAGTGATCTTATAACATCTACATTAGGTTAATATTGTCATATAGAACAAAATTATTTGCAACAATATATTTAATGATTCTGACGTGGTTCATTACTAATAAAAATATATTTGGAAGTGATTAATTAATTTCGATCTTCATTCATCCATACAGTGAATATTCATATGGCGATTTAACTGCTTATTAAACGTAAATCTTTTATCGCATATCAGACACTGATACTCTTTGATTCCAGAGTGCAATTTCTTATGATCAGTCAGATGTCCATTTTGCGTGAATCTCATTTTACAAACGGTACATTCGAACTCTTTTATCCCAGCATGGCTCTTCATATGCCGTTCTAGATTGCTACTTTGCGTAAAGGGCTTATCACAAATCAAACATTTGTAATCCCGTATCCCCGCGTGGAGTTTCATATGTCGGGAGAGCGTACTACTCTGCGTGAAACTCTTTTCGCAAATAGTACAACTGTATTCTTTTATTGAGTTGTGGATTTTCAAATGGATTTTTAATATTGAGTTGAGGGCGAATTGTTTTTTGCAAATTTCACATTCGAACTTTTTATCTTCGCTATGTACTATCATTGTATGTCTGGTTAAGTCTGTTTTTCGCCTAAAGCCCTTTTGGCATACCAAACAAATATGGTCTTTAACTCCGGTGTGTATTTTAATATGTTCTTTTAACGTTGTGATTTGAGTAAAAGTTTTGTTGCACATATGACAAAAATTGTACGATTTTCTTACGTCGTTATTCATAAAAATTTGGTTGTCGTATTCCATATTCAACGGTTGATCGTCTTCTACATCGCTTACACATTCTTCCTCGTTTGTATTTTGTGACACATTTTCGTCTGATTCATAAATTTGGGATGTTTTTTCTAACGGTTCTTCTTTGATGAATATTTCTTCAAATTTTTGCTTTGCTGGGTCATCCTTCTTTGCTTCATCGTTAGGTTTATCTGGTTGTTTGTCCATTCTTCTTACCAGTTTGTTAATCTGAAACATAATTTTTGTCGTTACGAGACATTTCCGTTTAAGTATAAACGATTCAAGTATATTTTCTTACATTATAAGTGCAATATTTTATGAGTTTGGGCGTATTTTTACTGAAGATCTTCTGGGAATATGTTACATAATAATAGCAAAAGAGAAAACATTTATAACATATTTGAATCTATCAAATATCACACGTTATTATTTTTGTTTAACATATCTCTATAGGCTAGAATATTAGTACTTTGTTTTTATAATAGATGGCACTGTTAGTACAAAGCTTGATTTACATTGTACAATTATATATAAGCGATTTTTCGAGAAAATAATACATTTATTTTAAATTTTTGCTATTGTACATGAATATTATATATTATAATATATTGAAATGTATTATATTATAAATTTAAATTATTTATTTAATGCTTATACAAACGGTTGACTCAAGGTCCATCTACTAGTTTCTTACGTGAAATGAACATACATAAACAAGTGACAAACGTTCCCATTGTTCTTTTTGCAGACTGTAAAAAGCAAATTGCGACTTTCTCCGTAAAACAAATATAATAAAAATTACAAAATAACATCTAGTAGATGTTGTAAACTAGGAAAACTAGACGTAACTTTGTTATTTTAATTATATTATTTGTTTCACGGAGAAATTCGCAATTTGCTTTTTACAGTTTCCACTTGTATTATATGGCTTTAGTTAAAGTGTTTCTCGGTAGAGGGTTCTGGCGGTACTAACATACCTCTATAGGCTTTTTACCATCGTAGATGATTATATGATAACCGCCAGCACAAAGAATTGCTGTCTCTGCTTAAAGAGGAGTCCGCTCGATGCATATCAACACTGATGAATTATAGTCAAAAATGACGCTCATATTAGTTTTAGTTATGATCTAGCAATATGGTGTTACAGGCGAAAATCTAGTAAACATTATCTATTTTTGCTTGTTCGATCAAGTAACCAGAAAGTAGGTGGTTAAGACAATCGAATGTAGCAAAAAACTTATTAAAAGTGTTATTAGAATTCTCCAAAATCAAAATTAATTCAATTCATTATTACAATTTATTTTATGTCATACTGGTTTCTAAAGCAACGTTTTTTGAACGATTTATATTTATAAAACAAAAATCTGTTGTGGCCAGCACAATACCTCTCGCCGCTTTTTTTGGTTACATAAGTATAGGGCGCGAACAGTCATGTTACATTGTTGGCCTTCACAAGCAGATGTGGGGGCCCGTTTCAGAATGATAATTATGTACATAAATGTCAGAATTTTTCATTAAAAATTTCAAGATTTTCTAAATTCACGTAGTTAATTTGTCACCAGGAGTGTGGAATTTACTTGTCGAGGAAAATAAACCACATGGAATTGGAAAATTACTAAATTTAGAATGAAAAATTATATTTGACATCTATATACATAATTACTAGCTATCATTCGGATACAGACCCCCATATCTGCTTGTCAAGGCCAACAAAGTCACATGACTGCTCGCGCCCTAATGTATTTAAAAAAATTCTACTTATATCTATTAATTATATTTAGATTTTTTTAATTTAAATTCATTCTATGAAGAAATTTTGTCCTCTTCTAATATTGTTCAAGATATTTCCAATTCATTGTCGGGAGTAACAGTATTTCTGAAGGGTATGTGTAATATACCTATAATATTGAATATTCAACTATTAATACATTAAGAAATAATATAATGTATGTACTTCCCAGAAAAAGTCTTCAGTAATGTCTCCGGATTTCTGACACTGACATTTATCTTCAGTTACAAACAATTTAAATTTTCAACTATTATCCATGGCATTCTTTTAGCTGTAAAATTTATTACAACAGGTTATTTTATATATTATATTTCTTTTATCTCTAAATCTATAGAATAAATAATAAAATATTTAAATGTATCAGATAGAGAATTTATTTTCCTTTAACATTACCAAGAATTTTTTTCAAAAAAATAATATTTAGAAGACTTTTTTTCAAGAATCTTCTACTTTCGGTTGTCTAATTTTTACCATGAATGTCCGATTAGGAAATACGTAGTTAAACAAATATAAAGTCTTATAGTTTTTGAGTAATCGTCCTTTCAACATATTGTAAAAATGTTAAAATCGGATTGTAGGGACCTTAAAACGTGCTTATTCAATAAAATCTGGATATGCATGAATCTCTTAGCGAGAGGTAAAAAATATTTACTTTGAATTTTATATTAATTCTTTATAATTGGAATAAAATAAATTCTCAATATTAGAAATATATTGCAATATAGATTTTTTTAATCTCATAGAAAAAGTCCATGCCTGTCGTAACGATTTTTTTACTCAAGTACAATTACTCGTATATAGTGTTAAGTGGCATATAAAAAACAATGCCCCTTAAAAATTCGCCTGCACTGGAATAAATAAACATTATTTCTGCCTTGTACGCATCTGTTGTTAAAAATATAAACTAATATACGAAGCCACGCTACGATGAAACTTGCGTAATCACCACACGTTGGAAGCGTCTTTTTGTTTGTGATCTGCAGATTTTTATCTATAAAACCTGAAATATTTCGATTTACAATCTGAAACTGAGTAATTTTGTGTATTATTTTATGGAGAATCGAATGGTGTAATTTCCAGGTGTGTATTTATTCGTATTTTTGGGTTATTGGTGTGAGAAAGATTGGAAAAGGTCTAATGTACGGTTTGAGAATATAGAATTATATTTGTTTCTAAAATTTCTGTTTGTGTTTTACTGTTATATGTGTATTATTTTTGTTACAGATAAATGCAGGCTTTGGAGAAATAGCAGTTCGTTTTTGGATCAAACAATTTCGCAAGAAACACCTATGGTGAGTCATTTTGATTCATACCTATATTGAAAATATTTTATATGTAAATGATTAGATATGTCTCTGAATTTTTCTCATATAATATTTGTTGGCATACTATAGAAATCTTGAATTTCCTTAAGTAATACCCGAATTTGTCCGGTAACACTTGGAATTCCAGCGGTACTGTAATACTTGTGTATATTAGACATTTCTCTGAATTTCGTTGTGTGTTCTCATTTCATATTGGTATTCATTAGTACTGTAAGGTTAAAGATAGCGTCCAGTATATTGAAAATAAAAAATCTGATGTGGACACCACACGACTTCCTTGTACGATTATTAAACTATACATATTTTTTTAATAAATAAATTGCAAAATATTAATTCTAACTTCAAAACAATAAGATATATAGCGACCATAATCTCACCCGGTTCTTTTTAAAGAGAGTTTTGATTACAACAAAGAAATATTTGATTACAACAATGAATATGACTAATTTCACAATAAAAATATAATATTTGTTATTGTACGAATCATAAAATTGCACGTATTTAACTAATTTGACATGAACAGTTTTTTTTATGTTTTTGTCCTAATCTATAGCAAGCTTTATTACAAAAACAAAAAAGTATATAATTTTTAAATTTACATATCTCGCTTATACAAAGGGCTAATTTAATAATACTTGATGTGCTAGACGCAGAAATTAATTCTCTAAAACTTTTATTTGAAGCATTTATTTCTAAAATCAAAATAAATCATTTTTTTAAGAAAAACTGTTAACAACTTCAAGTAATGTACCACTTCCGGTTAGCCTATTTTAACCAAAATCTATTATTTCGATTGACATAAAAGTCTTGTATACCAAATTTGGAAAGTTTTGGATTATATTTTAAAACAGTTTTTCATTAAAATCTATTATAGGCTTCATGTAAAGTGCCACTTCTGGAAATTGTGTAATAACCAGAAAGGGAGGTGCACAACTAGATGTTATAGGAGTCCTAAATACAAAATTTCAACTTTCTACGGCTTACCGTTTTTGAGTTATGCGAGATACGTACGTACAGACGTCACGACGAAATTAGACAAAATGGATTCAGGGATGATCAAAATGGATATTTCCGCTGAAATCTGAAAAGCGAAATTTTTCGCGATTACAATACTTCCTTCACTTACGTACAAGGAAGTAAAAATATACGTAAAATTTTCTATCAGATTCATTTTTTATAAAAAAAACTGTGTATTTTCGTCGTGTGCTCTTACGTCATACATCGTACTTTGTAGCGACCTTATGTTAATAATTTGAAGGTTACATAAAATTCTTTAGAACTTTTATAATTAAATTATTCTGTTGAATACTTTTAAAGTTAGACATAGTTAAAAAGACATACATACATAAAATCACGCGTGCCCCACTTAGTGGGTTCGCCCAAACCCGAAAAAAAAATAAGAACAACTTCAAGATCATACAACAAATCCTTACTCTTAAACATATTATTAAACATATATGTGACCGATTTTCGGTAGCAAAATATCGCATCCGGATCACAATAATAGTTAGGAAACAATCATCCTTCGCCACACATTCCTATCTAATAAGATTTCTTTCGCCTCGACCACACTCATAATCGCATTCATACATGCTCTTCTTCTCTTCACACTTGGAAACTCTCTTTCTTTAAGCACCCTACCAAACACATCCATCCACTTACACACTGGTCGGCCACGCAATCGAAAACCCTCAACTTCACCAAGATATATACGCTTAACAAGCCGTTCACTCGTCATTCTCTCCACATGCCCAAACCATCTCAACTGACTCACACCAACTCACATTGTTCCTAACCATACATTCTTCATACACCAAATTATTCCTCACGCGATCCTATCTTACATGCCCACATACACCACGTAAATACTTCATTTCCACGGCAGTCACTCTAATAAATAAATTTGATGAAAGTACTAGAAGTTGTTTGCGAGATACGTACGTACGGACGTACGCACAATATCTGTGCAAAATTCATAACAAAATTTGAAAGTACAAAACCATAAATATCTCTGCATGTTTTGTGCAAACTATAAATCCGGCTGTAGTTTTAAGTTCTTTGAAATGTATTTTCAGGTATTAGTTAAACTTTGGCTCATCGTGCCGTTGAGCAAACACGCGTTTTCTTTAAAAATTAATAATAATTTTTAATTCACGTCGCTCCGTCGTAAAAAAAATAATCTGCATTCATTTTAAATACTATAAAGCCATAATAGTTATATTAGAATAATATACTAGTCAATAATGCCTTTTGTGTAAAAAAATATGGTCATTAAGTACTTTGTACGACCAATATCGTTTATTGAACTTATAAGAATTTTGCTCGGCCATTTTACGTAATCGTGCTGGCGTTGTTACAAGTTCTCTTGTCATCAAAGCCGAATAAAAGGTAAAATGGATAAATTATGTTTAGTTTCTTGTAAAATCGTAGCTTTCAATAACTTATTTGATGTTTTACTGTAATTTTATGATGAAATCTGTAGGTTTTTATATATTTATTTCTCTTTACAGGGACATCGAAATTGCTGGTTCTTCATTTCCTGATGTGCTGTGTGCTGAGATTTCCAGCAAATGTAAGTAATTAAAAAATATATATTATGTATTATATAAGCAAAGAATAGGATATTATATTTTATTTATAGATATAAAATTAAAATTTCTAATTGTTTAGCTGACAACAATGCACAATAATTTAATTGTTCATAGTACATATTCTTTTGTTATTTAATAATTTGGTTGAAACATAACTTTCCTATTCATATTATTTTAAAACGATGCTCCTTGTTGACAATACTTTCGCTGCAGCGTAAGTTTATTTATTGTTTTATAGCCGTACGAATAACGTTAATTTTTATTTTTCACAGATTTGGTTTTATATTTGCTAATAAACATAATATAGTTGACTTATTTTTTTAATTTTGAATGATTTTACTGTAACATATATTTATATAATCTTAATTCAAACAATTCGTAGCAGTCCTTGGTGGGACATCTTTAAAGAAAATGTATAACTGTTTTAATAAACATTAAAATTATTTTTAACCAAGGAAATATTAAATTTTGATTGTATATTTGATAACACTTTTTGACAGTTCATATTGTTGTACTGTACACACAAGTGTATAGAGTATGATACTTGATTAACATTTAACACACAATGAATAATTTAATAATTTATATTATCAATATTTTCAATTGTGAAGTTAATCAATTTGACAAATTAACGGCTCAAAAACCAAATGCGCCCTTAAAATTATCAAAAATAAACAAGGGGCATCCTTTTTTATATTGTTGTCTTTGAAGTGCACTCGTACCCGTATCTTAGAATAAGAGTGTTAGGGACAAAGCCCTGCAAGACTATGTTTGGGCAATTTTTTATTTTATGTATTAATAAAGTGTACTGGATTTAAATATAATGTTATTACCTAAATTTATCATTTAAACAATAATCTACGGGCAAATATATGACAACAGACACGTGCTAATTTTTTTAGTTCCAACAGTAAATAATACAATATTTATGTTAGTATTATTTATAAAACTGAAGGTAAAGGAAACTGACAATATATTAAAGTAATTACTATATTAAATTTTATTTTTTTAGTAAAATTATTTGCAAAGAGATATTTATTTATTAAAGTACCATCTACAATTATATTAAAAACAATAATAAATAAACTTCTGGATGCTATGATTATTCCTCCAATTCAACAAATTTTGATATGGTGTTTTAATAGAGTGTATACAACTTGAATACATTACTTATAATAAAATTCCTTAGGTTTAATAATAATTTATTTGCAAATAAACCATTGTCTGCATGTGACAAATGTTTTTGTCTTTAAGAATTCGCAAATAATTTTTATTAAAGTAATAAAATTTAAGATGGCAATTAATTGAGTATATTGTCAGTTACCTTTACCCTCAGTTTTATAGATAATGCTAACATAAATATTGTATTATTTATTGGTGGAACGGAAAATTTTGGGACTTGTCTTTTGTCATATATTTGCCGGTAGATATATATATATATATATATATATATATATATATATATATATATATATATATATATATATATATACATCATCACAGCACGGACACTCATCGCTGGGATGGAGACTGCAGCACAGAAGGCACTCTTGTGCCATTGGAACAGATACACTAAATTATACTTAAATTTAATTAAATTTGCATTTAAAATTAAATTAAAATAGTATAATTGATTTACTTGAATTTTAAAGTTTCATTTTGCAGTTTAAAAAAAGTGTAGTTAGTTTACTTGCATTTTAAAGTATTTGTTTACAGCTTTAAATACATACATACATACATACATAAAATCACGCGTGTCCCACTTAGTGGGTTCGTACAAACCCGATAACAATAAGAATAAGATCAACATCATACAACAAATCCTTACTCTTAAACATATTAAAGTGACCGATTTTCGGTAGCGAAATACCGCATCCGGATCACAATAATAGTTAGGAAACACACATTCCTATCTAAGCAGACTTCTTTCGCCTCGGCCACACTCATAATCGCATTCATACATGCTCTTCTTCTCTTCACACTTGGAAACTCTCTTTCTTTAAGCACCCTACCAAACACATCCATCCACTTACACACTGGTCGGCCACGCAATCGAAAACCCTCAACTTCACCAAGATATATACGCTTAACAAGCCGTTCACTCGCCATTCTCTCCACATGCCCAAACCATCTCAACTGACTCACACCAACTCACATTGTTCCTAACCATACATTCTTCATACACCAAATTATTCCTCACGCGATCCCGTCTGACATACCCACATACACCACGTAAATACCTCATTTCCACGGCAGTCACTCTCTTTTTATGCTTCCTCGTCCATGCCCAGCATTCACTTCCATACATCAAAGCAGGCACTAGCACTTCATTATATACACTCAACCGAGCATCCCTTGATACGTTAACATTTCGTGCAAACGTACCCAGAGCACCCATTACCTTACATCCCGCACTCACTCTCCTTTCTATCTCTCGATCAATTTGACCATCTCTCGACATCATGCTACCCAAATATACAAACTCATTTACCTGCTCCAGTTTCACTCCATCTACCAACACATTGCACTCAGTCACCAATTTACTTCTTTCAAATACTAACACTTTGGATTTATCAACATTCAACATCAGATTCATACTTCTTCCAACTTCATGTATTCTCTCTATCATTCTCCTGAGTTGCTCTTCATTTTCTCCTAAAACAACTACATCATCAGCATACGCTAACGCAGGCACTACACTTTCACCAATATGTACACCATCCATTTCATTCAACCACAGCCCTGTTTCACACCAACATTTATACGAAACCAATCACTCAACCTACCATCTATTCTCACAGCAGCCTCACTACCCTCATACAACGCTCGAATCGCTCCCAACCAGTTTCCATTCACACCGTACTCTCTGAGTACATCCCACAAAGTATCTCGAAGAACGCTATCATACGCCTTCTTTAAATCGAGAAAGCCACAGAACACCTTCTTGTTCTTGTCAAGTGACTTCTCAACAATCATACGAAGAGCAAACAATTGATCGACACATCCCCTCTCAGGCAAAAAACCACCCTGAACGTCACTAATTTTTGAAATAGTTAAGGTTCGCACCTTATGAATTAAAACCTTACCAAAAAGTTTCCCTATTACACTCAACAAACTTATCGCGCGAAAATTCGTACATTCACTCGAACAGTTTTAAATAATTACAATTAGTTTATTTGCGTTTTAAAACATTAGTTTAAGGTTTTAACTTATTAAATTATAGTTACACGCACTTGCTTTTGTATTAATTTTACAAAGACACACACACACCCACGAAATCATATATCTATATATGTTATGTAAAAATAAATAAAAAAATTGTGTACAAAATGTGTTTTTTTGTATTGATGTTACCTTTTTATCCGTTCGTCGCCGCGATTTCGTCCGTATATATTGTTGATTTCTTATGTACTTATTTATGTATGTATATTATATATTTGTGCATGTGCATGTTTATATACATTGTAGTTAGGGTTAGGGCGTGAGCAGTTTCAACGGAGCCTCTTCATCATTTATTTATTTATGTGTTTTATATGCATTTGTGTATTTCTTAACTAAAATATAGGTAGGATGTCTAAAAACAATAATAAATTATCAAATTGCGATAAAATATAACTTAAACTCCATCGAAATGGTCGAAAATTACACTTATTTTTCAGTTAAAATGTATCTATAAATATTTCTTGTTGCATGCTTATGCATACGAAATGCAGTGAAGTTATCTACAATTAAAATTATACCAGACGGCTTGGATTATATTTTAATGTAGTTCTTTATTAAAAACTGTTATGGGCTTCAAGTAAAGTACCACTTCCGGTTTATCTATTTCAGTTAAAATATAATATGTTGTTACCCTTGGTCCAAAAGTCTTAAATACTAAATTTTAAAATTTTTGGATTATATTTTAATACAGTTATTCGTTAAAAACTATTATGGGCTTCAAGTAAAGTACCACTTCCGGTTTATCTATTTCAGTTAAAATATAATATGTTGTTACCCTTGGTCCAAAAGTCTTAAATACTAAATTTTAAAATTTTTGGATTATATTTTAATACAATTCTTCATTAAAAACTGTTATGGGCTTCAAGTAAAGGTCCACTTCCGGTTTATCAATTGTAGTCAAAATATAATATATTGTTCCCCTTGATATAAAAGTCCTAAATACTAAATTTGAAATTTTTTGGATTATATTTTAATACAGTTCTTCAATAAAAACCGTTATGGGCTTCAAGTAAAGTACCACTTCCGGTTTATAAATTTTATTCAAAATATAATATGTTGTTCCCCTTGACATAAAAGTCCTAAATACTAAATTTTAAAATTTTTGGATTATATTTTAATACAGTTATTCGTTAAAAACTGTTATGGGCTTCAAGTAAAGTACCACTTCCGGTTTATAAATATAATTCAAAATATAATATGTTCCCCTTGATATGAAAGTCCTAAATACTAAATTTGAAAATTTTTGGATTATATTTTAATACAGTTCTTCATTAAAAACTGTTATGGGCTTCAAGTAAAGTACCACTTCCGGTTTATAAATTTTATTCAAAATATAATATGTTGTTACCCTTGGTCCAAAAGTCTTAAATACTAAATTTGAAAATTTTTGGATTATATTTTAATACAATTCTTCATTAAAAACTGTTATGGGCTTCAAGTAAAGTACCACTTCCGGTTTATCAATTGTAGTCAAAATATAATATGTTGTTACCCTTGGTCTAAAAGTCTTAAATACTAAATTTGAAAATTTTTGGATTATATTTTAATACAATTCTTCATTAAAAACTGTTATGGGCTTCAAGTAAAGTACCACTTCCGGTTTATCAATTGTAGTCAAAATATAATATATTGTTCCCCTTGATATAAAAGTCCTAAATACTAAATTTGAAATTTTTTGGATTATATTTTAATACAGTTCTTCAATAAAAACCGTTATGGGCTTCAAGTAAAGTACCACTTCCGGTTTATCAATTGTAGTCAAAATATAATATATTGTTCCCCTTGACATACAAGTCCTAAATACTAAATTTTAAAATTTTTGGATTATATTTTAATACAGTTATTCGTTAAAAACTGTTATGGGCTTCAAGTAAAGTACCACTTCCGGTTTATAAATATAATTCAAAATATAATATGTTGTTCCCCTTGATATGAAAGTCCTAAATACTAAATTTGAAAATTTTTGGATTATATTTTAATACAGTTCTTCATTAAAAACTGTTATGGGCTACAAGTAAAGTACCACTTCCGGTTTATAAATTTTATTCAAAATATAATATGTTGTTACCCTTGGTCCAAAAGTCTTAAATACTAAATTTGAAAATTTTTGGATTATATTTTAATACAATTCTTCATTAAAAACTGTTATGGGCTTCAAGTAAAGTACCACTTCCGGTTTATCAATTGTAGTCAAAATATAATATGTTGTTACCCTTGGTCTAAAAGTCTTAAATACTAAATTTGAAAATTTTTGGATTATATTTTAATACAATTCTTCATTAAAAACTGTTATGGGCTTCAACTAAAGTACCACTTCCGGTTTATCAATTGTAGTCAAAATTTAATATGTTGTTACCCTTGGTCCAAAAGTCTTAAATACTAAATTTGAAAATTTTTGGATTATATTTTAATACAATTCTTCATTAAAAACTGTAATGGGCTTCAAGTAAAGTACCACTTCCGGTTTATCAATTGTAGTCAAAATATAATATGTTGTTACCCTTGGTCTAAAAGTCTTAAATACTAAATTTGAAAATTTTTGGATTATATTTTAATACAATTCTTCATTAAAAACTGTTATGGGCTTCAAGTAAAGTACCACTTCCGGTTTATCAATTTTAATCAGAATTTAATATGTTGTTACCTTTGGTCCAAAAGTCTTTAATACTAAAATTGGAAAGTTTTGAATTATATTTTCAAGTATTTTTTTTGGATCTTACCCTATATTTTTGACTACAAGTGTTCACCGAGATATGCTGCGGACTTAACACCATGTTCCCCAAAAAAAATTATAACAAAAAGAAGAGTCCATTAGAATGAAATAGTTATATATTTGGATCTCTGTCTTAGAAAAATAAATATTTTCGAGGGAGTGTTCCACCCTACATTGTATTACTCTATGGTCCCATAGATATGTAAACGTACGGACTTAACACTTCGTTCCCCAACAAAAATTACAGTAAAAAGAAGATTCCATTAGAATGAAATAGTTATATATTTTGCTCTCTGTCTTACAAAAAAAAATATTTGCAAGGGAGTGTTCCATCCCCTACTTGTTATTCTATGTCGTGTTGTCTCTGTCTTACAATATATTTATCTTTGTCACACAAAAATCAATATCTGGATCATGCACCCACCATTTAGTAATTCAAGAGGGGGGAACACTTTGGGGTAAAAATTGAGAATTTAAATTTTATTATTTCTTTGTTACAAATCAATGCCTCCCTTAAAACGTATAAGTAGGAAAGGGGTATACTTTTAAATAAAATAAAACAACCAATCTCAAGTGTGCTAAGGTGCACTTGATTTTTTTACAATACCCCCCGCCAACGAATTAAAGTGTAAAGGTGACAGTAGATATATTTATCAACAATACCTCTCGTTAATTACAAATGGCGATGAAACACATACATATACACATACACTAACTAAAGCAACAGTACCTCCCGCCAACTAATGCAGTTTAAAAGTGGAATTATTTTTTCATCAACAATACCTCCCGCTGATCACAAATAGTGATAATACACACACGTACATAAATATATATACAAACACTAAAGCAACATATTAAGAAATATGTGGCCAGCACAATACCTCCCGTCAAATCTGTGTGTTTTGTATACATACAAACACTAAAGCAACAGTCCCTCCCGCTAACTATTTGTGTGATGTACACATATAAAGAAATCTGATACGGCCAGCACAATACCTCCCGTCAAATCTGTGTATTTTGTATACATACATACAAACACTAAAGCAACAATACCTCCCGCTAACTAATTATGTGTTGTACACATATTAAGAAATCTAATGTGGCCAGCACAATACCTCCCGTCAAATCTGTGTGTTTTGTAACTAAATAAAGTAACTCATTTCTCTTTCTAATTCAGATTCCATGGATGACCATGAGGGCTTCGGAAACATGGAACTGGGAGCAAAAGAGGGCAGAGCACCTTTAGGAGAAACAGGAGACATGTATAAGGTAAGAATCTTACTAGATTTCATACTATTTACAAATCTGGGGCTTTATGGCAAAAGCCATTTAACTTTTATTCTTTTTAATCCTTATTAAATGTATTTATTTGTTTGGCTAATATTGTTGGTAATGCAACAATACTTTAAAATCCAAGAGTCGAAACTTGGAATTAAAATGAACTAGTTCAAATCTAGTTACTAGTCAATAAAGACTACCTGAAACAGTTTTATCTGTATTGTGCGTAAAATATTTGCACTAGAGTAACTAAACATTGGAAAAGTGGTGCACTTTCCACTTGTATAACCACCTGACGGACAGGATGGTGCAAATTAAAGCAAATTTCAAATACTTTTGAGACCATTTAAAAACTGTTGGACAAAATATCTTACTATTAACTTGTCAGTGAAATATGACTATTATAAATGTCTAAATATTATCTTGTACTCAAATTCGATTTTGAGAACTACATTGAAATAAATATAACTTTCATGAATGTCTGTATAATATTCAAACAATTTATAATTTAAATATCGATTGTTTATCAATATAAAATCAATATCTGGGAACATATGATTAGTATATATCTTTCAGGAATCGGACATCAAGAAGACTAAATTAATATAGTATAGGATTCTTTGCGTAAGAATAACATTGTGCACTGTAGAAAAAGTTAGTTTTCTAGTCAATGTCAGCTCAGATTATAGAGCGAATTGAACTACTTATAAACGAAACATTATTGAACAATGTCATTCTTACGTGAAGAATAATATAGAATATAAGTTAGTTTTAAGTCCATTGAAATGTATTTTCATCTCTTAATTAAACTTTGGCTCATCGCGCCGTTGAGCAAACACGTGTTTTCTTTAAAAATAAAAATAAATTTATTTAACTTGAAGTGCATTCCCTTATCGAAATGATTCATCCTAAAATCGTGCGTTTTGATTGCCCAGACGGCATCTAGGGAGAGTGAATGTGAAAAAAAAAATTGTATGTATTGGTGTGTCGGGGCATGCTTGCTGTCAAATGGTGAGAGAATCAGGAAGTAGGGGGTGTGAGATTCGAAACTTGTTTGTGGGTTCGGGTTTCCTTATTTTTTCTATTATTAAACATCACGGTTAGTGGTATGGTTAGGTAGGGTTCGTGCGCGATTTCCATAATTGAGTGGACTGATATGTATAGTAATTCACAACGCCATGTGAAATCAGTTGTTTATTCTGGTGGATCGCTTCACACTTGTGTGAATGTTTCTAGGGACAGTTTAATTCTTTTGTACCAGTGCTGACCATCGTTCGTATTGGCCTCTGCTCTAGTTTGGACGCTTTAAAACCGCTAGACTCAACTGAGAAAAGTTTTAAATAAACCTGAATGCTTACACAGGAAGCTCTATTATGGCGTTATGTGCTCTCCTCATCCGGAGGCAACGTAATCATCGTTTAATTTTAATGGCAACGAATTATTAAAGACAAAGTAAAGTTTTTCTTTGATTTAACATTGTTTGAGCACACGGGTTGTCCGCGTTCGGTGTTAGGTGTTTCGGGAATGGCCGGGCGATGCCATCGGGAGTAGCTCTTTATTGCATCCAAGCCGTGGAATATCACTTAATTGCTTCCCTTGTCCTTAATTGGCTCGCGTGTGTAGGCCGTAAACCTTTAGTGGTCGCGACTGGGGTCGGCTTAACCCTCACGTAAACTACTGTGAGAATCACCCATCGGCATTCTCACTTTTTGTCTTAGCTCTCGTATATCTCTCTCTCACTTCAACTTAGCTTAACCATAGTCTAGAGATATAAGATAGCTTGCGTAGACATATAAGATAGCTTAGATTATAAGATAGGCGAGGGTTGTTTTTGCTTTTTGAGAGAGAGAACAAATTAACGTAACTTACCATTTTTAGATTTGCTTTTGTTTGAAAAAGATATTAACGTAAGATAGGATTTTTTGCGCACTTCATAAACTTAATTTGGGGGGAACTACAATAGTTTAAGTTAGATTATAAGGTATTATTGTATACGGAATTGTATTTATCTAATAAATGATATATATGGGAAGCGTGGGTTTGGCATGAGGGTGGTGTCTCCCTATATATATATATCATTTATTAAATAAAACATTTCAGTTATAGTTTTAAGATAGTTATAAATTAAAACAATTCCCCCGCCGCCGCCGCCGTCGCCGAGATTGCAGTGCCGATTGGGATGCGTCTCCATGGATACCTCTTCATAATGACTTTTAAAATGTATGTACTAATAAAACAATCTTTTAATTCTGTTTATTTTTATTTAAACCCATCACATTAGTTTTAATGTTAGGTAGTTTTAGTAAAAATTGTAATTATTATTAAGTATTTTGACGCGATCAGGGCAATGTTTAGATTTTTAAGTATTTATTGTAAACGAAGCTTTATATTAATAAATATTATATATTGTATATATAATATAAAGGTTCGCAAACGATCTTAAACCAAATAAAAAAATCTTGTACCTTTAACAATGGGAACAAGTTATCTTATTTGGGGATCCAAAGTTTTAATTTGTGAAATTAGGCCATAAGTATTGTAAACGGAACTCTAATATATTATATATTTGGGCGGTTTTTGGTCTAAAAATATATAATATTAACTTTGAGTTTCGTATCAGTTATAAAACTAAAATGTTTGTTACCAAATAAAGTTATTATGGGGTTATATTATTTGTTGTTAATTATTTTGCATCTTTCTGTAAATAAAAGTTAAATCTTCCGGTTAAACTTTTATTTGCAGAATAAAGATGCAAAATAACTAACAACAAATAATATAACCCCATAATAATGACAATTTAAAGGGGTAACAAATGTTTTAGTTTTATAACTAAACCCTGTGTGACATTTTTATAAATTGGTAATAGATTTGTTAATAAATTTAGTTGAAAATAATTATAAACAGAATTTTTAAACTTTAAATCTTTTACTATTCATTTGTTCTATTTCTGTTTATAATTGTTACTAATTTGTTAACAAATCTATTGACTATTTATGATTGTCAAACAGTCCTTTGTAATAATAATGCCAATAAACTTTGATTTTTATGAGATAAAGTGTTGTAATTTCTTAAAATACAAATATATTTTTATATTATTGAAAAATTGATTTTTATTCTAAGTCCCTACACGTATGTAGTTTTTAAAACGGCCACCAGTTGGCAGCACCTGTTCAAAATGATAGCAAAAAAAGAGTAAATCCGACTAAAAAAATTTTTTTTGTGTACATAACGACGTACATACACAATTTTCAATAGCCTTTAGAGTTTAGACCAGTTAAATATGGGATTTTTTGTCTTTTTTGAATGCGGGTTTAGAGTTAGCATCCATGTTTCTGCTTCTGCTACCCGTAAAATGATTTTTTTCTAAGTCCCTGTCGATAATGTTGCAACTGAAAATTGCCCCTTAGATTTTTGCAAGTATTTTTTCCTCGTTTTTATGATCTGTGCTGCCCTCTAGCGTCCATTTTCCGAACTATTTCGAATCCTGTATGTACGTATGTAAAAAAGACAGCTTTATTTTTAATTACCTATATTTTTAAACGTAGTGCTTTCCGACAGGTGCTGCCACCTGGCGGCCATTTTCCGAACTATTTCGAATCCTGTATGTACGTATGTAAAAAAGACAGCTTTATTTTTAATTACCTATATTTTAAGCGTAGTGCTTTCCGACAGGTGCTGCCACCTGGCGGCCATTTTTCGAACTATTTCGAATCCTGTATGTACGTATGTAAAAAAGACAGCTTTATTTTTAATTACCTATATTTTAAGCGTAGTGCTTTCCGACAGGTGCTGCCACCTGGCGGCCATTTTCCGAACTATTTCGAATCCTGCATGTACGTATGTAAAAAAGACAGCTTTATTTTTAATTACCTATATTTTTAAGCGTAGTGCTTTCCGACAGGTGCTGCCACCTGGCGGCCATTTTCCGAACTATTTCGAATCCTGTATGTACGTATGTAAAAAAGACAGCTTTATTTTTAATTACCTATATTTTTAAGCGTAGTGCTTTCCGACAGGTGCTGCCACCTGGCGGCCATTTTTCGAACTATTTCGAATCCTGTATGTACGTATGTAAAAAAGACAGCTTTATTTTTAATTACCTATGGTAGTGCTTTTCAACAAGTGCTGCCCCCTGGCGGCCGTCTTAAGAACTATATACGTATAGTTTTTTAAAGAATTCATCCCCTAAGTAGAAGGAATTTAAAAAATAGACAAATTAAACTTTAATTTATATTTTATTGCATAAAATATTGTAGATTAGGGTAGTTTACATGATATACAACAATGTAAGATACAAAAAACAATAAATACATATAAAATTTACACAAATTATTATTTAAACATCCCTATTTCTAATTTTTCAGGACAAGGGTAAGTATATTTATATATAAAATACAAAGAATATGAATAAAAAATACAATTTAAGCTATGAACATAATAAAGACAACAATGTATTACAAATAAGCAATAAAAATATCTTAAACTAATACAAGTTTTTATTTAACAACCCCTAATTCATTGAAAATAGCACAACAAAGAGACAGGGAATTATGTACAGTTGATTCGGCTTCATTGGGACAATAGGGAAGTATGAGAACTGTATTAAACATATTAATAAATGTTGCGTTTTGAATTCGCCCTTTAAATTGGCCCTTAGGGAAAATCTGACTTCGGTTTCGTAATCTACGGGTCGAAATTAGTATAATAGAATTTGTTTCGCATTTCTAACCCTAATAGTTTCAGAGCTACAGTCTATTTTTCTTATTTAATATAATGTTGCGTTTTGAATCGAAATGTTTCAATTAAAAGCTGTCAAATTTCAATTAGGCGATTTTGAAACCCTTGGCCCTAGGCCCTTGAAACTTAAATATGTTGTTCTACGACCCCGACATTTCAAAGGATTCGAAGGGAACGCGAAATTTCAAGGAAATCGCTGAAAACCCAGCCGTTTCCGAGATACGAGCCCTTAAAGTTTTCCAAAGGGTCCTAGCTATAATTCGCCTATTTGAAGGGCTAAAGGGATGGAAAATAGCGTATCTGGGGTATTTGAACATGCCCTTTTGATTGGCCTGCACAGAATTGTTGAAAACCCTTCAGTTTACAACATTCTTAGCCCTCAAGTTTATGGCGAAGGGCGTGCGCTAACTCCGTTATTAAAAGGGCTAGAAGGGCGGGACAAATTTTATTAGGTTAATTTCGACCCGTAAAACACGATTCCAAGGTCAGTTTTTCCCTAAGGGCCGTTTTAAGCCCTTCGCCCTTTAAATAAGCCCTTCGGGTAAAATTTGACTTCAGATTCGTAATCTGCGGGACGAAATTAGTACAATAAAATTTGTTTCGCCCTTCTAGCCCTAATAGCTTCCGAGATACGGACCGTTAAAGTTTTACGAAGGGTTTAACTCTTAAATTCGTTAATTAAAAGGGCTAAAAGGCCGGAAAATAGCGTAGCGGAAGGATTTGAACCCACGCTTTCCATTGGCTTGCACAGAATTGATGAAAACCCTTTGGTTCACAATATATTTGCGCTTCAAGTGTGGCGAAGGGCCTAGGCTAATTCCTGATCTAAAAGGGCTAGAAAGACCGGACAAGTGTTGTTAAACTTACTTGGATCTGCAAAATTGAAATCCGTGGTCGGATTTTCCCTAAGGGCTCAAATAAGCCCTTAGCTCTTTATAAAAGAGCGGACTCCTATCGGATGGTTATTTTCGTACCTAGAGAACTGAATACTAAAGGATAGAATAGGAAAATTCGAAAAAATCATTAAATATTAGGATATTTCCCTGTCTCTTTTGTTATTACATAAGAAAGGTAAATAAAAAGCTATTTTGTTTATTTATTCTCATAAAAATCATCTATTATCTTCGTCCTGTGTTGTAGTTACCGTAACCTATCGCTGGGTGTAGTACGCGGGGGGTAGGGGGGTTGGGGGTTCTGAAAACAAACATAAACATTGTTTATTTTGAGCGCCAAAGTATAAAAAACGTCATCAATTAACACTTAATTAGTGTTAGTTGTTACGTTATAATATTTAATATTATGTTTTTGTAAGGGAGACTTCAGTTCCTTTCTGTCTTTGGTGAAGTGAACATGGGGTGCTTATGAATAATCGTGTATTGCGATTATGTAGTGTTGATAGGAACCGAAAAACATATTAGTTTTTATTACAAACATTCTTTTATTTAATTTATAGTTCGCGATATAAATAAGAGTATTCAAATTTACGCTAAAACTATATTAGTTCATTATTACTGGATATTTTTAACTTTGTTTTATTAAGTGCTGTAATTGTTAATTTAAATAGTGCGAGTGTTGTGTAATGATTACTTGAAAGTGTATTCAAATCAGTGTAAATCGCCGAAGACAATACAGTTCAGTGATGAAGTACTAGCGGACGATATGTTAGGAAAATTCGCCGATCATTGCCCTTACAAGAAGGTAAGTACTAAAATTAAAAATATTGTTTGATGTTGAAATAATTCGAAAGTTTTAAAAATCATAGGACCTATGTTTATAAATATTAAAATACCAAAATTTAGATACATATGTAGAAAATTACGTAGAATCCGAAAAAAATACCCCAACTTTGTATCTCTACCCTATTTAATGTGTAACGTCATTTCCGGCTAAACTATCAATTCTAAAAGAAAATTTTATATGACAAAAGTTGTAGAGAATTAAAAATTATATAAGATTCACTATAAAAATATTTTTTATTTGATTTAGTTTTGGGTGTGGAAAATTTGGACTTTTCTTATTTTTTATAATTCAAAAACTAAATTTTGCATATATACGCAGAAAAATACGTAGATTCCGAAAATCGATATCCAAACTTCGAATCTCCACCCATTTTGGGGTATAACATTATTATCTATTAAACTATCAACTTTAGGAGAAAATATTATATGACAAAAGTTGTAGAGAATTTTAAGTTATGTAAATTGTATATTATATATTTTTCGATTATACCCCAAATTAAGGGTGTAGGCATTGAAAACCCTTTAAAACCTATATAAACCGTCGTAACTCGGAACTATGATATCGTATGATAAAAAGTTAAATGTATACCTCCCCTAAAATTCAATTTACTACAAAAAAGGTCCTATACATTTTTTCTCTATCTCTAACCGTTTCCGAGATATGAATTTAAAAATCTGAGATTCTCCAGAGGCGATTAACTCACATTTATATTTTACAGAGATCAGGCGAACCGGTTCAAGTCTTCACGATAAGAAGGAGATGGTTTCCTGATGCTGGCAACGAATTGAAATCCACCAGGTACGGAGAGAAGCCCCAGGATACTCTAGACGCACGAACGGGTCCTCCAAGTCGCGATGTCTGCATCTCTTACCACTGGAACTTCGAGAACGGGGTCATCTGTAACAAAAAAGAAGATTTATTGATGAAACTACAAATGTAATAACTTATTTATTGTATCTGCAATTTGTGTTTATCTGTATTAATAAAACCGCTTTCCTATATATAAAGTTGAAATATTCTATAAAAAATCTGATGTGGCCAGCACATAACCTCTCGCCGTATATTTTACCTGGCTGTATGCATAAAGCAAAGAATATTTTTATAAATACAAATAATATATTCATATAAATCTATGACGTATAAACATCTTTATTATTCAATAATAGCATGTCTCAACATGAAGATATTTTACCATAAATTATGTTACAATAAATTACAAAGTAGAGTTTACCATATATAAATATTAGGCTGGTAACTGCAATTTTCAAT
Source organism: Harpalus rufipes (assembly GCA_951394225.1). NCBI lineage: Eukaryota > Metazoa > Arthropoda > Insecta > Coleoptera > Carabidae > Harpalus > Harpalus rufipes. The sequence goes on along the minus strand of OX596289.1, from coordinate 27,796,140 downwards.
TCGAACAACGTTGTTTACTTTCTCTTCATATTCTTCTAGTAAAAACATTAATTTTGGGCGGTCTAAAATGTATATATGGATTGTGCATCTATTCTTACATATCTTCTTTTACATTTTATTTTTTCATACATGTTATATCTAAATAACACTAATTCCCTATAATAATGTGACGGATAGATTGCACTCCGATTATTCTTATATCGATGTGTAATTTTGTCAATATTTACAACTTACATGAGAAGAATTTGATAGCTTTTTCGCAATTAAAAGTTACTCTAGTCTATAGTACTGGTGTACATTGTCCCATAATGTTTGAAACAAATTTAAGTCCTTCAACCTAGACTTGTCATCTCCATAATAGTCACAGATCAAGAACTAAGGGATTCTCCAAGTACATTTTTCTTTCATTACTCATTATTTCTGACACTGACATTTATCTGTCAGTTACAAATAATTTAAATTATCAACTATTTTTCATGGCATTCTTTCGGCTGTCAAATTTATTACAACAGATTATTTTATATATTATACTTCTTTTATCTCTAAATCTATGGAATATATAATAAAATATTTAAATGTATCAGATAGAGAATTTAATTTTCTTTAATATTACCACGAAAAATTTTCAAAAAATAATATTTAGAAGATTTTTTTTCAAGAATCTTCTACTTCCGGTTGTCCAATTATTACCAAAACCTTTTCAGATCTTCCCATGAATGTCCGATTGGGAAATACGTTGTTAAACAAATTTTAAGTCTTATAGTTTTTGAGTAACCGTCCTTCCAACATCCCACACACACACATCCACACACACACACACACACACACACACACACACACACACACACACACACACACACACACACACAGACATCATCGTAAAAATGTTAAAATCGGATTGTAGGGACCTTAAAACGTGCTTATTCAATAAAATCTGGATATGCGATTTTTAGCATGAATGCAATACCTCTCTTAGCGAGAGGGGAAAAAGTGTTTGTCAACATTTTATTAATTTTAAAACTATAGCTTATTTATACAGAGATGCATACTAAATTCAAATTTTAAACGTATAAGTTCGTATCTTGCTTAGTTTCAGAGATATTGAGCCCTGAAGTTTAAATTTCTTATAGAAAAACATTTGTCTTTGAACAAGCATAAATGAAATATTTTCATCATTTCACCAACTTTGAAAATTATCACATTTGTAGAGAAATGCATGCTGAATTCATATTTGAATTGTACAAGTTCGTATCTTGCTTAGTTCCAGAGATATTGAGCCCTAAAGTTGAAATTTCTTATAGAAAAACATTTGTCTTTGAACAAACATAAATGAAAATTTTTCATCATTTCACCAACTTTCAAAATTGGCATGTTTGTAGAGAAATGCATGCTGAATTCATATTTGAAACGTACAAGTTCGTATCTTTCTTAGTTTCAGAGATATCGAACCCTGAAGTTGAAATTTCTTATAGAAAAACATTTGTCTTTGAACAAACATAAATGAAAATTTTTCATCATTTCACCAACTTTCAAAATTGGCATGTTTGTAGAGAAATGCATGCTGAATTCATATTTGAAACGTACAAGTTCGTATCTTTCTTAGTTTCAGAGATATCGAACCCTGAAGTTGAAATTTCTTATAGAAAAACATTTATCTTTGAACAAACATAAATAAAATATTTTCATCATTTCACCAACTTTCAAAATTGGCATATTTGTAGAGAAATGCATGCTGAATTCATATTTGAAACGTACAAGTTCGTATCTTTCTTAGTTTCAGAGATATCGAACCCTGAGGTTGAAATTTCTTATAGAAAAACATTTATCTTTGAACAAACATAAATGAAAATTTTTCATCATTTCACCAACTTTCAAAATTGGCATGTTTGTAGAGAAATGCATGCTGAATTCATATTTGAAACGTACAAGTTCGTATCTTGCTTAGTTTCAGAAATATAGAGCTCTAAAGTTGAAATATCTTATAAAAAAACATTTGTCCTTGAACAAGCATAAATGAGAAATGTAATTTTTCTTTCAGCAATATAGCACTCTTTCCATCAACCCTAAAGTTCATAAATTATATTTCGCGGGTCCATGGGCCTTCTTTACAAATACAAATTTTAAAAAATCGTACGGGCGAGTAAACAATTATGTAATACATAGACAAATTATAATTTATAATTATTCTTTATTTTAATTGTTGACTACTACTTTTTTATTATTATCTAATGCCTAACTGTTACATAGATTCATTTTGTCATTGTCAGTTTTATTGTTACAGTGCTAGTGAACAGATGTGTGTGGTGTGCTCGTGTACCGTGCCATCGTAGACGACTTCCTGATCCTTGGAGAGGACTTTCGGATATCTTCAGGACTTGGAGTTATACTTAGGGAAATAATTTATTAACAGTAAGTTTTTTTTATTATTGAACCACTTTATAGGACCCATTATTGGGTATATCAGCCATTATTTCTAAAGACTATTATTTCGGCTATAGATATACTTTATAATTGTATAATAATAAATATATAATAATAAATTATTTAGTGCTATTACTATACACAAATATCATTTATTATTTTATGTACTAAATATTTTATTACATATTTTTTATTTTATATTTCAATATTCTTTTTAATATGTAACGAATTTCTCGCACTTTCATAATTATTTTTTTTATAACAATTACACACGATTGAAACATATCTGAGTCCATATTATTATCTATAATCATTAATTTAAATATTATTTCGATTATATTTTTATTGTTACAGAAAGATGAAATACAGTCTTGGACGAACCGTAGAAGGATGTGAGTGAGTGGCAGAAGGACATACCCATATCCTGATTTCCGCGTTGAAGATGATCATATTGTTGCAGAGCATCACACTGAGCACACCCCAACACGTATTGGCGCCCTTCAAGACTTATTTATAAGATTTATGTAAATAAATAAATAAAACTTATCCTCCTAAATATTAAATACTCGTATATAAAATTAATATATAGCAAAAACAAATCGATACATAATCAATTCATGTCATTATGCAACACATACATATATTTTCATTTTCATATATTTCACAGTTTCTACAGTATTTAAAGAATACATTCTTACATTACTCGTATATAAGAAATTCACATACAATATATACAAACATACATACATACTATTCAAACAATACCTACAGAAATTTAAAACCGTATCCGTGAATTCGAACTTCTGAAACTATGTATATATATACAAAACAAACCCCTGAATCCAAACTTGAAAACCGCAAGTCGCTATTTCACTTAGTTTTTGAGTTATTTAATTTTTATCATGATATAGAGACAATAGCAATTTAGCTATCTTGAAACAAACATGACTGACATTTTTTTCAGCAATTCGAATTCCTGAAAATGTTTTTAGGGATTCCATAGTACTGAAATTACGTTTACATATAGAGAATAATCCTATAAATCCAAATAAGATTAGAATAATTCATTATCACTCTTAGTTGTTGAAGTATTTAATTTTAAATGTACTATACACAACATAAGAATCACATACGTAGTATTTAAAACTTTAAAAAATCAGTATCTCGAAACTATACTAGTATAAGTAATTGGAACTTTGCTCTATTTTTCTGTAAAATCTTTTGCATCCCCTACATAGATACATACATACATATACGAGTAATCTAATACTTTGAGAAACTTTGATCGTTTTAAATAAAACATAGGAAAAATCATTTCATTTCTATTATATTTATTAATAACACATTATTTAACCCTCTTCATACACCAGTTCAAAAACACTTCATAATAAATTCGCACTTTACAAAATAGTAACTGTGTATCTAGAGCGGAAAATGACACTTTACGCTCATGACGCATGACACATATACTTTTTTTCTACGTCCATTGAAAAAGATAATCCAAACACTTTGGTTTCAAATCTTACTGTGAATAATTTCATTTTTCATTTATCCCAGCTAAAAATTTACATTCCTATTTTAACCAGAAAAACTGCAAGTTGTTCTGTCAACTTCAATTATCAATTTTCTGCTCTAAACTGACAGCTTGAGAAGCCTACTTTCAAAATGGATGTAGAAAAAATTATATTGTCTCACTTAGAAAGAAAATCATGTCATCGTTAAAAAACAATAGGTACATACACTGTCACACTATTTATTATTATAGTCGCCGCCAAATATATATGGACTGATGCGTAACTTTTTCCCTTGTCCTGCACCCTTCGGCGTTGCCGCTTCTTCATAACTTAGCATTTTCAATATGACCACTGAATTGGCAACAGTGTAGAAATGTCCAGTCCATACTTATTTGACGGCAAGTATAGTATACTCGTACTTTATACACATTATTCATATACATATTTTCAAATTTGAAAAATTTGTATTTTCTTAGACATACTTTTACTGTTATGCTTATATAGAATAATATTCCTTAATAAAATCATACAGAAAAACGCGAAAAGTATTAATCCTTCTTCATACTAATCTACTATACAATCATTATATTCAATGGTGAGCTATAGGGGGTCCGTAGGGGTTCGTGCAAGCCCCGTCTTGAACTTTTTTCAATTTGTAAAAGCCCCTTGTTTTCTTATTATTTTTTTGTCCAAAAAGGAACATATATCTTAAAAACATTTTCTTCGCATAAGTTGAGCGACAAAGTAGAACGGTACCCTGTCAATTAATCGACATTAACTATGCGGTGACGATTACATTTTGAAGACTCATTCGTTTTCATTTTCATAAAACATGGAGAGATAGAGCACTTTGTTAAAAATTTTATAGCTCACCACTGATTATATTGAATACAAACACATAATAAATAAATATATAATATAGTTTATATTATTGTTAATTATTCTACAGACTTTACGCTGTAGGAAAACATTCATATTTTCATATTTAAAAGAAGAAAACTATCTTTCATCTAGCGAAAAACGATATACTTTTATTACGCTGTTGTATATAAAGATAGTAAAATCATTTATAAAAATACATATGTGTTTGTATTCATAATTGCATTGTTGATAATGTATTGTTGCACACACATTAAAATTATATATGATATACTTTACATTTCTTTATTTTTCTGATTGTATATACAGCCCATATATTGAATACACTTATCTAGTTAGGTACATATATAAATATCGCAAAACTGTATCACTAAAATGTATATCTTAATATGTTATCCAAACGTCACAATAAAACTTATTCCTAATAAAAATTGGACTACATATTATTGTTAAAAATCTATCATTCCTTACGCATATATCTATGAGATAAAGAATTTATGTATAGTAATTAGAGCACATATCATCATCGCTGTATTAATAATAATAATTATTTATTCATTTTTATAATAATGTATGTATTTCATGTATTATGTATTGTAATATCATTATTATGTATAACATCTCTGACAAATAAATCCTTGTTATAAATAACAAACTATTTCATTCCAATATATCGATCAAAAATCGCATTCCAAAGATCTAAGTTCATCTCCCGCTTTCTAGCAAGAATTTTGTAAGCCGCCAATCTGCAATCAGAACGGCGTCCTACAAAATCTTGCAAACCAAAGATCCAAATTCGATTCCCGTCTACTAGCTACCTGCACCCTGCACCCAGCAACCACCCGAGCAATATTCACCCCATCCTAGCTAGCAACCAGCAAGCCACCAGCCCCGTGCCTAGCCTACGGTCTAGGGGCGGATCCTGGTGGCCAGCTGGCCAGCCAGCTAGAAATCCGCCAGCCAGCTAGAAATCCAGAAATAGCAAGTATATAGCCCGATTACGTAATTTCACGGAGCAGAGTCTCCGGTTCGATACCACCGCTCACGCCGAATGACCAAAAATTCAACAAACAGCTGTATATAAGGCTGAAATCTGTGGTGGGAGGCCTAGGATTCATGATACCACCACCAGACGATTGAATTTTAAATTTTGTGGGAGAATGTCTTGCTATAGCCTTTCGATTCTGCGAATTTTAAATTCTGATGATCAGATGTCTTACTATAGACAGTAAATTTGGATTTTGTGGGTACAAGTCTTGCTATAGCCTTTCGGTTCTACGATTTTTAAAGTTTGATGATCAGGTATCTTACTATAGACAGTGAATTTGAATTTTGTGGGCACAAGTCGTGCTATAGCCTTTCGATTCTGCGAATTTTAAGATTTGGTCTTGCTAGAGCCAGCAAATTTGAATTTTGATGGGTAAATGCCTTGGGATCGGCTGAAATTCCGTCTGAGAGCTCAAAAATGCTCGCAACGGCCGTAAAATGCTACTTTTCAGCCGCTACAGCTCTAAATCGTCGATTTTACACGATTTTTGATTTTTATCGACCAGAAGCCTTGCTGTAGGCTGGATATTGTTGATTATGTAATCGAGCTGCCGTGGATTTGCTCGCTGTATATTCGGCGATTACGTAATTGGCTGCCATAGTTCGCTCGCCGTATGCCGGTGATTATATAATCGAGCTGCTGTGGTTTTTCTAGTTCGCAAATCGATGCTCTAGATCTAGTTCGTATTTAGGTGAATTGCAGGTTGCCTGTAAAGTTTAATTTTGGGTATGGAATAATTGGGATTTTGAATTGAAATATTGTATTCCTTTTGTTCTGTTTATTGGTCATTCATGTAATACATTTTTAAATCTAATATATAACGATATGAATTAGAACTTAGAAATAAATACAATGAAATATGTATCACTAAATGTATATTAAGATGTATTTTTCATGTGGTTACATTATGTACGTGATATTTTTTCTAAGACTTATCGAGATGGACATATTTTGGATGTTATATATATTACAAGACATAAAAGTAGATCAATGTATAATATATTTTATAATGCAAATAGCTAGTGTGTCTATAAGTCTTAGAAAAACTAATTCAGGTATCAGGATATTAAGTAGAGCAAGTATCTTATGATATAGGATTGATTATATATCAATTAATACCAGATATGTACAATCACATATTAAGTTATATTTTCCTATATATGGAGCATATATGTACGTATGTACTAACGGAATTTGAGTAATTCATCTTCAAGACAAGGATTTATTGTCAAATTTGGTTCATTTTCTTAGCTATTTTCTCGCGATTTGTTTGCTTAATATGTTCATATATGCATTTATTAACTAAATGTTTTAACAGCTTAAAATAATAATAATAATAATGATATATGTATTTGTAATTATAAACTTATTTCAATAATATGAGAATAACGTGTAGTTAATACATGATAAATTCGTCAGCAAGACATATGAGTAAAAAATGTATTAATCAATAAATAGAATATTTCTAACCTGAAAGACCATTCCGAGTCTCGGGTAAATCTTCCACCAAACTTGTATTTAATGATGAACCCAGCTGAAATTAACAGGAAACACACTTAAAACTAACTAACAATTGTTTATTTACACTCACAATTAGTCTAAACACTTATTTTTTAATGAAAATGTTCGTTTGATTCCCAAATTTGGAGTTACAATGTACTATCCAACATGCATAACAGTCGGTATGACATCAGCGCGAAAATGCTCGAACTACATGCAACATTATGACTCCGTCGGTATGGCAGTTTTATTTTAAAGAGCGGTGCGAGAGCTAATGTTACGCAGGTTGGATAATACGTGTTAACCTCACTTTTGTACTGTCAAACAAATATTTTCATTAAAAAATAAACATTTTAGACAAATTTTGAGCATGTATAAATGATTTTCAGTTAATTTTATGTGTTTGCTGTAAATTTCAGCCGGTTTTATTATCAAATAAAAGTTTGGATGTTTTGGAAGGATCGCCGAAGATTCGGAATGGACGTCACCTTGAAATATTCAAATAAAACTTAGTCTAAACGGTTTTAAGGGATGAAAATGTTAAAATTTATATTTGAAACCCTGTACAACACGATTTTAGTATTAGTTTTGATGTAATTGAACCCAGAAATAAATTATGTCCAATAGAAAATGGTTGTTTTTTTTGGCGATTTTTCCGCCCAAATTTCTTGCATGTATTAACGACTTTTTGACACTTTTAAGATGTTTATGTACCAAATCAAACCCCTAGAGTACATTTCTGAAGGAATTACAGCGATATATTTACTCAGTTTCGAATTATAAAGCCCGCATCAACAATAAAATCTTGCACAATTTCACGCAAAATTGCAATAAAAATTGAAGCCAACATAAATTTTTAAAATGCGATTTTAAAAAACTGGACGCAAATTTGATAAATGTTATTATGGCTTTGTAACAAGTATATATGTAAGATTATATTAAAAATATAAAAGTCTACATTTATATTATTTTTTTCTTTGGGTATGAAATAAGTCGAGGACAAAAATCCCCCAAATTACCACTAAAATACCCGTCAAACTATTGACGAATAAATCGAATTAAACTAATTAAATCACACACAATTAATTACAGCGATATATTTACTCGGTTTCGAGTTATAAAGACCGGATCTACAATAAAATCTTGCGCAATTTTACGCAAAATTGGTGGTAATGAAAATAGATCAATATATAAAATTATTTTTTTTGAAATTATTTAGAATGAATCTTACTTATTAACTACTTATCATAATAAAAAGAGAAATCGTAATACAGTTCTTTTATGGTGTAGGTAAGTATGAAGAAACTATACTAATTTCTTCGCCAAGGTAAGGGTTGTTTTATATTTTAACCAAAAATTAGGATTAAGATTTATTCTGAAGCGTTCGAATGGAATATGTGATCGTATAATATTTGATATGTATGTAGGTAAGTATATATATTTTTTCTTATATAAGTATCTCAGGCTATGTACACATATACTATTTATATAGGTAGGTAAAGGTATGTATATATATTTTTCACACACATTAACAAATAAACAATATACATATGTAGATAAACACACAGTATACATACAATAAATAAAACCAACACATTTATATTAAACGATATTATCGGCAATTATTATTTATGTATTTATATTTAACCGTCGTCGTTGTTAATCCCGAACCGCTCCATTCCCGTATCCGACGCACGGAGCACCCAGCACTAACATCCACCAGAGAAAATGTATGAAAATTCTAGTAGCTCAGAAGCTTATGAACGAAATCCACCCACATTCCGCGAAACAGACGTATGACTAGTAGTACACTCCACAAGAACATTCTGGAATTGGAATATCATCATTATTTAATGTGATGATGATATATGGGATGGATGGTATCATACATTTTAATAAATTCATTTAAAAGTTGTATAAAGGTGTTTCCTTTAAACAACCAGCGCTTTTTTGGGCGACGCGTAATGACTTTAAAGAAAAATGTTACATGGAAAAAATTATCAAGGATAAGGGACTAATTAACGGAACTTTAGTAATTTCTTATTAAAATTAAGAATAAACTAAAACAATAATAATAAATGTAAGAACAGTTCGTTGCATTCTACGTAAAATGATCAGGAGAACAGGAAATTGCATAAAAGGAAAATCCCATGCTAAATCCCTATGTTCACCCCTAACAGCCATCAATATAAGAAAAATTTAAATTTAATCGTCGACTTTTTAGGATAATTTGCAATTATTTAAATACATACAGTAAATATCTCTGAATATTCTGTTTAATACACGAAACAAAGAATGATAGCAACAATGATAAATAGCCAATAATTCACTGCAAAAATAATAAAATACGATCTTACTATGAATAAAAAAATATCTTAAGCATTCTGCAAGTCCTGCAGGTGTCCAGGAGTTGTCCTCAAGCACCAGGAAGTCATCCTCAAAGGCGCAACATACGAGCACACCACACTCACGTCTAAACCCTGCCACTACCACAATGAGACTAACAAAATATTCTATGTAATTGTTAAGTATTAGATAATAATATCATTAAATTTTTAAATAGAGATATTAACAATTAATAATAGGTAGATACGTATGTGTTATATAAATTTTTGATTGTTCATTTTAAGGAAAAATCAAAGAAAATCATTAAAATTACTAACTCCCATACCACTCAAGTAAAAAAATATTATTAATATATACCTTGGTTATAGATATAGTTCACTGACTTTAAATACCGTTTATATATCATGTCATTAGTAAAGGGATTATACCTAAATTAAATCGTTAAAAATATACACAATAACAGACACGTATTCTAATATTTTTGATACAAATACAATGCTTATTATACGAAACATTGAAAATATACCTATATTAAAAACAAAACTCATAAGATTCAAAAAATGGTTAATATACCAACTCAATAGAAAATGAGTTTTTACTGCATGTAGCATAATTCGGAGATAAATTATATTCTACTAAATACACTTCTTACTATCAGGTAGTATCACCCTGTTGTCAGTATATATGTACAACCCCCGGGTATAGTATTATTCACGAAAGATGACTATTCAAGGCCATTCAAGAGTCGTCTGATATAAAAGTACATGCAGATAACCACTGTATTTTGTATCCATGGGCGTGCAACGCAAAATATTTATAGACATATTTTAAAGGTTTTACGATGGATTTAATTAATAAATTTAGATTTATAAATTATACCAATCAAATAAATGATATTCTTGATTGATTTGGATTTCTTGTCATACAAATTATTGTGCAATTCTACAACGAAAATCACTTCCGTACCTAATTTATATTGAATATCTATTATGAATTACGTTTATTATATAAATAACTTATTTTGTGATGTATTTTTGATACGTCCACAACTGTCACATTATTTAGTTAATTGTTGCTATGAATTTGAAAGAAAACTGTATTCTGATTGGTGTGATTTAAAAAAAATATATAATTTCAAGTAAATTTGTAAATCTAAATGCATCATAAACTAGCAAATACACTTATGAACATTTTATATTTCTAAATTTAAATTTATAAATCTAAATTTATAAATGAAATCTAACGTAAACTAGTTCTATTGAAAAAATAAATGTAATTTAATTTGAAATTTTATTTCTTTTTATATAATGCTTTTCTCAAAGTTTTATCTTCGTCGCTTATGTTTTTAAACATATAGACTTGATATAAAACATGTAATAATAATTTGATTTAAATGTCAACATTACTGGATAAACAATATAACAGTAATTGATAATTAAATAACTTCATCTCTAAGACATCGTCATTATTATTTGTAGTGTGTTGGAAAATAATATTATAATTTACATATAGTAAATTTTTTGAAAGATGTCCGATCAAGGTCATCTACGAATTGTATGAATTCAGATTTTTGCTCCGCCCATTCTGACAAATTCAGTAGTGTCGTTTGCTTAGTTTTTATGAGGGTACGTAAGATACTACTGTTATTTTATAATTATAAAAATATATGTTACAGTAAAGTATTCAAAATTCAAAAATAAGTCAACTGGTAAATTAAATTAGCAAATGTAAAATCAAATATGTGAAAAATAAGATACTAACACATGTCAGCGTCATTGACACTGACTGAAAATAACGTTATTCGTATGGCTATGAATCAAGGGAATGTATCTGAATTAATAAATAAACTTACGTTACAGCGAAAGTATTATCAACAACGAGCATCGTTTTACAGTGGAATGTCCTAATTTAGTCGAAACAATATGAATTTTTGAAATACAAGCGTGTTATATCCATTCTTATCGTACACGCTTATAGCCTTTACAAAGGAAAGAGATAAATGTATGCCAATTTGTTAATTTGTTCATGATTACAGATGACCTTGATCGGACATCTTTCAAAAAATTTACTATATTATTCTAAGCAAGCCAAACATAGTTTGAAATGTTAAAAATTCTATTTTGCATTTTAAAAGTAATGTAATTGTGAAATTCTATACTTATATTTTAAGTTTTGTATTTAAGTTATTTATGTTTGGCGTGTTGAATAGATATAAAATTTAATCCTATTTACCTAATGATATTTTTAAGTCTACCAGTATTAATTTAACAGCTTTGGCAGTATTTAAGTCTCCAGAAATTAAATTGACAACTTTGTCAGCGTTTAAATTTTCCAGAAATTAATTTGAAAACATTCTCATTTCCATAAAAAATTGGTTGGGACCTTTTAAGAAGTGGTAGAAACGAATGGTTGTGTGTTGTTGTTGAAGGGAACTACATACTCTTATAAAATACATTTTTAAATAATATGAACCATGTGTTTAATATATTCAATAATCCTAGCGTGACCCTTATATTTAAACAAAGTAGTATATAATAATAATAATACATAAAAGAATATTTTGTAGTTATCGTTATTGTTACATAATTTTAATACAAAAATATGGCCCTTAAATCCATTTTTCTTTCCATTTTTGTTCCCTAAAGTTTACTGTAACAATCTCTTTCCTGGTTAACAGTTTTTTACATGCAAATTGTTGTTCGAAGCCACCTCAATAAATGGTACAAAATTCTCTGCTAACAAGATATCCTTAACACCTTTTTTGACCAATGTTTTTTAGAAAGAAAATCCACTCTACCTAAGTTCTGAAGAACTGCTACTCTGCTGACCCAGTTGTTGCAGCGGCAGTCATTTACACATGGAAATGAAGTCGATCCCGGGGTTGAATCCAACGAAAGATGAGGCAGCGATCGATTGAAAATCTGCAACAGAAATATTTAACAAATCATTAGCATTTATAATATTTATATGTAACTTGGAAATATATAAATATACAATGAAACATAATATGGTTTTTGTTGATCATTGTCCGTGCAATACATGATATGTACAACAAATTAAATTAATGAATTTGATAAAATTATTAAATAAAATTGATCTCTACCTTTTAAATAACACTTGTCTATAAGTTTTTTGGTATATCTAGCACAAATTATAAACAATTTCACTATTTTTACAATAACAAATATGAAACACAAGCCACGCGTCACCACTTAATTTGTTATAAACAGCGCGGACAGTACCAACCTAATTTGTAGCAAAAAATGTTACTAACAATTAACAAATAAATATTTAATGCTTATATTTGTTTTGGAATGAAGGATATTGTTTGAAATTATTCACCATACGAAAGATGAAGGATGAAAGTAATGTCTGGGGTGCTGTCTTCAATACAGCTATGGGAATAATCAAATATTTATTTATTTGTTAAATGTATTCATAGGTACATATATTTATATAGACGAGTTGTATTTATGCTAACCTTGTTTTTAAACTGAAATGATTACATTTATTCACAATTACATTTAAAAAAATTGTTGTGGCCAGCACAATACCTCCCGCCAATTTAATTTTATTTTAATATAAGTACTGTATAAAATATAATGTTCCTTGCAAAAAGGTTTATTTATAATTATTAATATATGGACACACACTGGATTTAAAAAATATACAAAAATCAATTAATAAATAAATCAATAAATAAAAATTGAACCCATAATCATTATGTTGATCCATATACGATTGAAAAATCGATCACCAATATATGGACTCTTAACGGCTTTTTGATCTGAACGGCTTGAAGACTCTATCATGAATGAACATTCTAATAATATAGCAATATATTACACAATACCTTCAACAATAATTTAATAATTTTAAAAAAATAACTCCTTGTTTAATTAATTAAAACACAGACAAGTATTATTTAATATGTCAGATATCATTTGAAACATTTAAATTCAAAGGGATCTAAAGACAAATATTATAAAGGATTTTTCTTGAAAATTTTCTATGATATATTTCAATGATTTCCAGATGGATGAAGAAAATTCCCGTACTATAAAAGATAAAAATCTAAAACTTTATATCTTAAATAAATTATCAGACTTCTGAGGTAACCGATAAAGGATGTTTATATATAAAAAAAAATTAGAAATATTCAATAATTCCTTAACTAAATGGACAAGTGTTGGTAAACTTACTTGGATCTGCATAATTGAAATCCGTGGTCATATTTTGTCCAAGGGCTGAAATGTAAACTTTGAAAAAAATCTGATATGGTCAGTATATTACCTTCCGGTTCAATGTGTTTTGTAGAAATTCCATGTAGAAAGTTTTTAGCAAAAGATTCTATATTTCCAGTAAAATTATAACATAAATGTGCTATGTCAATTACACTTGACACTGACATCCTTCAATAAGAATATTCTTAATATATGTGTATAGTAGCTGTTTCCATGGTTATAGCATAAATGGCTGCTTCATGAAATTTAATTTCTTTTTAATTTATAACTCTATATTCATTGAACATGAAATATAAAATGCAATTAAGAAAAACTGTTAAAATCTTTAAATGAGGGTACTTCCGGTTAACCAATCATAACCAAAATCTAATCAACTCTTCATATGGACGTACGAAAGAGGAATATGAAAGAATTATAATTTTTGGAATACACACACATACACATACAGACATCATCGCAAAAACAGTAAATTCGATTATTTTGGCCAAAGACAATACCTTTCTTACCTATAGGTGACGGAAGGTAAAATAAAACTAAGTAAAAACATTTTTTTATTGTTACTCAACAAAATTTAAATATAATGCCTCAAAATAACTAATTTAATATGTGACTTCACACTATTTTTATTGTTAATGTCTTCTTTCTTTTCTTCTCGGCTTAGAGCCTCTAAATTGCCCAGAAAACAGTACAGACTTCATAGCTTCTAAGAAAGGACACTCAGACATGTTTGAACTTGTACAAGAACATCTACTACTATTTTTTCTATTCTTTCCTTTTTTTCTACACGTATGTCTCGCTGGACAAACAAATTCTTCCGAAGAAACACGAGAAGACACTCTCGAAACGTTGGACTTCTCAGATTCAGATGACGAAGGATATTTTTTAGCTTGTTTATTTTGTATATTTTTCTCATTTTTGTATTGAGACGAACATGTGACGCTTTGCTTCGATAAAGTAGGGTAGCTGCAGTATGCGGAGTCGTACCGAGACTTTCTTGGTTGTTGGGTTTGGTAAGATGAACTGCTTTTGAAATCTTTGATTTTGCGTGGACATTCGCTTTTTGTATATTCTTTCGGACCACTAGACACTCTCTTGTGGCAGCAAACTTTTTTTGATATTTCGTTTTGAGAACACGTTTTATCGGTAAATCGAACTGAAGATGTGTCGTTTTGAGATAATTTTGAGGAAGAACTGGAAGTTCTTTTAGGGATTTTTGCTTTTACAGGGGGATAAATTTTTGGTGTGCTTTCGCTATCCGAAAAATCTGGATTTTTGTATCTGCATTTTGTGGTTTTATTACTTGACATCATTTTTGGTATTGGAGGCGTGTTTTTGACGTCGCATTTTGGTTTGCTGTTTTGGGAAGTTAACAAGAAGTATGAGTTTTTAATAGATAATTTTGATTTGAACATTTGTACTAACACACTTTAATTTTATTTTCTCTGTTACGGAATTAGAATGATACATTATAGCACGCTTATTGATAGGCGCTTTTTAGGGGAAAATGAACTGAACTACTCTTAAAAGAATAGTATCTATGTTTCTTAATTGATCGAGAGATAAAAAGGAGAGTGAGTGCGGGATGTAAGGTCATGGGTGCTCTAGGTACGTTTGCACGAAACGTTAACGTATCAAGGGATGCTCGGTTAAGTGTATATAATGGAGTGCTAGTGCCTGCTTTGATGTATGAAAGCGAATGCTGGGCAAGGACGGGGAAGCATAAAAAGAGAGTGACTGCCGTGGAAATGAGATATTTACGTGGTGTATGTGGGTATGTCAGACGGGATCGTAATATGGTGTATGAAGAATGTATGGTTAGGAACAATGTGATTAAGAGAGTTGGTGTGAGTCAGTTGAGATGGTTTGGGCATGTGGAGATAATGGCGAGTGAACGGCTTGTTAAACGTATATATCTTGGTGAAGTTGAGGGTTTTCGATTGCGTGGCCGACCAGTGTGTAAGTAGATAGATGTGGTTGGTAGGGTGCTTAAAGAGAGAGAGAGTTTCCAAGTATGAAGAGAAGAAGAGCATGTATGAATGCGATTATGAGTGTGGCCGAGGCGAAAGAAGTCTGCTTAGATAGAAATGTGTGGCAAAGGATGATTGTTTCCTAACTATTATTGTGATCTGGATGCGGTATTTCGCTACCGAAAATCGGTCACTTTAATATGTTTAAGAGTAAGGATTTCTTGTATGATGTTGATGTTGTTCTTATTGTTATCGGCTTTGTGCGAACCCAAAGTGGAACACGCGTGATTTTATGTATGTATATATGTATGTATGAAATTAAAAAAAAATCTGTTGTGGCCAGCACAATACCTCTCGAAATTTTCATTTTATGTTGCATAGGGCGAGAGCACTCCTGTGACTTTGTTGGTCTTGGCAAGCAGATATAGAGGCCCGTATTAGAATGACTATGTTTATAAATAAAACCGAAACAGAGAAAATAGTATAAAGCCTCTGTACTACTAGCTCGTGTCCAAATTTCTAACTCGTGCTAGAATAGGTTGCCATCTATAACTTACATTTTAATATACTATTATAGTGAGATTCTAAGCATTTGTAAAACATCCACGGCAAGGCCATCTGCGAATTGGGTGAATTACGATTTTTGCTCCGCTCATTCAGGCAAATTCAGTAGTGTCGTTTGCTTAGTTTTTATAGGGTACACAAGATACTACTGTTATTTTATTATTATAAAAATATGTGTTACAGTAAAAGCATTCAAAATTCAAAAATAAGTCAACTGAGTACAGAACGATAAAATTACAGAATATGATTTTTGTAACGTACATTGTTTATGTACAAAAACTTAGAAAATAAGTACATAAATCAGTTGTTCATATTAACGGTCAATAAGTTAATATAAATTGAAGACAATGGCTAGAATCCCACAATTAATATTTTTCTGTTTTGAGATATTTTCTGTACTAACTAACCTTATTTTCCTAACTACACTTTCCTTTGATTCGTTGTCAAGCTGCTTGATTCTTTCTTTCACCCGATTCGGCCTTGGAACTTCACTATATAATTGTGTTTGTTTAAAAATACAATCGACTTCCGGTATATTTAAATTCTTTAATTCTTGCTTAATGGTACTCAACGCATCAAGCGCAGGCTTCAATTCGGTTTCACAAGTTTTAAACGCAATATACACAACATCTTTGCTTTCAGTTTGTGGTTCTGTTTCTTGTTTTGACTTCTGTGCATTTGATGATCTTTTAGGCGGTTCATAAGATTGAGAAATACGTTTTTCGTCTTTATTTAGAGTAGATTCACTAGGCTCATATATTGATACTTCCAAGTCACTTGCAGCAATAATTGATTCTGAAGGTTTGAAAGAAATATTTTTGTTTGGTTTTTCAGGGACCATCGAAAAATGTTCTGGTTTTATGGACGAACCAGAAGAACCAGATGTCATTGGGGGTGTTAATATATTAACAATTTTGTTTGATTCTACATATAAAAACGAATCGTTATCTTTCAAGCGTTCAGCAGATGAAAAAGATTCCTTTGCGTTCATGTTGTTCGCATTAAACTTTTTTTCGGTTTTCTCAGCCATGACATCTACACTGAAACTGCTGTCTGTAGCATCTGTCATATTAGGAGCACCGTTTCTTTGTTTAGTACCCTCTTTTTTATTAGGATCGGCATATTCATTTCCCAACATATCCAAAGTTACGCGTACGTTAAGAACAGTGTTATTTGGTAGTCGAAACATTGTATGAGCACTTGGTATTTTAGTATTTTCAGAAATGCTTGAAAAGTTCGGCGTAGATTGTGTAGGAGGTGCAGATGCTAAAGGAGTTGCCGATGACGGAGCTAAAACATTTGAAGATAAACAGATGAGGGCGAAGCTTCGAGGTAAGACACAGTTGATATGAAACTCACACCGAGGTATGTACAGTAAATTTTTTGAAAGATGTCCGATTAAGGTCGTCTACGAATTGTATGAATTCAGATTTTTGCTCCGCCCATTATGACAAATTCAGTAGTGTCGTTTGCTTAGTTTTTATGAGGATACGTAAGATACTACTGTTATTTTATTATTATACAAATATATTACAGTAAAAGCATTCAAAATTCAAAAATAAGTCAACTGGTACGTTTATAAGCAAATGTAAAACCAAATATGTTAAAAATAAGATGGACACAATGTCAGAAAATAATTCGTACGGCTGTGAATTAATAAATAAACTTACATTACAGCGAAAGTATTATCAACAACGAGCATCGTTTTAAAATGGAATGTCCTAATTTAGTCGAAACAATATGAATTTTTGAAAGACAAGCGTGTTATATCCATCCTTATCGCACATTTTTATAGACTTTGCAAAAGAAATAAATGTATGCCTATTTGTTAATTCGTTCGTGATACAGATGACCTTGATCAGACATCTTTCTAAATTTTTATTGTATACTATTTTATTCACAATATTTCTCTTTTTAAATCAATAGTTTTCAAAATAAATCGTGGAGTTATAACATTTAATATTTGTTTAGCCTATTTAATGGCTGCATGCGGTTTTACGCTCTGAACGGTCTGAGCGTTCGATAATTACATATGAGCGATCTTTTTGCTTAGCTCTACATTCGGTTATAAGCTCACGGAGCGCACAGAGCCCGATCTGTTCGCTCGTTCTCTAACCATGGAGCATATTGAGCAGTTGTTACGAACAGTGTGTATTCTATGACTAAATATTGTCGTTTTGTAAATCAATCAAAAATGTTTGAAATTAATCATTTTAGGAAACATTTTTCTACATAATTTTCAGCTTTAAGTTGTCCATAATCATTTCCACATTCTTAATCAGTATCATCAATAAAACGTTCATAACTCGCGCACAGTACACATGTTAACAGTTCTTTATTATTTTCCGTTTGGTTATTCAAGCTACATACCGAACGCACCCATTATAGGGATCTATACCAATGTTGCTAGGCAACCCTACAAAACATTTCCAACCCCTGGGGTTGAAGTGTTTTCTCTCAGTTCCCTTTCAAGATATTGCCATTACAGTTAGGAAATGACATATCACTATAACGATTGTCAATAATAGTAAATTATATCCCAAGTGGAATATGTTTCATTACAGCCGAGGGCTTACGTATATATTACCGAGAAGCGAAGCCACGATGTGAGATACAGCGCTAATTACCCTTAATCACTTGTTTAGGCTACCACCCATTGTATTTATTTGTATAACAAATAAATTTTAACTCTCTCCTGTCTTCTATATAATTGTTGACAAACTATCAACTGTTTATTGAAACTGTCAATGTTACCATCCTTAATATTTTAATATTTCTTTTAATAATAAAAGTAAATTATTGAGAAATAGAAAAAATGGTTTAAAATACTTGTCTTTCAATATACTATTATGCCGAACTTTTAAGTTTGACGAAATCTAATTAAAACACTATATGGAACTAACCTATAGTATCTTCCACAGCAGAAGCAGGGTCATCCGGGTTTGATACAGGTTGGGGCGCACCAGATTCCGGCACATTTGTTGGACACTGGATGGGTCGGATACATTTTTTCGGACCTCTTGCAGGTAAAGGACGGTCAGAAGGGGTTTGAGCCCCTTCTGGAGTGTCTGGGCATTTTAAAAGACATGAAGAATCGGAAAGATATTGCGTACGGCTTTGAGTTGATGAAGAAGAGTCGGGAGGGTTTTGAGAAGCTTCAAGAAGATATTGGGGAAGTTTTTGATTGAGCAAAGGAGAATCTGAAGTGCTTGCGCATGGTGCACGACACGAAGCATCGAGAAGATATTGTGGAAGGTTTTGAGTGGGCAAAAGAGGATCTGGTAAATTTTTCGGCGTTTTTACACATCTTGCAGGACACGAAGCGTTAAGAAGATATTGCGGAATGTTTTGAGTGATCAAATTAGGATCAGGAGGGGGTTGAGATGGGACACTAACTGAAAGGACAGGCTTTGGAGTACCTTCTGGAGTGTCTGGGCATTTTAAAAGACATGAAGAATCGGAAGTATATTGCGTATGGTCTCGAGGTGATGAAGAAGGGTCAGAAGGAGTTTGAGAAGCGTCAAGAAGATGTTGCGGGAGGTTTTGAGTAGGCAAAGGAGGATCAGGAGGGTCGTGACTAGGAATACTTGTTGACAAAGGAGAGTCTGAAACATCTCCTGGAGTACTTGCACACGGTGCAGGACACGAAACGTCAAGAAGATATTGCTGAAGATTTTGATTGAGCACAGGAGAACCGGGGGAGTATTCACTAGGATTACTTGCTGACAAAGGAGAGTTTGAAACATCTCCTGGAGTACTTGCACATGGTGCATGACACGAAGTGTCAAGAAGATATTGCGGAAGCTTTTGAGTGGGCAACGGAGGGTCTGGAACATTTTCCCGCGTTTTTGCACATCTTTCAGGACACGAATCGTCAAGAAGATAACGCGGAAGTTGTTGAGTGGGCAAAAGAGAGTTGAAAGGGTACTCATAGTCTGAAACATTTCCAGGATATGAAGCGTCAAGAAGATATTGTGGAATTTTTTGACCAGGCAAAGGAGTGCCGGGAAGATATCGAGAAGGGATTTGAGTGGGCAAAGGTGGATCAGGAGGAGGGTATTGAGCAGGAACCCTTAATGGCCAAGGAGGATCTGGAGCAGTTCCTGGAGTTGCGCATGCTGCAAGGCACGAATGATCGAGAAGATATTCCTGAGGATGTTGAATACGAAAGCTTGGTAATAAGGGAGAAATTTTATCTTGTTCTATATTTTGTCCGGATGATTGTGGTGTAGACGGACTAATAACAATTAAAGGAGATACATTTTCTTCTTCGTTAGTGCTTCTACTTGAAGGATCGACAGCATATTCCCCAGGGGCTTGAGAAGGAACACTATCTGCAAGGAGAGGTTTTGGAGAACCTTCTGGAGTGGGAGATGAAAAATCGGAAGTATATTGCGAATAGTTTCCAGTTGAGGAAGAAGGGTCAGGAGGAGTTTGAGAAGCGTCAAGAAGATATTGCGGAAGGTTTTGATTAGGTGAAAATGGATCTGACATATTTTGCGGCGATTTTGAACATCTTGCCGGACACGAAGCATCAGGAGAGTATTCACTAGAAGTAATTGCTGACAAAGGAGAGTCTGAAACATCTCCTGAAGTATTTGAGCATGGTGCATGACACGAAGCATCAAGAAGATATTGCGGAAGGTTTTGAGTGGGCGGAGGAGAGTCGGGAGAGTATTCACTAGGAATCCTTGCTGACAAAGGAGAGTTTGAAACATCTCCTGGTGTACTTGCACATGGTGCGTGACACGAAGTCTCAAGAAGATATTGCGGAAGGTTCTGATTCGGTGAAAATGGATCTGACATATTTTGCGGCGATTTTGAACATCTTGCCGGACACGAAGCATCAGGAGAGAATTCACTAGAAGTAATTGCTGACAAAGGAGAGTCTGAAACATCTCCTGGAGTACTTGCACATGGTGCGTGACACGAAGTCTCAAGAAGATATTGCGGAAGGTTTTGAGTGGGCAAAGGAGGGTCTGGAACATTTTCCCGCGTTTTTGCACATCTTGCAGGACACGAAGCATCAAGAAGATATTGAGGCAGTTTTTGATTGGGCAAAGGAGAATCAGGAGGATGTTGACTAGGAATCCTTGGTAATAGGGGAGAAATTTTTTCTTGTTCTACATTTTCTCCGGATGATTGTGGTGTAGGCGGAATAATAAGAATTAAAGGAGGACATACATTTTCATCTACGTTAATGCTTCTAATTAAAGGATCGACAGCGTATTCCACAGACACTTTCATGGGGGCTTGAGAAGGAACACTATCTGCAAGGAGAGGTTTTGGAGAACCTTCTGGAGTGGGAGATGAAAAATCAGAAGTATATTGCGAATAGTTTCCAGTTGAGGAAGAAGGGTCAGGAGGAGTTTGAGAAGCGTCAAGAAGATATTGCGGAAGGTTTTGATTAAGTGAAAATGGATCTGACATATTTTGCGGCGATTTTGAACATCTTGCCGGACACGAAGCATCAGGAGAGTATTCACTAGAAGTAATTGCTGACAAAGGAGAGTCTGAAATAGCTCCTGGAGTATTTGCACATGGTGCAGGACACGAAGCATCAAGAAGATATTGCGGAAGGTTTTGAGTGGGCAAAGGAGAATCAGGAGGATGTTGACTAGGATTCCCTGCTGCTAGGGGAGAAATTCGTTCTTGCTTTATATTTTCTTCGGATGATTGTGGTGTAGGCGGACTAATAACAATTAAAGGAGGAGATACAATTTTATCTTCCCCAGGAATTTGAGTGGGCAAAGGAGGATCTGGAGGATACTCAGATGGAATCCTTACTGGTAAAGGAGGATATGGAACATCTGCCGGAGTTTTTCGGCATCTTGCAGGGCATATATGATCAGGAGTTTGTGCAGGGATTTCAGTGGGCAAAGGAGGATCTGGAGGATACTGAGTAGGTACCTTTATTGGTAAAGGAGGATCTGGAGGATACTGAGTAGGTACCTTTACTGGCAAAGGAGGATCTGGAGGATACTGAGTAGGTACCTTTACTGGTAAAGGAGGATCTGGAGGATATTGGGAAGGGACTCTTATGGGCCAAGGAGGATCTGGAGGATACTCAGATGGAATCCTTACTGGTAAAGGAGGATCTGGAACATCTGCCGGAGTTTTTCGGCATCTTGCAGGGCATATACGATCAGGAGTTTGTGCAGGGATTTCAGTGGGCAAAGGAGGATCTGGCGGATACTGAGTAGGTACCTTTACTGGTAAAGGAGGATCTGGAGGATACTGAGTAGGTACCCTTACTGGTAAAGGAGGATCTGGAGGATACTGAGTAGGTACCTTTACTGGTAAAGGAGGATCTGGAGGATATTGGGAAGGGACTCTTATGGGCAAAGGAGGATCTGGAGGATACTCAGATGGAATCCTTACTGGTAAAGGAGGATCAGGCACATCTGTCGGAGTTTTTCGGCATCTTGCAGGGCATGTACGATCAGGAATTTGTGCAGGGATTTGAGTGGGTAAAGGAGGATCTGGAGGATACTGAGCAGGTGGTGTAGGCGGACTAATAACAATTAATGGGAGAGACATATTTTTATCTTCCCCAGGGATTTGAGTGGGTAAAGGAGAATCTGGAGGATACTGAGCAGGTGGTGTAGGCGGACTAATAATAATTAAAGGAGGAGATACATTTGTATCTTCCCCAGGGATTTGAGTGGGCAAAGGAGGATCTGGAGGATTCTCAGAAGAAACCTTTACTGGTAAAGGAAGATCTGAAGGATATTGAGAAGGAATTCTTGTGGGTAAAGGAGGATCTGGAACATCTGCCGGAGTTTTTGCGCATGTACATGAAGGATCGGGAGAGTATTCCCCAGGAATTTGAGTGGCCAAAGGAGGATTTGGTGGGTATTGATCAGAAATCCTCACTGGTAAGGGAGGGTCTGGAACATCTGGAGTTTTTGAGCACGGTGCAGGACACGAAGCATCAGGAAGATATTGGGGAAGTGTTTGAGTGGGCATAGCATTTTCATCCGTTTTGTTTTTCTTACAAGAACCTCCACACTTAAATTGGTCACAATTTTTACATTTAGAAATTCTTTCTTGTTCTACATTTTTATTGACTGGTTGTGGGGTAGGTGGAGTAATAACAATTAAAATAGGAGATATATTTTCATCTTCTGCAGGTGCAGATTTTTTATCAGGTCTTGCGACATATTTATTGTCAAGAGTAGGTGCAGAAGATGCCATCATTGAGTCACAAATAGCTTTACACTTATCCAAATAAACATCTAGTTTATTCATAATTTCTTCGTTATCTGGAAACTTTGCAGTTTGTACAGGTCTCTCGCTTTGAGGAAAATTTTGGTTGGATATTACGTTTTCGGATTTGGCCGAATCAGAAATAGGAGTTATTTTTGGTGATTTATCAACTTTACAAATACAATTCTGATCAAATGGCACTCTTTGAGGAGGATGTTGATTGGGTATTACGTTTTCGGATTTAGTCGAATGAGAAGTTATTTTTGGTGATGTCTCAAATTTACAAGCACATTCGCGCTTACCACAACTACATTTGGCATTTTGATCAAGTGACACTCCTTGAGGAGGATTTTGGTTAGATGTTAAGTTTTCAGATTTAGCCGAATCAGAAGAAGTTATTTTTGGCGATTTCTCAATTTTACAATCACATTCGCGCTTGCCACAACTGCAAACATCATTTTGATCAAGTGACACTCTATGAGGAGGGTTTTGATTGGGTATTACGTTTTCGGATTTAGCCGAATCAGAAAGAGAAGTTATTTTTGGTGATGTCTCAACTTTACAAACACATTCGCGCTTGCCAAAACTACAAGAAGCATTTGGATCAAATGACACTCTTTGTAGAGGATTTTGATTGGTTAATACGTTTTCGAATTTAGTCGAATCAGAAGAAGTTATTTTTGGTGATGTCTCAACTGGACAAGCACATTCGCGCTTACCACAAATACCTTTAGCAGTTGGATCAAATGACACTCTTTGTGGAGGATTTTGTTTGGTTAATACGTTTTCGGATTTAGACGAATCAGAAGAAGTTATTTTTGGCGATGTCTCAACTGGACAAGCACATTCGCGCTTACCACATATACCTTTAGCATTTGGATCAAATGACACTCTTTGTAGAGGATTTTGATTGGTTAATACGTTTTCGGATTTAGTCGAATCAGAAGAAGTTATTTTTGGTGATGTCTCAACTTTACAAGCGCATTCGCGCTTACCACAACTGCAAGCTGTATTTGGATCAAATGACACTCTTTGGGGAGAATTTTGATTAGTTAATACGTTTTCGGATTTAGCCAAATCAGGAGTTATTTTTGGTGATGTCTCAACTTTACAAGCGCATTCACGCTTACCACAACTACATTTAGCATTTTGATTAAATGATTCTCCTTCAGGAGAACTTTGGTTGGTTAATACGTTTTCAGACTTAGCCGAATCAGAAGTTATTTTTGGTGATGTCTGAACTCTACAAGCGCATTCGCGCTTACCACAACTGCAAGTAACATTTTGATCCAATGACACTATTTGAGGAGGATTTTGGTTTTCTGGTTTAGCCGAATCAGGAATAGAAGATATTTTTGGTGTTTGGATATCAGGAGCATTTTCTATTTCAGTTTCTGGGCTTATAATTTCGTCAAGGTC
Source organism: Harpalus rufipes (assembly GCA_951394225.1). Classification (NCBI taxonomy): domain Eukaryota; kingdom Metazoa; phylum Arthropoda; class Insecta; order Coleoptera; family Carabidae; genus Harpalus; species Harpalus rufipes. The sequence goes on along the minus strand of OX596289.1, from coordinate 27,771,029 downwards.
ACACTTGCACACTTCAGTGCCACAAGAACACTTTTTGCTCTTTTCTGCAGGAGTTAATGTTTCAGATGTTGAACCAATTCGCTCTGAAGTAGTTTCTGTGTTACCCTCAGAAGATATTTTATCTTCAGGTTCAGTTTCTGGGCTTATAATTTCGTCAAGGTCACACTTGCACACTTCAGTGCCACAAGAACACTTTTTGCTCTTTTCTGCAGGAGTTAATGTTTCAGATGTTGAACCAATTCGTTCTGAAGTAGTTTCTGTGTTACCCTCAGAAGATATTTTTTCTTCAGGTTCAGTTTCTGGGCTTATAATTTCGTCAAGGTCACACTTGCACACTTCAGTGCCGCAAGAACACTTTTTGCTCTTTTCTGTAGGAGTTAATGTTTCAGATGTTGAAGCAATTCGCTCTGGTATAGTTTCTGTGTTATCCTCAGGAAATGATTTCTTTTCTTCAGGAGCTTTAGTGCCACAATAACACGCAGGAGTTGATGTTTCAGATTTCGAAGCAATTCGTTCTGATGTATTTTCAGTGTCATCCGCAGATTTATTTTCTTCAAGAACTAAAGTTTCAGGAGTACTGTTTATGTTTTCTGCAGATAATTTCTTTTCTTCAGGAGCTTTAGTGTCACAAATACACTTTATGTTCGTTTCTACAGGAGTTAATGTTTCAGATTTTGAAGGAATTCGTTCTGGTGTACTTTCTATATTTTCCGCAGATCTATTCTCGTCAGGAGCTAATCTTCCAGATTTTGAAGTTGGCCCTGACGTAACATCACAGTCACAGTTTGGTGTTGAACATAGACATTTTGTGGAACTTATTTCAGGAACACTGCATACACATTTTATAGAATCGCAAATACATTTTGGCATACTGATTTGAGTAGTGCTGCATATACACTTTATTGGACCACATATACATTCTTCATTATCTTCTTTTGGAGCAACCGGCTCCAATTTATCACAAGGACACACTATTGTGTTATCTTCTTGTTTTTCTTCTTGGTTTCCATGTAGTTTCGGGCTGTTTATATTAATGACAACATCAAAACCATCTTTACTCCTGCTGACTAATGTCATTATTGCACCATCCAAAATATTACTGATACTCATTGCTCGGCAGTCTAAAATATCGGCAGATATTTTCTTTTTTACCATGTTCTTTTCGCAAAATTCTATTGCTTTAATATCTTCGTCTTCGTCTTTGGGCAAATCATTTTCGTTGCAAGGACAATCTGGCGTACCGCAAAAACAATTTTGATCTTCAACAAAATAAGCAGAATTGCCGTCCCCCATTCTTTTCATTATTGATGGACAAGTATTTTTATTTAATCTACTTGGGCAACAAGCTTTTTGGCATGAGTCTGCTTGTTGAACCAGTTGTTCTGCTTTTATTATTTCTCTCACCTCTAATTTTTCAAAACCTGGTGAGATATAAAATGTTATACATTAACAAAGAATACATTGGTAATAATAAAAAAGGCAAGCGTAATCAGTTCATTCGAAAATTTTCTTGAAGCTTTGCCCCCGCAGAGACGAGGAAAGTGAGTACTATTACTCCATTTAAAAGGAACAGTGATATGTGGTCTCGTGGTCGTGTGCCTGAGTGTTTGGTCGCGAATCGACCCGGGTTCGATCCCGACCAACGCTAAAAATTACTTCGAATTTTAATGGCACTAAATTGACTCCTGTGGGGCACTCTCCACGCCAGCATTGGGTGCCCGTGAGGTGACGCCTGGTAAGCGCCCGCACGGTACAAATATTTCATCATTACCGATATCCGAGTACACAGCAGATTGGCACACCCAGAAATGGGTAATACACCATGATGATATATTTATTTATTTTATTTAATGATATGAGAAATAAGTGCTGCAAAGTGCTACACCCGTATGTAAAAGGAAAGCACCTTAGTAATTGTTTTTTTTTTTAAGTTGCTATTATTATAGCCAATACTATAAAGAATGGAACAAATTTTAGTTTCTTGTATGAAAAACTTTCTTATAATGCATGCTACAGAAAATTGATGTATGTCTTTATGGGGCCACCTAAGACAATTTTAATATATACCACAGGAAAATTTGATACTGTTTTGTTTTTGAGTTACAGGTAAACTTTAAAAAGGGATAAAGAAAAATTGTTTAGCTAACTTTTATACGGTTTTTTCATGAAGAATATTTTTTAAATTAAACCATATATTTAAAAAAAAAATCTGTTGTGGCCAGCACAATACCTCTCGCCACTTCCGTTTTTGGTTAAAGGGCGCGAGCAGTTATGTGACTTTGTTGGCCTTAACAAGCAAATATGAGGGCCCATGTCAGAATGATAATTAGAAATTATGCATATAGATGTCAAATGTTAGAATTTTTCATTCAAAATTTCAAGATTTTCTAAGTTCACGTGGTTAATTTGTCGCCAGGAATGTGGAATTTATTTGTCGAGGAAAATAAATCACATGGAATTGGAAAATCACGTAATTTAAAATAGAAAATGTATGTACATAATTACTAGCGAGCATTCTGGCAAGGACCTCCATATCTGCTTGTCAAGGCCAACAAAGTCACATGACTTACACTCTACACCAAAAATTCTACTTATATCTATTATTTATATACCTATAATTTTAAATATTTAACTATTAATACAATAAGAAATAATATATGTATGTACTTCCCAGAAAAAAAGTCTTCAGTAATGTTTCCGGATTTCTGACACTGACGTTTATCTATCAGTTACAAATATTTTAATTTTCAATTGGTTTCCATGACATTATTTGGGCTGTAAGATTTATTACAACACCTTATATTTATTTATCTCTAAATCTATTAAAGATATAATAAAATATTTATCAGATAGAGAATTTACTCTTCTTTAATACTAGCAAGAAGAAACAGTTTCAATAAATAATATTTAGAAGATTTTTTTTTTAATAATCTGCTACTTTCGGTTGTCCAATTATTACCAAAACCTTTTCAGCTATACCCAGTAATGTCCGATTGAGAAATACGTAATTAAACTAATATTATCGTAAAAATATTAAAATCGGATTGCTTATTCATTAAAATCTGGATATGCGATTTTTAGAATGAATCCAATACCTATCTTAGTGAGAGGTAAAAATATTGTGTTTGCGTTATTATAAGTTTTGAAAAAATCTAATTACAAGATATTCTACGCAAAAAATAGTATAAAAATTATTAAAATATACGACAAATTTTCAAAATAAGCGAAAGTTTTACCTGTAGCTCAAAAGCGAAAGACGATTGAAAATTCCTGTGGTGTATATTAAAATTGTGTAGCATACATAATAAAAAAGTTTTTCATAACATTTGGAAAGTATAAGAAACATTAGAATTCATCCATTTATTCAATATTTCAGGAAAATTTTCATTATTTGAATTACCTGGTAAAAGATTAAGATCCAAATTTATTTTGTTCGGATCCTCAGCCGCCGTTAACCCAAAGTTCTTAATACATAAATTAATTTTCAAACCCTGACAAAGACAATGTTCACAACTTTTTAATTCACATTCTTCAAACTTCTTTTCTTCAGGCTGATTACAACTTGTCGATATTGTATAACTTGTTTCTGTTTCCACAACAATGTCATCTCCTTCTGCTGTTTCAATAACAGTTATATCATTGTTTGAAACTTCCGCAACATAACTTCCATTTGGAGATCGTCTTATTACAGTTCCAGTTTCTGACTGTTGGTCTACTGAACTAGCCGGACCAGATTCTGTTTCTATTTTTGTTTCAGGGATATCTCGGTTTATGTTTGTTTCAGGAATTTGTTTACATGGAACGCATTGATCAAAAGCAAATGGATTGTCATAGGTGCATCTGATTTCGGGGTATTTACACTCGGTGATACATTTTGCGATTTCAGTTATGTTGTCCCCACAAGGTGGACAAGATATATTTTTAACTAGTGGAATTTCTTCCAAAACTTGTTCTATTGGTTCAGGGATTGTAACTTTTATTTCTTGTTCATCGTCGGTCATAGGATCACTGCCTGTAAGAATTATAATATTTCAAAAGTGCTTTGGCTATTGGGCCGGTTGTTTTAAAAAAAATTAAATGGTAGCCGGTGCCGGTTGCTTTAATATACAGTTTGGTTTTTTAAAGATGTCTTATCAAGTAGTGTAGTTTACTTAGTTTTTATTGGCGTACACATAGGCAAGATAACAAATATTATTTTCTCCTACACTATTTTAAAAACTACACATTCTACAACTAAAAATTATATTGGAATTAATATTATTCCAACAAACCATGTGGAATAATTCCGTACGCCGTTTGGAATAATTCCGCACGGCTTTCGACGAATCACACTCTATTTAGCCGCATACTAGCGTGGTATATCAAATATTTTGGTTCGATTGCTATGGTATGACTCTTTGTTTTATGTTTATTTATTTCTGTACTCTCGTTCGTCGTTTTAAAGTTTTGAACATTTTTAAAGTTTTTTGTTAAGTTTTACAGGTTTTGGAGTTGTCCAGAGTAATAAGTTTATTTAAATAATAATATATTAACTGAAGACATTTTATAGAAAAACATATAAAGTAGAAATGAAGATATAGATATGGAATGTACGTCACCAGAAATAAGGGAACTTGCTAATGATACAGGGAGTCAGTTATTATCAAATAAATCAAAAGAAAAATATGAATGGAGTTATTATAAGCAATTTATGGACTGGCGTCAAAAAAAAAATCATATACCACATATGATAAGATATTGTTATTATCAATCAATATTTTATGTATAATTTCTAAAATCTTGTTAGAGAAAGTATAGTCTACAATACAGATGACGTTGATCAGACATATTTAAAAATTGAACTGTACGTAAGCTATTCGTTTTGTAAAAAACATGGTTATTACGACAGGGCTAATTTTCTGTAAATTTCAATTCTAACCTGCATTTTTCTTCCCTGGTTTTGTCAAGCTAATCATACTATTCGATAACTCTTCCGACAAACTTTCTGTGTCATCAAACAGAGTATCATGGGTCCTATCCACATTATTTAATATCTCCTTAATTATATCAAGAATGCTTCTGTTGTTTATATTGTCTCCTGGTGTGACTTCTCGTCCTGTGTGTTCGAGGTAAGCGCGCAATTGAGGGACAATCTCAGAAAGGGACGATTCAGGTTCGCATGTGACGGCAGTTTGAATGCTGATATCACAAGTGACTGTGGCTCGTTCATGATGGCGAAGGTAATGAGGGAAGACCATCAGACGGGTTTGGACTTCTTCGTGAAGGTGGTCTTCTAAAGGAGGTAGTCTATAGGAAGTATATAAAGTAAGGGATTATAATCTGATTCACCACAGATGGCTACTCAAAGATAGAAAAGTAGGAAATTTCATAAATAAATTTAAACAAACAGCATTTATTCTTACTATCTCAACGTTTCGATGTACTACCTTCAGCACCGGCGGCAATTTTTCGACGGATACCTAATTTCAACTTTGAAGCTTCTACGTGTGCACATGTGCTCATGGAGCACCCATGTTGCGGGTGCGATGCGTTGATTTAAATTAAAATTCTATGATTCTATCTAACATAAGCGATCGTCCTCGTATGTGTCTAAACCAGAAGATTTCTTGACGATTTGTACTTCTTAGTTGATCAGTGGATCAAGCCTTGATTAAGGAATGGTGAATTCGCAATTCGGCCGTTTATTTCAGATGCTTTACCTTAGTAAATATTCGTAGATAACAGGAGAATTACAGAATACACGGCTTCTAGAGAGGCTCAAAAATATGCCAAAATCTTACCCTTCTGACAAGAATAGGCAGGGTGGACTTTAGCCTAGGCTAAAGAGGCAATTGATTCGAACTATTTATATACATGTATTAAATATAATTTGTTTTTACGTAGAGACTCAAAATAAAGATTTTGCCTAGGGCCCAAAAGAGTTTAAATTCGCCCCTGAGAATAGGCGGCAAAATATTTCAGCCTACCGGCGGCAAAATCGTTAATCCGCCACTGATGTTCAGAGTCTACACCAATTATACAACAAAAATGTAATACATACAAAATAACATGGACATGATCACATTTACAGTAAGATCTTACAGATTATTACAATTCATGTACACAAAATACAAAACATTGTTAATTTATTAAACATCGTACACAAAATCCAAAGAGCATACACACATCCATTTGCTCTAAAAAACGACAACCGAATAATACGGCCAATAGCCGGAAATATTTTGTTTAAGGATTCTGGTGACATCATTGATGCGGACTCCTTTTGGTCGTCTGTACACCAATAACAATGTAACAAGTTGTAGGAATTTAAATAAAATGTAAGAAATTTAATTCCAATACACCAAAATATACACTGTTAAGTCCCTCGCATTGATGTTATTGCAATCATCCCTGATATGTAACATTTCAAGGAACATACGTCCGGAGTAATTCTGCTCTTCCTCCAAAATCTTGAAATTATCCAGATCAAAAGTGTGTTTTAGTGTATTGGAATGTTGAACCAGAGCACATTTGTTTGCCGTGTTGTTCTGTGTTGATCTGCGATATTCGCTCATCCGGATCTTCGAGTAATGTTTGGTTGTTCCAACGTATATGGCTTTACAATTGTTAGTGGATCAAGGAACTTTATAAACCACGTTTGATTTGTCGTTCTTATTCACTGAGTCCTTGAGTTTGCTGTATAATTGTTGTAGGCTCTAAAGAAGGTGCAAGGGTGCACCGAAACGTTGGTATAGTAAGAATAGCATTTGGGAACGCTTTATTGACTCGTTCCAACATTTTTGGTTGGCGGGAGAAAATTTGCGGTGAGCAAGATGACCCAACAGTAACCGCCCCGTACCAGGCATAAAGGCCGAAAACATCTTTCTTGAAGATATATCAAATTTCTTGCAACCAACCTAGCGACCTGCATCGGGTCGCGTACCCGGTTGTTCATATTTTCTGTTGGCATATTTGAAAATTCTAGTGACGAAAACGTTGAATTACAGACTGATGAGTTTAATATTTACTTGCAAAATTAAAATAATGCAAAGTGAAGAGAATTTTGATTTATTAAATTGGTGGAAAATAAATGAAGCCCTTTTACCACATTTAGCAGAAATAGCACGTTTAGTTTTATGCATTCCAGCCACTAGTGCACCTAGTGAAAGAGATTTTTCTACTGCTGGTTTCGTTGTTCAAGAAAGAAGAACAAAATATAATTTAGGAACTGTGGACGATATATTATTTTTACATAGTAACTTGTAAATAATATGACTATATTTCTTGTATTTAAAAATTTATTACCTATTATATCTAAAGAATAAATATTTTGTTTTATATACTTTGTATTAATAAGGAATAAAATGTTTTACATACATTTTTCTGATATTTTTTTTTGAGTAAAATTTTCCATCTTCATTTCAGATTAATGGTAATTATTTAGCGGGTAGCGGGTTCGGGTATAATATTAGCGGGTACGGTTCGGGTTGCGGTTCAAATTAAAATTAACTGAGTCGGGTACGGGTCTTAATGTTGCGGGTACGGGTCGGGTCCGGGTCTGAAAAAGTATACCCGTGCAGGACTCTAAACCAACTTCTTGTTCTTGCAACAAAAACAAGAGAAAGCAAGACACTACAAAATACTCGCCAGAGGTGCTCATGTTGAAAACGTGTAAATCAACTATACTCGGGATTAATTCATATACGTACATATCTGAATTTGCCACCCACGATTTAACCGAATAATAACTCGGCCTGGTGTCAGGAACAACTACATCACTGAAGGTCAATTTCCTCTTCAACCTCAAAATTCTGATATAATCTTTTTGGATTTCTGTCGCGTCTATTCGTTGTAACTGGTTATAGAAGGCTTCATCTGGCAGTAAAGGTGATGCTGTAGCCAAGGTTTGTGTGTTCTGGTTACTCTTCACTGAAGCAACATCACCCTCACGAAGTAAATGCGGCGTACAGACGAGGGTAGTTTGGACCTCGATGTCTTCTTTCTTCTTACTTCGACGCATCATTGTTGGTCCGATGGTAACATGATATGGAGAGGTGAATGACTATGGCCTATTCACAATGGAGCGTCGTCAAAATTTTATTTAATCAACCTAAGTTTCCGCATTTCTTAAAATTTATTTAATTAAACCCTAGCATATATTTATTAGTATTTAGTTAGTATTAGAGTATGGAAGTATTCGGAATATTTAATAGTATTCAATAGTTATTTCTCTGAGGTTTCATATTCCAAGGATGTTTGATCGTTTTATGCCGAACACTTGAGTTTAAAAAACCTATAAAACTAGCTTAAAAATATATACACATTGACTACTTACGTTAATGTAAACACTATACAAAAATTTTAAATTTAAATTATTAAATATTTTGACGTGTTATTTTTTTGACATTTTCTTGAATATCTGTCAAAATTGTTTCATAGCTAACTAAATAATCCATGTATATTAAATATTCCAAAAATATGTGTTAAAAGCTAGGGAAATGGATGAAAACAAGTAAAGGATTGTTAAGCGTATATATCTTAGTGAAGTTGAGGGTTTTCGATTGCGTGATGGATGGATGTGGCTGGTACGGTGCTTAAAGAGAGAAAGTTTCCAAGTAAGAAGAGAAGAAGAGCATGTACGAATGCGATTATGAGTGTGGCCGAGGCGAAAGAAGTCTGCTTAGATAGGAATGTGCGGCGAAGGATGATTGTTTCCTAACTATTATTTTGATCCGGATGCGGTATTTCGCCACCAAAAATCGGTCACTTTAATATGTTTAAGAGTAAGGATTTGTTATATAATGTTGATGTTGTTGTTATTGTTTTCTGCAAATCAAATAAGTTTATTAATAACAATCTTGGACAGAAAACTTAACTTGGACCAGGACGACAGACCTTTATGTTTAGGGTTTGGTTTTGGGTCCAAGCAAAATAAAGAATAGAGTTATCGGTCTGGTTTTTAAACTCCCCAAAAAATATGCTCTGGTTAACCGTTTAAAATAATGGTTAAAAAATTCAATAGAAAAATAATTTAATGATGTATTGTTATTAGGTCGAGAAAGATCTTTGACAATAGAGTATTATTGACGCTCAAACAATTGTTATTTCGGAATAATAATATTCTTTCCTTTATTGTATTTTTACGGAGACGATACAGACGTTGCAATTTGCACTAAGGTGCAGTATTTTCCAAATATTCTCATGTTAAATGTTTCATCCTTTTAAAATTGAAAATTAAGATTCGAATTTGGGTTCAGGTTTTAGAATTTTTTTGGTTAATATAGGTTTTATGGTTGGGGTTCGGATCGGGTTCGACTTGGACATTAGCTGTATCACAGAATAAAAATCGCGTAAGGTGGTGTTGAGAAAAACGAAACGCGCTTATCCGTTACCATAACAAAATATCCTTTTAATAAACAGTTTGTGAAAATGTCAGACTAATATTTCGAAAAGACGTAAATTCTCCGCGTATTTTTTGGTTTTTATGTTGTAAATTGTGGTTGTGTAAATAATGGGGGCGATGGAAGACGTAGGAGACGGAATCGTAAAACCGCAGCTGGACGCCTGCAAACGAAAACGAAAACGCAGCCGCAGTCGTCGGCGCAGTCGCAGGCGGAACCCTTGCCGTAAATTCCGTGGAGGGAAGAAGACCCGGAATGCTTTCCTCAACTTCTTGCGGGCTTACCGGCGCAAGTGTTGCGCGAAGAGCGTGAAGGAAATCGCGCGTAGAGGGGCCCGTCTTTGGAACTCCATGACGATGAGGGATAAAAGGCCCTATTTCAGGATGGCGTGCAAGGTTCCTAAACGGAAACGCAGCAAGTGTGGAAGGCGCAGAAAGAAGGCAAGGAAGTCAAGGCCGTGCCCCAAGAAGAAGAGGTCGAGGTCTCGTCGCAGAAAAAGCTGCTGAAAAAATCCGTCTCCATGTTGAGCCTCATGCCCTGTATACTATTTTAACGTCATTTATATATTGATGACACATATGTTCTAAATTGTACAAGTTTAATGTATAGTATATGTTTAGTGGGTTTGATATTGTATACGTCTTTGGTCTAAAATAAATTATTCATCATATATATTGTTTTTTACTATTTTGACATTTTGTAAAGTATCATTTTTGACATTTCGCAAAAGTAATGAAATTTACAAGTTTATTTTGAGTACATGGTGTAGATTGTAAGTAACACACACCATAGTTTATTTAAATGTATGAAGAATTTATTTATGTGTTTAATTATTGAAATATATGAATAAAAGTAGAATGGATGAGCCTGTTTCATAGATTAAAGAAATTATATAGTAGAAGATTGGGAATTCCCTTGTAAACCGTGATAGCAAGTTTTAGTGCCGTCTATGACAAGGTCAGAGAACTAAATTTGACAGCCGAGAAGGTGGCGGGAAATAAGAATTCATTTTAAGTTATTCTGAGCGTCTAGCTTTATATATTCCCCGGGCTGCAATCTTTTAATTATATCCTTAATATATAAATAACTTATAAACTTTTATCTCTAAATACATTGAATATAAAAATAATGCAACTAAACAAGTTTATGATTCCAAAATAAAATTAAGAAATTAATTTTTATAAATCTTTCAAACTTTGCTGCATCACCATGAAAATAGTTTCAATAATTCAATATTACTAATCGACAGATGTCAGTGTCAAGTGCACGCTACTATTTCTCAAATTCTATAAGACTAAAGACCTATGTAACTACGGACTCTTCAATCTAACAGTCATGGGAAGAGTTGAATAGATTCTGGTAACAATTAGACAACCAGAAGTAGTAGTATTTTAACAAAAATCTTCTAAATATTTATGTTATTACAAATATTAAAAAAACAAAAATCTCTATCCGACACATTTACAGTTTTTATTATACCTTCTATGGATAATCTATAAAATAATCTGTATATTGTATGTTGTGGCTGTGTGCCTGAGTGTCTGGGCGCGAATCTAGGGACCCGGCACAAATTGACCCCTGTGTTGCACTCTCCACGCCAGCTATGAGGTGACGCCTGGTAAGCGTCCGCACGGTACATATATTTCGTCATTACCGATATCTGTATACAAAGCAGATTGGCACACCTAGCAATGGGTAATATGCCGTGATGATATATTTATTATTTATATATATTTAAATAATCTGTTGTAGTAAATCTTACAGCCTGCTCACAGCCCAAACATCTCTATGGTAACTACTTCAGAAATTAAAATGTCCGGAATTGATAGATAAATGTTACTAATGTCAGTGTCAAAAATTCAGAGATAGTACTGAAGGCTTTTTCTTATTATATTTGAATTATATTTTTTTTAAAATAACGTGCTACCTTTAATTTTTAAACGGTTTGATATTTACTACCCAGAATTGGATAGAGATAAAAATTTACTAAGAGCACCATTCGATTCTACGTAATTTCTTATATAAATGTATAAATTTTCATAATTTTTACTTAACTGGCCCAATACCTATAAATTGGTATTTGCAAAGGTCAATGAACTTATGATTATCAAATAATTTATTGAAAAATGAATCTGTCCATTTTTGGCAAAATTAAAGCTGTATATTCAACCCTTAAATAGGTAGATATTTGCTACCCGAAACTGGGTAGAGTTACACGAATTTTGCCTTCACCATTAGATTCTACGTATTTTTTCATATATGTATACCAATTTTAAAAAAATGTTTAGGGGTTTCTAAATAGACACACTGAGTTTACCGCAAATCTCTGATATTTTTGCCCGCTATCGTTGCGTCGGTCGCCCACAAAAATTCAACAATTTTAGGGCAAATACAACTTAGGATATTTACTATATCCTTTAAATAAGAATTACAAAAATTGATATACATATGTACCTTGACCCATGGAATCGATTTTTTATAAAATTATAACCGTACCTCCCGCCAATAAATTAGTGGTTATTTGTTACCCAAAAATGGGCAAAGATACAAATTTGTCGATAGCATCATACATACATACATACTACAAATGTCCAAAGTAATGCATTATTTAAATAATTTATTTACAATAAATATAGGTCATTGAAACAGGTGTGTTAATTTCTATTAAAATATGTGTCCATACGTATAGTACCTAGCTAAAATTATTTTTTATCTGATATACTTCAGTTAGTTAACTTAGTTCAAAATTTGGTTGGTGAAAGGTACAATTAAAATATTCCTATATAAATTTATTCGTTGGTTAGCTAAACTGACATTTATCGTTATTTTGGTTAAAAGGGCACATAGTGAGTTAGAATACACCCAAAAATAATAACAACGAGAATAACAACAGAGTTCAGTTGATTCATTCCTCTCTCTTAACACATTCTAACTAACCGTTACTGAATATAATAAAAAGAATTACTTACTTTGAATGTGAAATGGGTGACGGGACTTGGACCTGGACCATGGTAGATAATAAAGATGATATGATGAGGAAGATATTTGCAAACACAAGTCTATTTTATCACAGACCGCACGGCTTCACAATGCACAATCACTCACGACAGATCCTTACATTGTTGTCAAGACCATTGTGTCCAAATCAACAGTTCAACACTAACCAATTCGTAAACATTTGTCCAGTAATTATAGTCTTTAATGAATTAATTCAAACGAAAAAGCGATCCATGTACGTTTTAAATGTAGTTATCACGTCATTAGTTTCTAACCTAAGAATACACAAACATATCTATATTTATCTTTGTCACAATTTGGTCTGTTTTATGAAACGTCTGTGCAATTATTGAACACCGATTTTTTTATTTTAAGATAGATTTCAATAAATGAAATTCATTTGCACGATGTACGCAACAAACAAAATATTTATAACAAATTCACAAACACTTGTTCACAGCGCGTACGACACAACCTGACTGTTCTAAACATGCTTGAAACAACTCATATCAGCGCTAAGCGCAATTGCTGATTCTATTTCTAATTCATGTATAATGGTTGAAAATCGCATATCATTAAGAATATCATCAAAATATAATTTATTAGAATACTGTGTAGATATACATACATATTGATGATATTATAGATGTATGTATGAAGCAAAATGACTAATGCGGGTAACTTTAATTGTTGCAATGGCAAGATCCTGAACCCACAACCCTATAATTATCACATCACAATACATTACGGCATATTTAACTATATGTACATATGTATAATTTACTATTCTATATACACAATAAATACATTTTAACCACTACAATGGTAACTACATAAAAACAACCAAAACTATTAAAAATAGGACTAACTTTACTATAAAATATATTTTTTAGGAATAAATAAAATAATTATTATAGTTTGATTCTGAGTATGTATAGTTTTAGCACCATTTGTTCCATATGACCAAAACTTTAAGTATTTTTGCTAAATTAATAATATTTTTATGACATATTAAACTAATGTAAATAAATAAAGTTAAAATATTATCAATGTCTTTCTGTTCTATGTCAACTGTATAAATGGCAAGTAATTTCTTATAATAAAATCTCATAACTGTATTATTAGGATTAAAAAAAAATCTAAATTTGAATATAAAATACGTTGATGCTTATGCAAATATAAATAACAATCATAAAAACATAAACAACCAGTGACCTCGATGGCTTAAAACACTCGAACATTATTTGAAATTATTCATTTTAAATAGACGATTGCTATCTTGAGAAGTATAAGAGCTATATTTTGTTTCAAAATAAGCTAGAGTAATAAATCAAAATTTGCAAAAATAATCAATCAAAATTTGCAAGAATAATAAAATTAAATAGTACTTTACTTTGTACTTAGAACAAAATTTACTCTTCTAATAATAGAAACCCCTTAATAAATATTTTCTTAATTTCTTTTGAAGGGCTATACAAGGTGTTATATTTTAATGGACCCAGCAAATATGTCGCTCATTTATTAAGTTAGTAATTTCTTTCATAAAACATGATTTATACAGCAACATGTAAGCTACTTGATGACGGATGTACATTCATGATACCACTTCCGGTTTATTAGTAATTAATAACTTTGAAATTTCAAATGGAACATACTATATTTTTTACAATTTTGAAAAGTACATCTTTACAATCATGTAAAATAATCCATGTTACATTATTAAAAAGTAAAATGGCGGGCACTTTTTTATACACCTAGTCGAAAAGAAAATGTCAACTGGTAAATACTCAGTAATAATTGTTTTAATACATTTGAGCGACGTGTTATTAGAATAACTTGTTTAATTCGGTGGCCTGCTCGTTCTCCCGATATGACCCCACTTGATTTTTTTATGGGGCTACGTGAAAGATTTTGTTTATAATGAACCAGTAAACACATTAAACGAACTGAAGAATAAAATTGAAGCGGCAATTGAATCTTTATCTGCAGACCAAATAGAAAGGGCTACTTATTCTGTTTTAAAGCGTTGTGAAAAATGTATTGAAGAGGCTGGGAGTCATTTTGAATATTTGTTGTAAAATCATTTTTTTGTTATTAAGTGTTCCTTATTCTTATTTTCTGTATTATTATGACAAAAAATATTATTTCGTTTAATAATAATTGTTACAATTGTTTTATTTCAAGCCACAGTCATGGCTCACTATTCTCTTTTCGACTAGGTGTATAAAAACCCGCCATTTTACTTTTTAATAATGTAACATATGGATTATTTTCCATGATTGTAAAGCAAATTTGATGTACTTTTCAAATTTGTAAAAAAATATAGTATGTTCCATTTGAAATTGCAAAGTTGATATAAATTAGTAATAAACCGGAAGTGGTATCATGAATATACATCCGTCATCAAGTAGCTTACATGTTGCTGTATAAATGATATTATATGAAAGAAATTACTAACTTAATATAGAGGTCACAGCAAATAATCTATCTTTCTATATCTAGAAAGTTTCTTTTCGGAAATGGAACCCATGTTGGTCACACTTAACCCTCAACAATCTCGCCAACTGTGGCGGCCCGCAATAAAAAACAGTAACCTTCCCTCTCCTTTGCTCCTGTAATTGCCTAAAAACTTTATCCCAATTCGGTCTTCCCGCATTCGTCCTGGTTTTCAACCCAGTTATCAAATCCCTCTTTTCTTTTTCGTGCAACAAATCTAGAGCAAGCTGTAATCCTACAGCTTTCATATCCGTTCTTTGAAGAGCACTCGTTATATACATATGCATCTCCAGGAATCGTTCACACGCTGCACCTAATTCAGCTTGCTCCATTTCTAATTGGGACAAAAGATGGACGAACCATTCGAAGGATCGTTGATCGCGGTTTATCCAAAAGAAATCAACTTTGCGCAAATGCATAACTGTGGCTGGAATACTGCTAGACCATGAGTGGCCGCAACCTGGACACTGGTGACGGGCTTTCCAGTATCTGTGCATAATGGATTGTAAAATGGAGGCGAATGGAGTGACACCTATCCCAGTGGCGATTAATACAGCGTGTTGGGCTCGGAATATGTGGGAGCTTGGAGCACCATAGGGACCATCTAAATAAATCTATATACACATAATATTAGGTAAGGAAAGAATATGGGAAAAACAACAATATTAATCACAATGGACAAATGGAAGAAAATTAATGCTGTAACATTCAATACCGTGAGTATTTTTTAAAATGAAACATGGGGGACAATTTTGACATTTGTCTACTCTGTCAGTGTCAACTTGTGTCGACTTGTACCGCGCTTCATTTCCAGACAGGCCTACACCAAGTGCAACAAAATTTTTAAGAATAGTGAATACCTTTATAGGAAATTGTTGCATCAAGCCTGCACATAACAGTAGGAATAGATCCTGTAATATATTAACTGCGCAGAAAAAAACATGAAATTCTGACTTTAATACAAAATAAGAACAGATTAACATTAAGAGAGATTGGGCAAGCTACTGCTGTAAACAAAGCTACTGTACACAGACTATTTAAAAAGGATCATTACAGATCATACCATTTCCAAATTCACCAGGAGTTAATTATGGACGATACGAAACGAAGAATATTTTTTTGTGAAAGAATGTTTGAAAACGTTAATAACAATCCAGATTTGCTGCAAAATATACTTTTTACGAACGAAGCAACTTTTTATTTACATGGCGAGGTAAATTCACAAAATTGTCGGTATTGGTCTAGGGAAAATCTACATTTGTATCATAGTACGAGGACTCAACGACCCGAGAAAGTTAACGTTTGGGCTGGCATAATAGGAACCCACATTATTGGGCCATTTTTTATTTACGGGAATATTACTGCTCAATATTTAAATATAATACTTCTGTCAAATTCATCCCCTATGTTTCATTTTAAATGAGACAGGCAAATACATTGCTATCAATCAAATGTCAAGTCGTAACCATGGATATGACAAATCCCATGTTTCATAATTGCCTGAGCGCTAGCGATTATTTATCATTTGTTTCTGCATCCATGTTTTGTAAAATGAATATAGTAATTAATTAATTAGTTTACATAGTTCTGCAATATATTAATCACAATGAATAAAGAATTCTGCAATGAAAGGTTAGACCAACGAAGCAACATTTAAGTCACCTCTGTTCCACGGCCTAGTATACCATCCACAGATACTAGAGTCTCGCTGTAATCACCCAGATCCATAATCACCGATCGATCTTCGGGAATAGGCTGCATTATAAACATTATTTTCAAAAATATTTTTTTACAAATGTGTGACATTTAGGAGTAATGGTACCGAAATATATTAATCATTTCTTATTGAGTCGAAAAATACAATTATTATATTTAATATTAAATCAATTTATCAAACCACCCGCATATGAATAAATTTAAGTTGTAGTTAAGTTAAAAATGAAAAAATAACTCACCTCGAGTGGTTTACCCACAGGATAATTAACAGGTTTGGGTTGCTGAGCCGAAACTGCCGAATCTGGAGACGACGCTACCCTTCCTTCTTCAGCCTGACGTTCCGGACTCGCGGGAAAACTCCCCACACTTCCCACCCCACCTATAATCCATCAAAAACAATCCATATCTTCATTTATATTACAAAGATAACAACAACACATCAGTTTCATTATTTTCTGGTACTAACCGACAGATCCGAGAGAAGACGAGGATGCCCCCCGGTCACAATTTTCGAGACTGGGTGTCTTGAAGGCTATAATGGTCGGTTTATGTCGCAAATAGCGAAAACTCTGAGCTAGAGATTTGTTTTGGGGGGAGAGGTAAGCTAACCCCAAAGATTGGAGCCGGCCGCGACGTACTTGGCATTCGTCAAAGCTGCGTTCTGATTCACTACGCATGTACTCGCGAAGTCTGCACAGAAAAATTGTGAAAGTTTGGTGGGCTGAAGACCAAAAATCATATAAATATATTTACACCAGCAGTCTTTCCCTCTTCTTAGCCTTCGTCTGAATATCCGGCATCGACAAACTTTTCTCTAACTTCTTAATCTTATCCTCTTCTTTATGCACATCTTCTGCTGATCCTACCACTTGGGGATTGGTTGTTCTTGAGGTGTATGCCACCAATTGTACGTCCCTAGTGGTTCGCTGGGAGAACCTGCGTTGAATGGTGGCATGTAGGCGCTGTAAAGGGGAGACGGGGGTGATTACAGGAACTGGAGGTACTGATTGAGGAGGGGTGGCGGATTGAGGGGTTCCCAAAGGGGGGATTTCGCCGTTGTGGAGGCGATCTTGTTCGCGCTCGAAGTAGGAATATAAGCGATTTGTCCATTCGCCTACTGCGCGGATATGAAGCCACATGTAGTCTATGATAAAAAGGGGAACACATATATAATTGTAGAATAAAATAGGTAAATGAAATATGAACATTATGGCTGCGTTCGGTCTGAGCGCTCGATGCCGGTCGGTAATTACATCTGAGCGATCTTTTTGCTCAGCTGTACGTTCGGTTATTAACTAAAGACAATACCTTCCTTACATAAAGTGACGGAATGTAAAAACGATATAGGAAAAGGAGTATCAAAAAAAAAATAATAACAAAAAAAAATCGCTTACCCTCTTGTTCGGGCGCCGAGCTAACTGTAAAGGGATGCCACTCATACTTGGCAATAGCCGGTATGTTAACAAACACATAATCCCCCGGATGAAAGACAAAATGTATAGGTCTTTTGATGACCAAATGAGTTACTCTAGAGGGTAGCAGAAGCCCAGAACTGATGTATGTATTGCCTCGAGCGCTTCGCATCCACACCAAACGAAGAACACGTTCCAACAGATAGATGCCTCCAGGTAGGCAAAACCATTTCCAGAAGTTGGGGCCATGAAGAAGGAGGAGCACCCAGAATGGGATGTAAAGAAGGTGGGTCCAATAAAACACCTAATGGAATGAATAAATATTATCGAACCCGAACTAAAACCGAAACCTCAGATATATTTTTTTAATTGAACCCGATTCGAAACCGATCCGGGTATCAAAAGTCTGGTTCAGGGTTCAACTTTGGTTCAGGTTCAATTTCAGTTAACACAGTAACACTTATAGCCGATTATCGACGATCGACGCCTTCGTGTTGATTGTTCGTTAATTTTTAATTATTTGTATATAAAGATTGTTATTCAAAAAACATTAATTCAATTTTCATAGGGCGGACCGAACCTGAACCCGGGACAAAACCACAAATTTTATTAATGCTTGATCCAGAACCGTACACGAACCCTTTTCAAAAAACGAATTAACCTGAATCTGAACCAAGTTTTTGGCGGTTCGATGCCCTGATGAATATACAAGAACAGTAAATTGTTAAAAATATTAACAACGTAAAATCCCGATAAACTAAATTCCATGAAGGAAAATATACCAATAAACCAACTTCGTATCTGTATAATAAATAGAATAAATGTTGTAATATAGTTTAATATGCTAAAAGGAATTATCAGGTATTCGTGCATGGTACATACTTCGAAACAACCACCACGACGAACAAAAGCCTGCGAACAGATGACCATGATGGTAAGAATAAACACCAAGATGATTCCTGTAGGATTTGCCCAGCCGGGAACCAGCCCGAATTTTCCAGGCCTTGCCGTCAGCAACCACTCGGTTAAGGTATAGTTGGCGCTGTTTATCTCGGGGTGGTTCACCACTATCACACCTGTTAAAACATAACAAAGAGCTAGCAGGTTTCCAAGAATTTTGACTTATCTTTATAATAGAAAATTCTTCCTATTTCTTTTTTAAGATGTAGGATTCTTGCTATCTCACTAAGAATAAAGATGAAGAAGAGGGACGTGATGTAAATGCAAGTTTTGTCTAAGGGTGGAAAACAGAATGTATAATATTATAGTGACTTACTAAAATTGGCAAGGTGACTGATGGTGTGAATAAGTGAGAGTGCAGCAACCACCATGCCGGTAAGCTTGTGTAGATATATATGGTGATCCAAAGGCAGAACAGAACTGAACCCTCTGGTTCGCAAGAAGGTGATACATTGTCGCAACATCAGTACCAAGATGAACATGCAGTTGAAGTTCAGGCATTGACCTAAAATTATTATAAAACGGTGCTGGTCAATTTGAAAATTTATAATTATCAATATGTTTCAGTACGAAACTGGTAAGCCATGTGTATCGTGTACGAGAAAAATTGTCCCATTAGGGGATCACTCATTGTAAAATAATATTTTTTGCACATAACTATATAGATATTTCTTACCATTTTTCATTATTTGCAGCATGTAAATACAAAAATTGCTATTAAATGGGACCAAAATTGCCACTTTTTCAGTTTAACTTTGATCGGAATCGAACTTAGATAACCCTAACAACAACTTATTTAATGTGCAATAGTAAATAGTGAACTTGATAAACTAGTAGCATGGATAAAAAATAACGGCCCAAAACTAATGCAAGTAAATCGTCTCTTCTTGTAGTGGGTAATTATGGTAATATACCTGATATTATTTTGGATGGTGAAACAATTAAGCGTACATCTACCACTAAAATTTTGGGTCTCAATTTTGACAGAAATTTAATTTTAGTAATCATTTGAACCAAAAGCTCTGCGCTGCTAGGCTCAAATTACGTCATCCTTTTCACTTCCTACAATTAAACTACGGCTATTGAACACCTTGATATTGCCACTATTTGATTACTGTGCTTGTGTTTATGTACCAAACCTAACACAAACTGACAAAAACAGAATCACCCTTCTAGAAAACAGTTGTTTACGATTCATTTACGGGGTACGGAAATATAACCACATAAGCGAATTTCGACAGTTAGCTATTATACAGACTATCGAAAATCGTGTAAAAATCGCAGATCTCTGTCTAAAAATAAATAAAATAAATATTTCATCACGGCATATTACCCATTGCTGGGTGTGCCAATCTGCTTTGTACAGATATCGGTAATGATGGAATATTTGTACCGTGCGGGCGCTTACCAGGCGTCACCTCACGGGCACTCATAGCTGGCGTGGAGAGTGCACCACAGGGGTCAATTTTTGTGCCATTTAAATTCGATGTAATTTTTGTCGTCGGTCGGGATCGAACCCGGGTCCCCAGATTCGCGACCAGACACTCAGGCACATAAAATTTTACTAACCGGTTCTCCGTCTTATGTATTTGATAAATTAAATCAAAAGAATTATAATTATACTCTTCGAATTAAGAATTTGTATATTATACCATCTTTTAGAAAGTCAAAATTTAAGGGATCTTTCTTATAGCTGGCACCAATGCTCTATCATGCTATTCCTGATTCGTTAAAATATCTGTCTCTATATACATTTCGTAGACATATAAAAGAAATGTTTAGCACTTAACATTGTTCATTTTTGTTATATAAATTCTATATTTATTATTTATAATATCTAATTTGTAAATTATTCTTTGTAAAAAATCCTGGTATTTTTTTATATTTATTTGTATGGTTGGGTGGATGAACAGCCTTTGGCTGAACCCCGACTTTGGCTTATAGTCAATAAAGATTATTATTAATATTTAATGCATTGATTCCCACTTCTGATAAAATTAATAATACGAACAAAATTTCCACTCACCACAAGCTCTCGCAACGATGACAAACCCATTCTCTCCTTTATTCGCATATTCCACTCCCCTGGACACAAACAACCCTATATTAATAGCTATAAACCCCGCCAGGAAGGCCAAGTACACATAATTATTCCTCAGGTAGGGCGTCGTTAACTGATACGGTCTCAACGACTTCAACTTCCCCGTTAGGGACGTGGTTTTCTTCTGCGGCGCGGGTGGAACCAGCCATCTGTCGATGCTGATGCTCAGGTTTTCTAAAAGTCCGCCATGTTTTTCTAGCTGGTGTTTGAGTGCCTCGTAGGTGATGGCACCCCGACGGGATGCGTCGGCGTCTTCGAACATGGCGGCGGTGAGTTCGGAAAGTTGGGAATCGGAGAATTGCATTCCGTTTTCTTCCATACAAGCGCGAAGGACGTGTTGGAGTTCGCGGTGTTGGATCAGACCATCGCCTAAAAGTTTGACACAAATTTCAACAAAAACCTTCTGTGGGACGAGCCTAGGGAAGGTTATGGGACTGTCGTTTCGCGGAACTAATGGTACGTTTTGGTCAGTTAGTCAATTTTGAGTTTGTGTTGCATGGTGAGAAAACGCAAGGTCTGGCCAGAAGATAAAATCATCCCCAGCATGTTCTTCTTTAATAAAAAGATTTTTATATTACAAAAAGAAATTGTTGAAATTTGTGCCAAAACATTTGTCAATAAAATAATATTGTAAAACAATATGTTAAGTATTAAATTAGGAAATGTCATTTTACTGAATAAGACTGAATATTTTTCAGAAAACCATCTATACTGTTCTATCCTCTTACGCGCTTTTCATATTCACTAACTCACCATCTATATCATATATCTTAAACAAAAATTTGATTTTATCATCTGGACTCTGCCCAGCAAATTGGTGCATAGCATCCAGGAATTCCTGAAGTGATATGGACCCACTGTCGTCCTTATCAAAGATCTGGAATACTCGTTCAGTAAAGAAGGGCTATGAACAAAAACATAGAGAATATTATTGTGGTAGAGGTAGGGAAAAATGTGTGGAAAGTTACATTTTTGGAGATGACAATCTTTTGAAAGTCTTCTCGACGGATTTCTTTTTCGTTGCCGACTGTTTGCCGGAAGAGTTGTTCCAGGGATTCGAGGCTCTTTTTGTCGAACCCCGCTCGGGGCCTAAAATAAGATTACAAAATAAACAAATAATTTTGGTGTTCCTGCCATTATCAGAAGAGTTACAATTAGGGAAATGAATGAGTGTCTGACCTGGTGTTGGTGATGGTGGAAACGAAATCCATAACCTGTTGGGGGGCCAGGCTGCCCGTGTTGTCCCGGTCGAGGAGACGGAACAGTTTATCCACAATCTAAAACCCAAATAGTGTTAGAGTGTCTATGTGTGTTTAACAAAAATAGTGTAGTATACTCCTTTGGCATGGAAGATTTGCTGGAAAAGATCTGGAGTGACGGGACCGTCTCCACATAGCACGTAGGCTACGCTCTCAACTTGCTCTGCGAAGTCTACCTGCTTCTCATCGCTATGAACAACATATTTAGATAAGTTTGATGCGCGTATCATAATTTTATTCAATAAGAGAATAACACCGTCGATTTTTATAGGTTCCTTTAAAATTAGGTTTTCGTTGTAATTGTATTAAAAAATATGGCGTTTTGGAGAAAATGAAGAGCAACTCAGAGAGAATACATGAAATCCAGGATGTTAGTATTGGTGTCTGAGTGCAATGTGTTGGTGGATGGAGTGAAACTGGAGCAGATAAAAGATTTTGTATATTTGGGTAGCATGATATCGAAGGATGGTCGAATTGATCGAGAGATAGAAAGGAGAGTGAGTGCGGGATGTAAGGAACCGTTAACGTATCAAGGGATGCTCGGTTAAGTGTATATAATGGAGTGCTATCACCTGCTTTGATGCATGGAAGCGAATGTTGGGCATGGACGGGAAAGCATAAAAAGAGACTGCCGTGGAAATGAGGTATTGGGTATGTAAGACGGGATCGCGTGAGGAATAATTTAGGATATGGTTGGGAAAAATGTTGTTAAGAGAGCTGGTGTGAGTCAGTTGAGATGGTTTGGGCATGTGGAGAGAATGGCGAGTGAACGACTTATTAAGAGTATCTTGTTGAACTTGCGGGTTTTCGATTGCGTGGCCGACCAGTGTGTAAGTGGATGGATGTGATTGGTAGGGTGCTTAAAGAGAGAAAGTTTCCAAGTGGGAAGAGAAGAATGTATGAGTGTGGCAGAGGCGAAAGAAGTGTGCTTAGACAAGAATGTGTGGCGAAGGATGATTATCGTGATCCGCATGCGATATTTAGCTACCGAAAATCGGTCACTTTAATATGTTTAAGAGTAAGGATTTGTTGTATGATGTTGTTGTTATTATTTTCGTTTGTGCGAACTCACTAAGTGGGACACGCGTGATTTTATGTATGTATGTATGCGTTTTGGGTCGATTACGCAAGTCTAATTTTGAGCAAAAAATGCATTAAATTACAAAAAATACTTTTTGGAAACTTACGAGAGACGCTCTTTGAGGAACTCTATCCAGGTTTCCTGCTGTAGCAAATTATCCCGGTCCTGGTCGAACAGCTTGAACAGCAAATCCAGGAATTCCTGTAACAATATTACTCATTAGTATTATCAGTGGGATACAGTCGTTTCAATATTACACGTATAGCATTTTCTTTGTTAGCAAATATCTTATAAACATACGTCTCCTATCCGTATTTATGTATTGTTATTATATTTAAAACGGACACTAAGATAATGGTACACTTATTGATTATTTTTATCTATAAAATACGAAATATCAATGCAAACCAGCAAAAATATCTGTTGTTGTCATGTGGCATTGTTGGCCTTGACAAGCAGATATGGGGGCCCGTGTCAGAATTATTTCAAATTTCAAATGGCACAAAATTAACTCCTGTGCTGCACTCTCCACGCCAACAATAAATGCTCGTATGGTGACGCCTGGTGAACGCCCGCACGGTACAAATATGTCATCATCATGTAATATGCCGTGTTGATATATTTATATTTATACACCCGTATAAAATATAAAATCGTAAATTTCTCAACAAATATTTTCTGAACTTATGATATTCTAAACATTCTAAAACAATCTTTAACTGTCATGGCGAGGTTATTTTATTATAGCTATTAGCATTTGTCTAGAATGCAACAAACACGGTATTTCTTAAAATATAGTACCTCTTAATTAAATATTACAAATAAGTACCATGTACACCATTACCGTACATTAATATAATGTAATCACAGACCAATGTGTTTACTCTAGCATGTAGTGTACTCGACCATAACATATGTGACAAGTACCCCAGATATCTACATTGCGGGAATCCTCTGCATTTAGTTCTCTATTAATCACATACACACATACATACATACATTAGACTGCACGTGCTGAAGTTACTGCACCATGTAAGTAATTCCATATAGGATACAGATAGCATATATGTTCTTACAAGAGGATAAATTAAGATGTGTGTTAACAGAATTAATGGAACGAAGAGAAAATACGAGAACTGAATGAAAACCAATGTAAAATAGTACATAAATATGACACTGGTGAGGAGATTATTCCGGTATTTTAGCTTTGACATTTCATTTGATTTCGTCACTTCGTTTGGTTTGGTTTCGTCATTAGTGTTCGCGAAGTTTTAGGTAATTCGATAATTTCTTAAAATATATTTAATTAAATTTCGAGAGAAGACCCAAAAATAACGAGAATTATTTTCTGGTGGTCAGTATGATTTTTATTTCTCGTTAAGAGAGGTATTGGATTCATGCTAAAAATCGCATATCCAGATTTTAATGATTAAGCAAGTTTTAAGTAGAAACCGATTATAACAATTTTATGATGATGTCTCCGTGTGTGTGTGTGTGTGTGTGTGTGTGTGTGTGTGTGTGTGTGTGCGTGTTAAGATTTCTCAAATTCTATAAGACTATAGAACTGTGTAAGTACGAATTTATAGGTTTATTAATATTACATATATCCTTAATTAATACCGCTAATACCATCAATGAATTTGAAGAATTTTGAACATATTAAAAGAGTAGAGCAATATTTTTCATAGAACGAAAGAACGATTTCAATTATTTGTGTATAAGAAATGTTAAATTCGTTACTTATAGGGCGCGAGCAGTCATGTGACTTAGTTGGCCTTGGCAAGCAGATATTATGAGGATCCGTGTCAGAATGACGGCTAGTAGTTATTTACATAGATGTCACAATTGTCATAATTTTTCATTCAAAATTTCAAAATATTCTGATGTTTATTTGTCATCAATAGTATGGAATATACTTGTCGAGGAAAATAATCCACATGGATTTAGAAAATCATAATGTTTTGAACGAAAAATTATGATATTTGACACCTATGTACATTATTACTAGCTGTCACTCTGACACGGGCTCCCATATCTGCTTGCAAGGCCAACAAAGTCACATGACTGCTCGCGCACAGGTGTTCTTTCCAACGACCATAGAGCCAACCATTTGAGTGCGTGCCATGTTTTGAAAAAACAGGAATCGATCCGGATGCTCTCCGGATTTGATGTTGACACGTTGCTTTTTGATGTCCGTCATTACAAAATCGGACCGAACACATCAAACAACGCTTATGAAAAAATCATACTGATCGCCTAGATGTTTCTTCAGGGATGATACTTAAACTTCAGATCCAAAAGGTTGACTAGTAAAGACACCTAGCATATTTCGTATAAAGCATTTTACACTAGGGAATCTTGAAATAATAATTAACGAACCACTCGGCTTGTTTGAATATTGAATAATGAGTATCAAACGAACAACCGTCGACCAGAGATTTCTACTGAGTCTGACACATATCTCGAAGCCTTTCAAAATATATAATATTAATTTTGAAACTTCAAAATAATATCAATAGTCAATCAATTTAATTTCGGCTAGGCCTATAATGAGACGAAGACTACAGATGTAGATAAAGAACCGGGTACTCGGGAGGTATGTCTTCATTCTGTATGTTATCTTCACATCGTGCATATATTAGCGCCCGGTATAATTATAACTTCATAATTTGATTCGCCTGAGTTGGAACGGTAAATGGGCGGTTGTAATGACAACAAATATATGTTTAAATTAGAACACGTTAAGACTATTTATATTTTTAAATACCGAACATAAATATTACGAAAATCTGTTGCATCTTTAGCCATTCTTGCAGACTCCTAATTCTGAAGAGGGTGTTTTTACTGATGTTTATCAGTCGAGCGATTTGTCTTATGAAAAAACCATCTATTCTAGTTACAATTCTAATCTTAGAATTAGTGTCTAAATGAGGCGGCATTTTGACATTAATAAGAAAAATGACAAATTTATATATTTTTGTTACTAGGCATCTATCTTATTATGTCCACTTTAAACTATAAAATATTTTGTGTGCTAAATTTTATAGCACAGAACTGTACGTATTAACGAAAGCTTTCACTGTATATTATTAAATTTACTGTAGGTAAGTAATTACATTGCAATCTGTCAATACCAATAAAACAAATACTACATATTATTGAAATATATAAACAATTTAATAAACAAACATAACATACAAGCAATGAAAATAAATTAATTGTATGTGTCTGCATTCCTTTATGTTTCCAGCTAAGCTAAGCTTACTAAACATAAAATATAATTAGAAAATACACAGACCGCTGTAGAAGTAGAAGACAAGTAAATGTAATTATAATGTTATATAATTTAGTGCACATTAATTACCTAAGCTGAAATGATAGAAATTATGTAAATGATAGCAAGTAAATTATCATACGCGGTCATGAAATAGTGCGAGGTCGCCGTAATGAACACATATTCTGCAATGTGGTCAGTGGAGGGGTTCATTTTTAGAAAAAATTACACTTCAAACGTCACAAAAGTAGCATCTTTTGTGACTTGATTCATAAGGTAGAAGTTTAATTTCTACGCCGCCAGAGTAGAAGTATCTAATTTCTACGCCGCCGGCGTAGAAATAAAATAAATAAATATCCATAGAAACTATACAGAATCAACGAATAAGAAGTAACTTTTATAAAAGAAACCTGTAATATCTCCCTAAATGTCACTATAATAGATAACCTAAGACTAAAATTACTAAATACCATCAATAGCTGTCAAATTTAAATAAATAACTTATGAATTGAAATATAAACAGAATTTTTTTGTGAAAATAACATATTAAAGAATAGCAGACTTAAGAATACTTAGAATTAAAGTGATAAGAAAAGTTTATATTGTTTTCAGTGATTCCTGGACATATCTTTCAGCCACACTATTAGATTTCCATCCAATTGAACAACTTCAGGGGGTGTACTTTATAATACTTCAAATTCCGACATAATTGCACACAAGCAGGATATAAAATTGCACAGTTTTTATTTAAACGTTAAAACGAAAATTTTCGCTTCAATGTTTATAACAAAAAGTGAACAAATAAGTATCCATAGCTACAGGGCAAATGAAATCACCAATGTAATTCATGTAAAATGTAACGTCAGTAGTAGATATTTTTCTTTAAATATCTACGTTTGAAGAAAAAATATAATGTGTCATTCGGAGTAAAAGTGTCTTTGTGTGCCTCGCACTTTTACTCTCAATAACACAATATACTATTATTAAAATTAAATTATTGTTTCATATTTGCTGTTTGAACGGTTGAAGGATAATGCAGGCTTAATATATTTGTGGGATGTTTATTATTCGTCTGTTCAACCTTCTCAGTGCCTCCTAGAGGCGTCAGTACACCACACTGAAAAGCTTCAATAAGAGCGAAACGCGTCTGTGGTTCTGGTTGAGTGGGCCAGTCTCTGATAAATAACCGAGAGGTTGATTCAGAGACTGAAATCTTGTAAAACGTGCCAAGTGTTTTAAATTTAAATATTATAATATTATTATGTGTAATATAAAAACTGATATATTTAATAAAATTAAGTCGAAGTTTTACAGACAATGTTTATTTCCCAGTTAGTTTTGAATATCATTTGTTAAATTTTACGTTCCATTGCAACGCCACTGTAAAGTATATAATTATATGAACGTGAAGAAACCATGAAGATGAATAGCGACAAATGCTTCTCTTGTTTATCTTCATTACTCAGGACGCCTCTCTTCACCTTATTTATCCGCGTCTCTTAATCCTATATTATTTATTACACTGTATTATTTAGCCGCAATTAACGGTGGATTTTTATGTAGATGTGTGCACTCATCCATACCGAGAGATTATAAGATGCAAAAGGAAAAGTATAAAACTATAATGAATTTATTATTCACATGGCAGTGTATTAATATCAGTGCTCAAATTTAATTAAATATTATTTTGATAATATTGCAATTACAGTGTAATCCAAGTTAATGATTTACATCGTAGATATAGCACTTCTATAAATCGTTCAAAAAACGTTCCTTTACACACAAAAATATATAAATATGTTAATAATTGTTTATATGTAGGGCATAATTGATTATGTCCGTGTTACATACAACGTTTTATTTTATTTTGTTTCTTCAAAATTTTAAATATACTACGAGTTATTTGTATTTATACATAGTTAAATATAAATATATTATGTATATTATTATATTCAAAGGATTATCAGATGTTACCTCATAGGTACTCAAAGCTATAGTGGAGAAAACACGACAAGGATTAT
This sequence comes from Harpalus rufipes, assembly GCA_951394225.1. Lineage (NCBI taxonomy): Eukaryota > Metazoa > Arthropoda > Insecta > Coleoptera > Carabidae > Harpalus > Harpalus rufipes. Next base: position 27,742,332 of record OX596289.1, on the reverse strand, counting down.
TTTAAAAAACATATATAAAACACCATTTGTATGTTATATTTATTATATTTAAACATTCTATGAGCTTAGTAGTATAAATTTGTGTTGCTTGGTGGCAGCACCAACCTGTTTCAATTCGCTATTTTTATAAATAAATTCAATAAAATAAAATATTAATAAAATCGTGAAATATGCTTTTCAGCGCGCATTAACATTGGGGTGTAGCAGACTTGTATAAACCAAAGTTCCATTTTTAGATTGTTACTTGTTGACTTGTGTTTGAAATTGAAATATATAAAACTACTTTTTATAGCTTAGAAAATATATTTAATTAATATGTACAAAAAATACTACGCGAAGCAGCGACGTTTTGCACTATTTTCTATCAGTTTTTATGAATGAAATATATATAAATGAATTCAGAATTGGACACAAGATGGTACTAGAAGTTTCGATTTTATTTTACATAGAAATTAATTAAATTATTAATGCAAAAATTACATTGGTTGTTTTTACATTAAACCACATTAATTTAAAATTATTTTGCAACTATAATATTTTTTATTTTTTGTATACAAGAATATGAAAAGTTTATCGATTGGAGATGTTCAAAAAATGAATTTATTATGTTGCTGGCATTTATCTATAAACTACAATTTTGATTTGTCTGTATATCTGTTTTTCGGTAACTTTATAGGTTCTTGAGCGATAAAAGCTAAAGTGCGCCAGCTTTTGAAGGCAAATAGACAAGCTAATGATTCCAAAATAAAATATATTTTTTGTAGGATTGTTTTTTACTTACCGTCACCTTTAGGTAAGAAAGGTATTGTCTTTGGTTAAAAAATTCATTGATGAGTTTTAGTGAATAAGTACGTTTTAGGGTCCATGCGATTTTACCATTTAACGTTGATGTCTGTATGTATGTATGTGTGTGTGTCTGTGTGTCGGTGTGGAAGACTTGAGAGAAAAGGAACTGAATGAAAACGACACACAAAACAGAAATGAGTGGAAGACGAAAATAAGAAATAGCAACCCCTAACGAAAGGGAAAAGCTAAAGAAGAAGAAGATGTCAGTGTCAAGTGCAATTTACATAGTTTGTTTATGAAATAATTTTACTGGAAATTTAGAAGATTTTGCAAGAAAATTTATGTATGGAATTTATACATAATACACAGGATTGACGGAAGGTATTGTGCGAGCCACAACAGATTTTTTTAAACTTTGATACAGTTTTAAGGTCTAGTTTTAATATAAACGACCCATGTACTAATTTATTACATCGGTGAAGGACCCCTTTCATTATTTATGAGTATATTTCAGATACTTTATATAAAGTTAAATCAAATTAAAATATGTAAATATATGTTCGACAATAATGAAGCACGAAAATTGATAGTAACACATCCTTTCACCATAGTAGAATATATGTATATCTATAAATCTATTGGGCTTTGGCTCCTCTCATTAAAACCAGAGCACATAAATTGGCTGAGCAGTTAGTAAGTGTTACTCATCTCATTACACTACAAACTACATGGTGGCCTGAGTCTGTATATGCATATACGTATATCTCTGCATCACACGCGAGGTTTAATTGGGCTCGTTAGTTGACCACATTCAAATTTAAACTTCCCAACTATATTAGGAAGTAGAACTCGCTTTGAAACTAATCATTAGTAGACACATATGCATATGTTATATTACGTATATGTACCTATCTGAGTTATGATGAAATGAATTCTAATGATTCAGAGGATATATGGGTATAATTTTATTCATTTATAAATATTTTAATGTAGATAATTAATTTGTAATTAAGTCATAATAAGATACTTGGAACAAGAATACCACCTGTTTCATTAAGTATGTATCTGGGGATAGAATCGAATCTATACTATTTAATTGTAACACAATAAAATGAAATGCATAATTTGTTTGCAAAACTCTTATTGGTGCAATTCTGCAGCAGCTATTTTGCCCATATATTTTTATTTTAAAAATTTTCAACAGTATATATATATATATATATATATATATATATATATATATATATATATATATATATATATATATATATATATATATTTAACACGGACCATATTTTATTTTTCTACATAGTCCCCACTTGGTCCAACGTTTTTTTAACTTTTCAATCCCCTCCCGAAAAAGGTTTTCTTTGAGGTCCTTAAAATAAGTATTTACTGCTTCGATGGCTTCTTCGTTGGATCGAAATCTCATTCTAGCAAGGAACGTTTTAAATTTCGGGAAAAAAAAGGTTGGGGGACGATTTTAAACCTCAGTTCGGTCAATTTTTGCTGAGCAATACAACTTGAATGAGCAAGCGCATTGTTGTGGTCAAACAAGATCTTTTTCTTTGCTATTCACGGACGTTCTTCTTAAAGTGTGACGTAGTATTGTCCAGTTATAGTATATCCTTTATCAGATAATCAATTATCAGAATGCCTTCGGCGTCCCAAAAGACTGACGCCATCACCTTTCCTGCCGATTAAACTGACTTCGTTTTCTTCGGGGCCGGCTCACCATGTCTAATCCACGCTTTTGACTGAATTTTCGTCTTTGGACTGGAGTGGTGTATCCAAGCTTCATCCATGGTTATGAAACGTCTTTTAAAATCGACCGGCAAATGCGGCATCCATTGGGCGCACATTTTTCTCATGCTCAGCTCATTACGTAAAATATGAACTACACGTTCATAAGAGATTCTTATGGCTTCCTGAATCTTACGCATTTTCATTCGGCGATAGTCCAGAACCATATCATGGACTTTATAGGAATAATAAAGGAAATAATAAAGGAATAATAAATAAAGTTACGTTACAGCGAAAGTATTGTGAACAACGAGCATCGTTTTAAAATGGAATGTCCTTTAGTTCAAAACAATATGATTTTTTGAAAGACAACCGTGTTATATCCATCCTTATCGCACACGCTTATAGTCTTTGCAAATGAGAGAGATAAATGTATGTCAAATTTTTAATTCGTTCATGATACAGAAAACCTTGTTGGACATCTTTAATATGTCTATGTATATCTTTCAAGAAATTCTCTTTGTTTCCCTGATAAATTTTACTTGCATTTTGATATAGGAGTACAAGGGCTTTCTGGATTAGAACAATATTTGTCGCAACTAATATGATAATTTCTTTAAATATTTTACACATAGTAGGTATCTAATGCAAGTATTACAGGTGTTATTGATGTAGTTGTATAATGGCGCGTCCCCTTCGGTCCCTGTAAGTACAGGTTCATCGATTCCCTTCGCAGTGATTCCGTGGATTGGGAAACAGTGATGCGCGCTCTCCTGTATTCTGGTCTCCTGATACTTTCCAATCACTCCGAACCTATCGATGATTGGAAAAAACACCCCATTCCAAAACCAATTCGTCCCCAATTTACTTCGATTTCAGTTATAAATTGATATTTATAATATTATTTAAAGGTGTCTAATATCGCATTGAGCGACACTTATAGAATATGATTAGAAATGATTGTTTTTTACCTCTCGCTAAGAGAGGTATTAGATTCATGTTAAAAATCGCATATCCAGATTTCAATGAATAAACACGTTTTAAGGTCCCTACAATCCGATTTTAACATTTTTATGATGATGTCTGTATGTGTTGTATGTATGCGTGGATGTGTGTGTGTGTGTGTGTGTGTGTGTGTGTGTGTGTGTGCGTATGTGTGTGGGGCGTTGGAAGGACGATTACTCAAAAATTATAAAACTTAATATTTGTTTAACTACGTATTTCCCAATCGAACATTACTGGGAAAAGCTGAAAAGGTTTTGGTAACAATTGGACACCCGGATGTAGCAGATTCTTGGAAAAAAAATCTTCTAAACATTATATTTTTATATAGTATATAATAATATAGAATAATCTGTTGTAATAAATCTCGTTGCCCAAAAAAACAGTTGAGATATTTAAATGTTTGTAATTGATAGATAAATGCAAAATGTCAGTGTCAAAAATCAGATTTTTCTGGGAAGTACGAGTATATTTAATATATATTATTGTATTATTAATTAAATATGTATTTAAATTATAGATATGTTAATACATATATCCTTAAAAAATACCGCTAATACTGTCAATGAATTTGAAGAATTTTGAACATATTAGTAGAGATACAATTTCAATTATGTGTGTACAAGAAATGTTAAATTCGTTACTTATAGGACGAGAGCCATGTGATTTTGTTGGCCTTGGCAATCAGATATGAGGATCCGTGTCAGAATGTTATAATTTCTCATTCAAAATATCAAAATATTCTGATGTTTATTTGTCATCAACAGTATGGAATATTTCGAGGAAAATAATCTACATGGATTTGGAAAAAACATTATTATTAGCTGCCATTTTGACACGGTCCCCCATATCTGCTTGCCAAGGCCAAAAAAGTCACATAACTGCTCGCGCCCTATGCAACATAAAATAATAATAATTTGTTCGTCATGGTAATGATAATTAAATTCTCAAGAGGTTGTTATTTTTACTTGTATATATCGGATATATGTTTCGTTTGAATTTGTTGTGAAAGATACAAAATTGATAAACAGATTTATGTATTTATAAAATTGCTAAAGTTGACAACCGTAAAATTGTTTAAAAGAAAATAAATAATAATTTTCAATTTCATATCCATATATTTTTCTGGCTAATAAATATTTATGGTTATAATAATATATCACACGAATTTCATTTCGTAAACGTATCCTTTCGAATAATTACGAGATATTAAAAGTTGCTGGTGTATTTTATAAGTGGCGTCAACCTGTCAATTTGGTAACAGGCGTGAAATAAGTCTATACGTTAGATTTATGCCTCTTCTGAATCTCAGCTAATCGACCGTTAAATTACTATCAGTATCTAATTCTCTCTGTGCGGGTGGTAGATTCGATATGCTCTACATTGCTCGAAATAACAATATATGGTACGGTAAAAAATATATATTAATTTTAATAGATTTCTAATAGGTCCTAAATTATGTTTTGTTATTACAATCACCAAAGATATATTAAAGTTTAACAGAAGAGTGATTGTTGTTCTCAAGATTAATTTTATTTTTCAAATGTATAGTAGTTTTAATTTCACGGACTGTTAGCGAAAACAAAGAATCATTAATCTACATGTAATTATTGAAGAGCTCTTGGGAAATGCAACCAACATTTGTTATTTTTTTCAACTATAAAAATCAGATGAAGATTTTTTTTGTCTAGGGGCACATTTAATATCAATCCGGCACTAAGTGTACCTATATTTTTAGATGGTACTGTATCTTGTACATTTGTATTTGTATTAATTTCACTTGTAGATTTAGCATGTCGTGGTTGTTATGCAGATAGAGACTGCTGTCTCATGACGTTTCAATTTCTGGTTGAAACCTACAGCCCAAAGTTGAGCACTCCGCTCCGATTAAATTGAATCCGTGTAGGTACCTCAAGTTCTGATGTTCTGATTCATATCAACACTGACTGGCATTGTTCTTCGGCTGCTGCATTCGCTCTGAGTGCTAAAATAATAAATGCATTTACGCATCATCTGCTTCGAGCTTCGCCATCAGAAGTTTTGTTTTTTTATTGAAATGTTAATGCTTGGAGAGAAGTGACGTGATTTTGCAATATTTTTTGATGCAATGCGTAACGTGAAATATCATGATGAAATTTGAAATTGTGGGGGATCAGAGTATTTCATTGTTCCCTTCCGTCACCTTTAGGTAAGGAAGGTATTGTCTTTGGTCAAAAAATTCAATGATGAGTTTTTAGTGTATAAGCATGTTTTAGGTCCCTATAATACGATTTTACCATTTTTACGATGATGTCTGTATGTATGTGTGTCTATGTGTCTGTGTGTCTGTGTGTGTGTCTGTGACAAAAGTTCCGGGTCTCATAACTTCAATACCACGATTCCAAAAATTATATTTTTTTCGTATTCCTTAAGTTTACATCCAGAAAAACAACAGAGTAGATTTTGGTTATAATTGGTGAACCGGAAGTAGTCTCATTTGAAGATTTAACAGTTAAATTTGATTTATTGACATTTAACGTTATTATAACTTAAATAATATATTATTCTATATACGATTTGATTACATTTTATACTTCATATTCAATAGATATAGAGTTAAAGAATTATAAAGAAATTAAATTTTATAAATCAGCCAGCTATGCTAAACATGGAAACTACTAATATATTCATATAATTCAAATTGACAGATGTTAGTATAAATAAAAAGTAAATTAATGTGGCAGAGATGAGGATGTTAAAGCAGATGTTGGGGAATACATGGAAAGATAGATAAGAATATAACTCTAGTGTTACAAGTTTCTAGAAAGATATAAGCGAGATGATTACATTGGTTTGAAAATGTCATGAGGAGAAATGAAGAATATATTTAATAGCTTCGTAATAGGAGGTTGAAGAAACAGAGGAAGACCAAAGATAAGATGGAATGACTGTATTGCGGAAGACTTGAGAGAAAAGTAATCGAATAAGAACGACATGTAAAACAGAAATGAGTGGAAGAGGAAAATAAAAAATAGCGACCCCTAACGAATGGGGAAAGCTAAAGAAGAAGATGTTAGTGTGAAGTGCAATTTGCATAGTTTGTTTATGAAATAATTTTACTGGAAATTTAGAATTTTTTACAAGAAAATGTACAGAATTTATATATAATACATAGGATTGACGGAAGGTATTGTGCCGGCCACATCAGATTTTTTTAAATAGTTCAAATAGTGAAGGATGGAGTTGAAATTCTTGTTTCATTTAATATCAGGAAAATATTATAATTACCCGTCCATCAAATGTGACTAGCCTGACTGCAGTAGGATAAATTACAGTCATTCCTGCCGTACAAATAACCGGGTAACGGTCCTTGACAGACGCGGCTATTTCAGTGAAAGTTATCATTTATACTGTTTTTCTATTACCCTTATAATTATTTGGAATGCTACGAGTTATGTCTAGTTGTAATGTGTATTTCGTGAGTCAAATATGGATTAGTTCTTTTTTAAATCTGATAAATTAAATTGGAACATTACTTCAATAGTATTGTGAAACTAAAGATCTTTTTCAATTTAGTGACTAATAAATAAATAATAATTTCTTTTTGATTAATGTTGTCGTTCTTATCTTGAGCGAAAACAATTATTAAGATTATTCTGACATTTAGTGTTGCATGTGTTTCGCTGTGTGAAATCATTATAAAAATTAAAAGAAGTAATTTAACTACATGTTTATACAATATGTTTGTGTATATGTATTTGTTTAAGGCTTGTCCATCAAGTCTCGGCTGTTAATGTATTCTCTTGTATAGACAAAACGTTATTACCATATTTTGATAGAGCTGAATGTTTTATAGGCTTAGCAGGATTCGATGATAAAAATAAACGGTAGGAATAGAGTAGTCATGTTTGACAAGTGGAAAAGAAACTAATTTTAATTATTAATATTAATTTATGTATGAAATGTAGTACAGTTATAGGCTACACGTGTTTGTAAAATTAAATTGACTATTATACAAAGTTATTTCTGCCTAATCATGTAAAACATGGTTGATATTACTTCTTGTATATAACACAATATCAATGTTAAATTATAATGGAATTGGTAGAATAAACATCACAATTATATCATTATTATTATTATTATTATTATTAAATTATTAAAAAAAAATTCAGAACTCATTATTAGAATGATACAACCGTTTTAGTTTTAGTTCTGTTTATAGTTATAAAAACCGACGTTTAGGCAGCATGAACTGCTGCCTTCGTCAGGGAATAAACAACAAATATATAAATAAATAATAATAAAAACATTAGCAACAGGTAACCATGGTGACAAATTACAACATATTTAATAGCTGCGTTCGGTTTTACGCTTTGAGCGGTCTGAGCTCTCGATGCTGCGATGCGAGCGATTTTTTTCTTCAGCTCTACGTTCGGTTATTAGCTCACAGAGCTCACGATCTGTTCGCTCGTTCTCTAACCATGGAGCATATTGAGCAGTTGTCTGGCGCATGCGTATTTAAGCGCAAATTTAAAATATTTGTCGCCGGCAATGCAAACAGTGTCTATTCTATGAATATCGTTTTCGTATATCAATCAAAAATGTTTGAAATTAGTCATTTTAGGAAACATTTTTCTACATAATTTTCAGCTTTAAGTTGTCCATAATCATTTCCACCTTCTTAATCAGTATTATCAAAAAATCTATCCGTTCGATTATTCAAGCTACAGATCGGAAATCGCAAATGAATCTGTCACGTGAACAGATTGCTCAAAGTGCTCGACAGATTTAAATACCGAACGCACCCATAGGAAACCATGCCCAACTAAAATTTTGAAAATCCCAATGGCTTCTCTAATTAACCTGTTGTTGAGGTGTGTAAGGGCCGGTATTTTCACTTCCGAATAAAGCTAAAGATAAATTTAACCTTCGGATAAATATTTTTGTTGTCTTTTCACTTGCAAATAAATTTATTCGAAAGAATAACATCTGTTATTCGCGGAATAAGTTATTCGCTAGTTGGGTAGCGAATAAAGGGTTTATTCGTAAGTACATTACATTTCTACATAGTGCAGATTATTAACAAAGTGGATATATTAAATATTTTTAATGATTCTGATGATTGTTTGAACTATGAATGAATAAATAATGCGAGAAATCGAAAACGCACGATCAGATAGCGACCTAACCACACAAACACATCAAGGAAATTTTTGACAGATTCCGATTATGAAACAAAACTCCATCCTTACTGACACAAATTCACTCTGCAAGGTTACCAATTCACGAATGTTAAAATTATTCGACAGATAGCTATTTGTTTTTGTGAAATGTGTGAAAAGACTCAATGGAGTTATTCCTTGGATAAATATATAGAATAAATTTATTTAACGAATACTTATTCGAAACTTTATTCGGAAGTGAAAATACCGGGCCTTGTCTCGCTAGTATTTTTGTTTCTTCGAATTTTATACGGCCGAATTATTCCAGGGCATATGGAGAAAACGAAATCTTCATTCTTACGAAGAATTCTACCAATTTTGTCCGTGACATTTTTGTCATAAAGAAACGAAGCAAATAATACGTCCCTGTCATTAGGTCTTTTCGGTGTCAGATATTTTTCGATAGAAGGTTTAGAAAAACTATTTCTCTTCGTCTAATTTCTCTGAATGACAAATTTCTGAAGCTCTTCTCATTAGGCATTTAATTGTACCATATTTCTGAAAAGGATGATAATGTGAATTGGCATTAATATATTGATTAGTGTGCGTAGGCTTCCTGTAGACTGAATGTAGTAAAGAATCATCTTATTTTCTTTCCAGTAACACATCCAGGAACTTAATATTTTCATGGATGTTATTCAAGTGGTCAAATAGCGAAGACATCATCAACAATAAACAGAATTAAAACTAAGGTTGTTTCATTTTACACCATGTACAAATAACTATTGTAAATATTTTAAAAAATTTCATTTCATTAACTCAGTTCTTATATTATAGGAGAAAATTGAAATAATTTGCATGACTGTGCAATCTATGTAGCAATCCATCTTTTCCTTAGATATTCTACGTGTTATCTTGGACAGGTTAGTGGACGTATGCGGAATGAAGTCTAATTGCAAGCGCTGGTGCTAGTATCGCCTCACTAGAATCTATAGACATAGAAGAACATAGTCACGACGCCACAACACTAATTGATTCGTTGATAGATCGTATGGTGTGTCTACAAGACAGACTAGATAGTACAACACCCAGGGAACCAAGTTAATTAGAGTGAAGAGGTGAAGTACAATGTATCACATGTGCGAAGGCTATGCGATAAGTTTGTGAAAATGAAAATATATGGATCATTATAATAAAATTTTCGTTGTTTTTATAGTTTAATAAAGAATTAGTGACCCGTTTACTTATATATGACGCAGTTTAGTTCTACCTTGCTCCGTAAATCTTTGACCGATTTTAAAATTTATTTTGCATACTTATTTTCCTTTTTTACCTCTCGCTAAGAGAGGTATTGGATTCATGCTAAAAATCGCATATACGATGATGATGTGTGTGTGTGTGTGTGTGTGTATGTGTGTGGGATGTTGGAAGGACGATTACTCAAAAACTATAAGACTTTATATTTGTTTAACTACGTATTTCCCAAACAGACATTCATGGAAAGATCTGAAAAGGTTTTGGTAACAATGGGACAACCGGAAGTAGATTCTTGAAAAAAATCTTCTAAATATTTTTTCAAAAAAATTCTTGGTAATATTAAAGAAAATTAAATTCTCTATCTGATACATTTAAATATTTTATTATATATTTAGAGATAAAAGAAATATAATATATAAAATAATCTGTTATAAAAAGAATGCCATGGAAAATAGTTGACAATTTAAAATGTTTGTAACTGACAGATAAATGTCAGTGTCAGAAATCTGGAGACATTACTGAAGTCTTTTTCTGGGAAGTACATACATTATATTATTTCTTAATGTATTAATAGTTAAATATTTAAAATTATAGTTATATTACACATACTCTTCAGAAATACTGTTACTCCCGACAGTGAAGAGTAGGACAATATTTCTTCTTAGAATGAATTTAAATTTATAAAATCTAAATAAATGGAATAGATATAAGTAGAATTTTTGGTGTGGAGTGTAGGTATACAAGAAATGTTAAATACAATAGGGCGCGAGCAGTCATGTGACTTTGTTGGCTTTGACAAGCAGATATGGGGGCTCATGTCAGAATGATAGCTAGTAATTATTTATATTGATGTCAAATATCATAATTTCTCATTCCAAATTTAGTGATTTTCCAATTCCATGTGGTTTATTTTCCTCGACAAGTAAATTCCACACTACGTGAATTTAGAAAATCTTCTATAATGTTCTATAAAACAAAGAGTATATGTTTTTTGTGGTTGCAACACTGAACGTCTGAACAAAATATAATAAAAGAATATTTAACCATATTATTAATTACAAATATCTGTCAAAGTGAATCCCAACATGGTGTGATGGATTTTGTAAAACAATCTTCACACAATACGTTATCAATAGCATGTATTGTTAGTATTGTAATACTACGGTTTTCTATTCTAACAACACATCAATCAGTGTTGTGTCTGTTTCAACACTCGGATCGGAGATGGCTTCATTAGCTTGCGTTTTGTTAATCACTTTGTCCTACGCGGCTCATCTATTCAAACAACTATCGTTTTAAAGTCACCTGTAGAAGATGAGTACTTATTGTGTAAGTCATTTACATTTATGTCCAAGACTTCCAAAATGTTATAGCGTATTAATAGTCTGTAATATATATTCCATATGAAATCCGACATGCCCCAGCAATACCAAATATCATTGCAACTTTCCACAGAAGATATATACCGTCGGGGGGCACAACTAAGGAATCTGTCAATTTCTTTTGTCTATTTTCTTTATACTCAACTGTAAACGACTATCTACCTTCTTAGCAACGAGTCCGGTAGGAAACTTTTTAATTAGATTCAAATTCATACTTTTGTGTTAAAAACAATATTAAGTGTATTTCTTCTGATGCCGAAACTACAGTTAAGAGTTTTAACAAATTCGTGAAACCTATACCGAACATTAATTATAACTAACAATTAATTTTTCAAAGAAACATCTTGTTTATTAACATACTACAAGGCCTGTTAGAGTTATAGAGTGCCAGTCAGACAAACACATAAATCTCACCAGAAGATTTATATCAGATCAAACACATCATTTACATGGTTTATCGATGGCATTTTACTCGATTTTAACATCAGAATTTGGATAGGCTTTCTGTTACCTAATATTTTTTTAAAGATATTTATGATATGTAAGAAAACATATTTATTTTGTTTATTTGTCTGTAAATTAAAAAGATATAATATGTATGTATACTTAATCGAAAGAATAAAAGAAAATTATAGATTTGTATTAGTTAGATAGTTACATCCATTATGTTGCATTTATGCCACCGGTGTTTGGGTTGTTTATAAAGAACAGCTTCATAGGAAAGAAAAAGATTAACATCAAAACGAAGATAACAATATACAATTCAATATACAGATCCATTTTAAGATACGGCTGCGAATCTTGGATATTATCTAGGACAATGAAAAGTAAAATTCAAGCACATTAAACGAAATATTTAAAAGAGTACTATAGTAGTAACACTACGAGATAGTATTAGAAATGAAATGATTAGACAGCAACTAAAATGTAAGTCCGTATTGGACTTGATCGAGGAGAGGATAGCTAGTTTGGTGGGGCCACATGATCAGAATGAACGAAGATAGACCGGTGAGACAAATATGATAGAAAAAAGAGACCGAAGACCTAAATACACATAGAACACGGTAATATTAACATCTTGGAGAAGGAAAACGCAACGATTCATGTCGCTAGAAAGATGGCAAGGAATAGGAAGCAATGACTGATTTTTTTTTAATTGCAGAGGAGTGACAGACCCGTATGGAGTTGATTAGCAGGTAGCTTGGGCTGTTAGGAAGGGGGTAGACATGACCACAATTCGCTTAGGCCTCTTTAGTATTAAATAAAACCATGAGCGAACAAGAAGGGCATGTCCCCGTGGAGCAACGGATTATTATCAAGTTTTTGTCCAACCGAAATTTTGCGGAGACTGAAGGCCCAGTTTTTAAGGACTCGTGTCTTTGTTTGGCATAAGGAGTTCTCTGAAGGGTGAGATTGTCGCCAAAGGATGAGCATTACCGAAGTCAACATCGAGGCGGTTCGAAATCTCATGATGACTGATAAACGCGTAATGATCAACACACATTTAATGCGCAATATTATTGCAACTTACTGGATGATGTAAAATTGTCCTATCGAAGGAAAAGAGAAACGCAAACTGTCAATAATGTCATTTTGCTTCAAGCAAACACTATGAGGCAAAAATTGAACAGAATTGTCTGGGAAACGTTGGAACATCCACGTTACTATCCCGACTTATCACTATGTGACTTTGGGCCCTTCAAAGAAGCGATGGGAATAGGAATTTGTGCTCCAATGGCTATGTGAAGGTCCCGCTAGTTTCTACGATCAAGGGTTTAAAAAGCTCCCAATTGGGAAAAATGCGTTTCTATAAAATAAATCCACCTTACAGTGAAGGGTATCTGACATTATTAGTGTCCCAAAGTTACTTTTTAAATAAGATTTAATTAGTTTTTATTTATGAATCATATTTTGCATATTTTAATTCTATAATTCATTTATATATGCAAAGCTTTCAGTGTATCAAGCTTATTCTAATGACACACCATAAATATTTAGTTGGTAAATAATGATTATGAAAATGTAATTAATTAAAACAGTTGGTAGCACTGGTAGCGACGTAACACCACAGAACATTCGCGCATCGCGTATGTCTCAATCGAAACAAGTGACGAACGGTGTACATCAATGCCTCCTTGGATATATATCAGGCTTATATTCGCTATAAACATATGTTTAAGTGAATTTCTGTTAGACGTGTAGGTTATTTATATGAAACGTTCAAACGGTTTTTTTGTAGAATGTCTTAATATCTAGTAAACTTGTTTTATTTTATAGCGGTGTTGCAATTTATATTAACATTCCCTGAAAATTATTATGGTTATATCGGGTATGTCATTTACAGCGAATAAATTTCAATAAACCTATAGAAAAAAAAATATCTAATAGTGGATGACTTAGAACCAAATGACTTGCAATTAATATATTCATACGAAATGCATCGCATAAATTTCACATAAAATAAATATATCATCACGGCATATTACCCATTGCTGATTTGTACACAGATATCGGTAATGATGAAATATTTGTACCTTTATAATTTCGATATGTTCTATGCCTTTTTCACCTCCTGAAGAAGGCATAGAAGATGCCGAAATCGGTAGAAGCCGAAATTTAAATAAATATTTTGACTGTAATCCAGTAATTTATTAATTTCCATACACCCATCCAGTCAAGAAGCTTCATCATCCATATGTTTTAGTGTTTATAAAATATAGACAATAGAAGTGAATGCCCCGAAAAAGTCATCAAATTTAACACTATTGTCCTCCCGAACATACTGTTAAAGTTTGTTACGCTGCTCCTGAAGCATCCCATTGTCATTATTAAAATTTAAATAAAACTGAATGGTGTACCTAAGAATAATTAAAACCTGTGTTGATAAGAGTATAACCATATTAGTTTCTACTACAATTCGTTGTAGTATATCTAGTGAAATACTTGATTATGTAAATGTAGCTCATTGGCTTGCTTGATGTCCTTGTACAAGACTAGACTGACTGTCTACTGTTACTGTTCACCTGTTGATATACAGGTGACTGCTCTCAAAGAAGTTTTAACACCTTCATACTTACGCACACACTTTTATCTTTTTATACAATTTTTTTCTGCAAAATATCATCAGATGTCTCATTTAAATCATGGTTGTCCTTATTCAAACAAAAGATTGTCAGAGCGCCCAGAATCTCCACACTCACATACACACACACACACACACACACACACACACACACACACACACACACATACATACATACATACATACATACATACATACATACATACATACATACATACATACATACATACATACATAGAGATCTTAAAACGTGATCATTTACCAAAATCTCAATATGTGATTTTTAGCACGGAAAAGGAGGTATAGGGGTCCTATACCTCCTTTTCCATGGCGGGAGGTAAAAAATATACTATTTTTTTGCAACATCTTATTTAACGTTTATTTATCGCCATAAAAGAAACCATCTAATTGTAATTTTATACATTTTATTTACAAAATCACTAGCAATGAGTAGATGTCAGCTAAAAATGGAGTTTATTTTATCAGTAAATATAGGATGTCATTATCATAGTTACAGTATAAAATGTATTAAAGCGTTTATTTTATAAGTAAACATAGGGATAATTAACAGACTAAAATAAATATTAAATTATGAACTAAAGAAACGAGAAATTATTTATTTATGTTTATACACTTAAGAACTGTATTAAACTAGTGAAGATTTTTTATTTTAACTTATGAAATACTCAAAATTGGCACAACTAACTTCCAAACAATATCCTAAACGATTATAAAAAGAATTAATAGCATTCGTTATTTGTTGGGGAGTAATATTTTATGAAGCTGCACTAATTCTGTTTTTTAATTGTTCAATGTTCATTCTCTCACCATTGTACACATTTTTTAAGTGTCCTCAAAGAAAAAAATCATTTGGTGCAAGCTATAATTATTATAGATTTTTCGAATTGTTGCTGGGCAGGGTCTGGGTCTATTATTAAATGTAATAGCAGATACAGTTGAGTCAGTTGAGATGGTTTGGGTATGTAGAAAGAATGGCGAATGAACGGCTTGTTAAGCGTATATATCTTGGTGAAGTTGAGGGTTTTCGATTGCGTGGCTGACCAGTGTGTAAGTGGATGGATGTGGTTGGAAGGGTGCTTAAAGAGAGAAAGTTTCCAAGTATGAAGAGAAGAAGAGCATGTATGAATGCGATTATGAGTGTGGTCGAGGCGAAAGAAATCTTATAAGATAGGAATGTGTGGCAAAGGATGATTGTTTCCTAACTATTATTGTGATCCGGATACGGTATTTCGCTACCGAAAATCGGTCACTTTAATATGTTTAAGAGTAAGGATTTGTTGTATGATGTTGATGTTGTTTTTATTGTTTTCGGGTTTGTGCGAACCCACTAAGTGCGACACGCGTGATTTTATGTATGTATGCAGCAGATACATCTGAAACTTACCTTCGGCTTATATTTGAATTAAATAAAAAATAAATAAATATTTCATCACGGCATATTACCCATTGCCGGGTGTGCCAATCTGCTTTGTACAGATATCGGTAATGATGGAATATTTGTACCGTGCGGGCACTTACCAGGCGTCACCTCACGGGCACTCTTTGCTGGCGTGGAGAGTGCGTTACAGGGGTCAATTTTGTGCCATTAAAATGCGATGTACTTTTTGGCGTCGGTCGGGATCGAACCCGGGTCCCCAGATTCGCGACCAGACATTCAGGCAATTTTATAAAAAAACCATTTTGAAATGTGACAGACGAGTCTGGCAACTATTACATTACTGTAATTTTGTAACTATGGTAATGAAACTACTCTAGTTTACTGATAAAATAAACTCCCTGTATATTGAAATACATAAATGGTGAAATCTTAAAATCAGTAGCGACATTCGGGAGAGTTACACAGAGCGATGATCAATTAGGCGATAATAAAGAGGGCGATGGGGATCATATGGGTGAGAGGAATACTAAGCATACCTTAAACATCTAATCTAATTTAATTTTTTTAATTCTGCATAACTATTATTTTATCGCCCAGATGTTGACCATGTCCGATATAATTTCATCTTGCACAAATCTCTTCACAAAAATTCTACAAAATCGAGACAAAATCACGTGGTAATTCTCTATTCTTTGCATAGACATCACTGATTACATTTATATTAAATGAACAAAATCAAAATGACAAACAACCCTTACCTTATTAAAACTAAACAGCCACTACTAGATACAAACAACAACCAACACTTCCACAGCTACTTGATCACTCGTCTTGTGTCTTCTGTATTCGAAATGAAGATGTGTCTGTTGAGGCAGAGGTCAGTGGAAAGTGCGAGTGTCACCCGAACCAACAAAATGATGTTTCGGCAAAGTTACGCAAGCAACATTTCATTCTCTAAAGTCAACAGCATTTACATATCTGAATGTGAATGTAAATGCTTCGCACCTTGATAAAACGTTTTGGAAAAAATGTGTGGACTAATATGGTCAAACGATTAGGTACCAGCATTCAAATCTTTAACATACTGACAAGAAGATTCTATACATTGTGTCCTATTTACAAGATGTTTTATCATCATTTCATATTTGCTTTTGTTTCTTCAAAAATTCTCATAGGCTATTAAATAATAACAAAACTAGTGTCAAATATAGTTTAAAAATCTGATGTGACCAACACAATACCTCCCGCTATTTAATTTTTAATCATTGTGGCCGCGTGCCTGACTGTCTGATCGCGTATCTGGGAAACTGGATTCGATCCCGATTAACGCCCGTGAGGTGACGCGTGGTAAACGCTGTCGTCATCAATACAGATATATGTGTACAAAGCAGATTAGCACACCCAGCAATAGGTAATATGCTGTGATATATTTTTTTATTTAAATACATACCTGTATATTTACTAATGTTAAAAATATTATATTAAGTTCCTTTCCATATAACTATTGTTCTATTTACAATTTTCCTTTTAAAACGTTACTATTATTAATTTGAAATGATTATTTGACAGTGACATTTATCTGTCAGTTGCATACATTTGAGATCTGAACTATGTAACCATGGAATTGTTTTTAAAGAATAAGCTCCGGGATATAATTTTTATATTATTTTATAAATTTATCCATAAAATATATAGAAAAACTATTAATGCAAACCTGTAGAAAACTGAATAATGTTTAATTTTTATAAAACCAAATTGCGGAAAAATAACATTTTAAAGCTTCAAATAAACTGCCATTTCTGGTTATCCGATTGACACTAAATTTTAATGGTTTCTTTCAATATTAGAATAAGGTAGAAATACATTGTGTCCAGAAGATCCACACACATACACACAGAGACACACACATATATGCATACATATACACACACATATACACACCCACAGACATCATCGTGAAAATGTTAAAATCGGATTGTAGGGACCTTAAAACGTAGTCATTTACCAAAATCTCGATATACGATTTTTAGCACGATCCCTATATCTTCCTTACCAGGGGTAGCGGGAGGTAAAAGTGTCAAAAAATATCCTAGTATAGTTTGATCACTTGTACGAAGAACGAATACATAGCACTTTATACAACAGTAGCTTAGCAACATTTCATGTTAGAAAGAGAAAGATTATTTGATGTATGTCTACGTAATGTTGTGTCATAAATAGTGACATTGTTTTCTAACACCCTACAATAATATTGACGTATGTCGTAGAGTTACAGGTATTTAATTATCTACTACACTGCCGACTGTGCTAATGTATATCTTGTTTAACATCACACAATTTACAATTTAAGAATAGGACTAATAGAAAAAAAATGTCTAATGGGATTCCCACATCAGAGATAAAGTGTATAGGTATGAAGGTTAGGAGAACAGGTAGATGATGATTGCGTTATACTTGTAACCTGTAGCGCATCTTCCGAATATAGCCAAGCTAGTAAGTGAGTGGCTAAGAAACGTGGGCATTCACTTGCTTTCTAACATCTACTAATGTGTCACCTTCATTAGCTAGCTGCCCAGAATACATCGAGTTACGAATGTATCCATCTATTACAAACTAACTTCTTTCTGATGTTACATTCAATTTTTAAATGTTGCTCGGCACAACAGTACCAAAGATTAAACAAATTACATTTGCTACACTACTATACATTACTATTAATTAGTACAGTATAAAAAATATCCTAATAATTTGATATAAGCAACACTGAATATAAAATGATTCACGATGTCTCGCGTGACATGTTTATACAGAGAACAGCCGAGTTAAGGTACTTGTCAAGTGCTAAAGAATACTTCGTTAACAAAGCTAGGTAAATACATAAAAACTTAAACTCACTTTGATTCACGAGATGTCAATATTGGTGAATATAGATGATTTTCTTGATTTTGTCACACGAAAATCTCAGAAATACAGTGATTAGAAACTTTTCAATAAATTGACAAATACACCAGAAGATGAAACAAATCGGAAAAAACCTCGACTAAGGTAATATAGAAATCATGCGTCAAATGTTTATGTTACAACAGATTGAACAATCCAAAAATGGTAGGATATTTATAGCATCAAGTTGACCAAGAACAGCTTTACAATTGACGGAACAAGAAAACGTAAATATAATTAAAAGTGATGCAGGCATCATTGTCAATGAAGGTGACGACGAAATGAATCCTCTACTCTTTCCAGTATCTGCCTGTTGTTGAGTATGCTTGTAGCTTTCAAGGATGTAACTGTTGTTCTTTCAACATCCTCCAAATTGTCATATGTGACACTTTTGTTGTAGTGCTATTCTGTGTGTACTAGACTGTGATAAATAATAAATTTGACCATAATACCATAAACAAGCACAATGTGTGTATACACGCTATTCGTAAAGGCAGGCATTTTTTACTGATTATAACTTTAAAATACTTATTAATCAATTTATTTGACAAAATTTATTTGAAAAAGTTGACAAAAGTGTATAAAAGTAACTATAACCTAAATATTTGTTTAAATTTTAATATATTTTAAACAATTTTTATTGCTAGAACTGTAAAACATATACATTTATAAAAAATCTGTTGTGGCCAGCACAATACCTTCCGTCATTCTCGTGTATAATGTATAAATTCCATAATTTTTCTTACAAAAGATTCTAAATTTCCAGTAAAACTATTTCATAAACAAACTATTCAAATTGCACTTGACACTGGCATCTTCTTCTTCTTTAGCTTTTCCCATTCGTTAGGGGTCGCTATTTTTGCATGTCGTTCTCATTCAGTTCCTTTTCTCTTAAATCTTCCGCAATACAGTCCTTCCATCTTATCTTTAGTCTTCCTCTGTTTCTTTAACGTCCTAATACTAAACTATTCATTCTTGTTCCAATATAATTCTTCATTTCTCCTCATGACATGTTCAAACCAATGTAATCGTCTGTCTTGTATCTTTCTAAAAACTTGTAAGACTAGAGTTATTTTCTTACCGTATCTTTCCGTTTATTCCCCAATATCTACTTCAACATCCTCATATCTGCCACATTAATTTACTTTTTATTGATACTGACATCTGTCAATTTGAATTATATGAATATATTACTAGTTCCCAAGTTTGGCATAGCTGGCTGAATTATAAAATTTAATTTCTTTAAAATTCTTTAAATCTGTATATATTGAATATGAAGTATAAATTGTAATCAAATCGTATAGAGAATAATATATTCTTTAAGTTATAATAAAGTTAAATGTCAATAAATCAAATTTAATTGTTAAATCATCAAATGAGACTACTTCCGGTTGACCAATTATAACCAAAATCTAATCAGTTGTTCTTCTGGATGTAAACTTGAGGCATACGAAAAAATTATAATTTTTGAAACCGTGGTATTGAAGTTATTGGATCCGGAAATTTTGTTACACACACACAGACACACAGACACACGGACACACAGACACACAGACACACAGACACACATACATACAGACATCATCGTAAAAATGGTAAAATCGTATTATATGGACCCTAAAACGTGCTTATTCAGTAAAAACTCATCATTGAATTTTTTGACCAAAGACAATACCTTCCTTACCTAAAGGTGACGGAAGGTAAAAAATTAATGAAACTAAATAACATAATAAAAGTTTCCAATTTGTCAATATTGTAAATAATGAAGTAGCCATCCGGTTGATGGATTTTCTTGCACATTAATTATTTTTTTATAGATTCAATTAAGAGTAGATTGCGTGGAACGGTATTCGGATATTTATTGAATATGGCCGGCAGAATATTAATGATAAAATTCTCTGACACAAACATCAATTACTCTACAGCCAAATCGTACGCTCTGCGGATGATTAACGATTGTATTGGAAGACATAACTACGTGAATTTTTTTACAAATAATTTACGTCGATATACAAAATCAGGTAAATTTTCACAATTCGACGAAAAATCTGTTGAATTAATTTTTTCGGAGTGTAATATATATAATATCGCAGACAGACATTTAGCTACTTCCAATATTAAATCTAGTTTGTTGTTGAAATCTGGTATCAATGTAAAAACCATAAACTTTTACATATTAGATAGGTGAAATCCATTAAATATATCTTATGTTTACGACTGGTAGTGATTAGGTTTAGGTGAATACATACAACCTACTTCTATTTCTGTTTCTAATTGATGTTTCGAAATAAGATCACTCACAGTTACAGCAGTACACGACGCGATGGCTGCACCTTGCTCAATGCACTGCTCAAGGACGTACCTGGAACAACAAAACAACGCTCACTTAGATATAAAATCAAATAAATAATAGTTTTTTATGTATTAAGGGCATAATTAAAAGATTGTATCAAGGGGGATCATTTAAACCTCGACGCGTAGTGGAGAGCTTTAATTTCCCCGAATGCTATAATATTGATTATGCCTGAATGTTTTATTTTGTTTTTGTTCTCAAAATTCAACCTAACCAATTAAGGAGGACAGATAATATAGACAAAAACAGAATATTGCCTTTCGACGTTTTCTAATTCATTTCCATTTCTAAATAAGATTCCAGTACATTTCTATTTTTAATAAAAATTTCATGTCTGTAGTGGCACAGAAAAAAAAATCTGATGTGGCCAGCACAATACCTTCCGTCAGTTCTACGTATTTTGTACAAATTCTACACAGAATTTTTTTTGCAAACTATTCTACGGGCATTTTCTTTTTAGGGGAGAAATGAACTGATCTTAATAAACTGAACTGAACTAAACTACTCTTAAAAAGAACAGTATGTTTCTTATTTTATTTGACACTGACATCTGTTAATTATTTGAATATTCTGTTTCCATGGTGCAACTTTTAGCAGCATTAGGTTGCAAGATATTTCTTTATATTTCTTTATCACTAAATTCATTGAATATGAAGAAAAAAATATAAATAAATCGAATAGAGAATAACATATACTTTTATTTATAATAACATAAAAAGTCAAAAATGATATTTAACAGCGTTTTTTTAAAACATACTGTTAAAATCTTCAATTTACGGTACTTCCGGTTAAGCAATCATAAACAAAATCTAATCAACTTTTCATATGGATATATGAATCAGGAATATGAAAAATTATAACTTTTGGAATTGTAGTATTGGAGTTATTGAAGGAGAAATTTTTGTCACACACACCACATACACACATACA
Source organism: Harpalus rufipes (assembly GCA_951394225.1). Classification (NCBI taxonomy): domain Eukaryota; kingdom Metazoa; phylum Arthropoda; class Insecta; order Coleoptera; family Carabidae; genus Harpalus; species Harpalus rufipes. The sequence continues at coordinate 27,720,314 of OX596289.1, read as the reverse complement.
TACAGACATCATCGTAAAAACAGGTGACGGAATGTAAAAAAATAAGAAATAATTTTCCGAATTTTACAAAATTCTTTTTGATTGAGAATCAGTCCTGTTTTACCCTTTATTAACACTCAGTATTTATTTTATTTCTTATGAAATTTATTAATTAATTAATAATAATATCACATGCAGTTGTCGAGTTGTTTAATTTTCATAATGTTTTTTATATGAAATCTTTCGTAAACACAACTATAAATAAGAGTAATAAATGAAATGATCGACTGTTGATCGGAATTTGACTTAATTAATTGTAGATGTTGAAACGTTACAATTTGGCGTGAGTGTGAGCAGGCGACAGATTTGGAAACCTAATTAATTAAGTAATGAAATCTTAAAAAACTTAACTTCGCTGTAAATTTTATGCTTTTGAATATATTCAAAACCAGAACGTAGTGCTAATTATGCATAACTTACAGTAAATTAATCAATTTAATTTATGTTTAATTTTCCAGTTAATTAGGTTTTTATATTACACAGATGTAATAATTAATATTTATTAACCTAATACCTAATTTGTTTTTCAGATGTTTTAACAGTTATTTTATGTACGAAGCCAGACTCATAATATTTCGGCCGGTTTCCAACAAAAAAAAAATATGAAACCTACGCATATGATGAATTTTTTTACAAATTCTTTTGACTGATTTAAAATATAGATAAAAAAATTTAAACAGTCGGTAGGTTTCACAAAATCAGAAGAATTTTCTAAGAAAAAGTTTAAGTTGTTTTATAACACCATCATAATGCCTCTCGCCCTTACCATTGTGGTATAAGTGCTGTATTTAACATTTCTTGTACACACAAAAAATTCTAATTACACGTAATCTTTATATTTACGTATTTTCTATAATTTTAAATTCATTTTATGAGCAAGTTTTCTTCATTTCTTCTAAATGTTCGAGATTTTTCCAATTCATTAACGGAATTGGTGGTATTTCTGAAGGGTTCAATAATATACCTATAATTTTAAATACATAATTGTAAGATTCACTTTTTGACCGTGCGCCACTGGTTTAGAAACGCAGGCTTGAGGCATAAACACTTAACAGTACTTAAAGGCAAGACACCCTCCAACCCTTAGTTGTGTTGTGACCACAGTGTCGTGTGGATCTGTGTGTGATAGTGTTCATAAGAAAAGACAAGTTGTTTGCTATAATTAAAGGTGAGTGGTAAACCTCACAGTCATTCTGATTATATTGTACAGGTATGGCGCTCAGGTATAAATCGCCAGTTGCTTGATGGTTATGTTGTACACTGTTTGTGTATTTGATGTTGATGTTGTGCACTGTTTGTGTATTTGATACGCATGGTATATGTGAGATATACATTTGTAATATTGGTTTGTGGCCGCAAACATATGTAGTATTCTCCCATTATCCGAAGGGTTGTCTGGGACAACCCTGGGTCCATAGAGTCGTGTACTCTAAAGGTGGCTAGCGTACATAGCAGAGAAACGCCAAGTGAGAGGCTGAGGTCCATAAGAGGTCTGGGACCTGCTTATGGCCGTAAGCTAAGCTCTCGCAATGGGTCTGGGACCCAAACATGTCTGGGACATGTAGTGGCGGCTATGGTACGGCTAGTAGTGAAACACCAGGTGTGAGAAACACCAAATGAGAGGCTGAGTTCCATGTAAGGTATGAAAACCTACGTGCGAGCGTAAGCTGAGCTCTCATAGGTCTGGGACGGACCATATACCTATCCCCCCTCCTGTCTATCGTATATTGCACGCCTGTAGCAATTGTTGTGGTTAGGATGAAAATGTGTACGTTGTCAATTGTAAGCTAAGCTCTCATAATTGATCTTGGACCCATATCGAGCTCTGGGAGCTCAACATGTCTGGGACATGTGTAGGTGGCTACGGTACCGCTAATGGCTCCGAAGTGACTGTTCACGAGAGCCGTATTCCAGCAAATCGTCCCTGCACTGGGTGCATACCTTTGCGGATAGGGGTACCGGAACCCACGAGGTGTTAGGCCGCATTTAATATGTGGGGCACCTGCCCAAGTCTGGGACTTGGGAATGACCTTATTCCTGCTCCCTCTCCTGTCTATCTTATTAGATGATAATGCACGCTTATGATAATTGTTGTGATTGGAATGACAATGTGTACTTTATATCACTTAGGGGAACGCGTCCTAAAGGGCCAATCCGACGCTGACGAATCTGTATGAGTGTGGAAGATGGACGCCGATAACAGGTCAAAAGGAATGTGAAATGTAATATTGGATTAATGCATGTATTGCCGCCCATATACTCTTGACAATAAATAGTTCTATAGTAATTAGCCCAACTTAACATGCAATAAATATTAATAGCCCTGACTATAAAGGAAAGAGAAGATTGTGGTATATTACAGTATTTATATCAAATCTCTATTCTATATTCAAGTTAAATAACAAATGAAAAAATTGAATTAATATAAAGAAAACTTATAGCTTTTATAATTAATAATACAATAAGAAATATTAAATATCGTTCTCAGAAAAAGCCTTCAGTACTATCTCTGAATTTTTGATACTGGCATTAGAGACATTTATCTGTCAATTACAGACATTTTAAATTCTTAAGTAGTTACAGATTATTTTATAGATTATATAGCTATATCTTTAAATCTATAGAAGGTATAAATGTGTCGGATAGAGAATTTTGTTTTTTAATATTTGTAATAACATAAATTTTATTAAAATTCTACTACTTCCGGTTGTCCAATTGTTACCAGAATCTATTCAACTTTTTCCATTACTGTTAGATTGAGGAATCCGTAGTTACACTGGTCTTTAGTCTTAATGAATTCGGGAAATCGTACCTATAACAACCTCATACACACACACACATCCACACACACGCACACACACACACGCACACACACAGACATTATCGTAAAAATATTAAAATCGGAGTGTAGGTACCTTCAAACGCGCTTAATCATTAAAATCTGGATATGTAATTTTTAGCATGAATCCAATACCTCTCTTAGCGAGAGGTAAAAATAAATAGTGGCCACATCAGATTTTTTTATTGTTTATTAATATACTGAAACATTGCTGTCTGTTGATTAATCTCTGACACAGTTTATTTATTTTGGTTGTTTTGGTTGAAGATGCAGAGTGACTGTTCTCGGTAAACTGGTGAAGTAATGAAGGAGGGACCTTGTTACCCTGGAAGCCGAGTGTGCCGGGTGGTCTTGCACTCAACATGATGGATTGAACAGTTCAGATCCCAAAGCCAAAGGGAAATCGTGTATTCACACAACACTCTAATATTCATGCAAAGTATAATTAAAGTTTACTTTTCTCATAAACCAAACATTGTAAAATATGGTTTTTTATGAAGCCATTAATTTTAGCCTTATAAATCACCAAACGAAAAGATGATGGAATATGGATGTTGCAACTTCTTTATGAAGCAACGATTTTATAAAAGTGTTTTAAATCTAAGGCCCAGTGTTTTTATCTCTCGGTAAACTGTTTGTTAACTTTTAATAAAAACTTCCATTTTTGGTTACATAAGAATAGGGCGCGAGCAGACATGTGACATTGTTGGCCTTGACAAGCAGATATGGGAGCCCGCGTCCGAATGAAAATTAGTAATTATGTACATAGATTTTTCATTTAAAATTTCAAGATTTTCTAAGTTCACGTGGTTAATTCGTCACTAGGAGTGTGGAATTTACTAGTCAATGAAAATAAATCACATGGAATTGGAAAATCACGAAATTTATAATGAAAAATTATGATATTTGACATCTATGTACATAATTACTAGTTATTATTTTGACTCGGGTACCCTTATCTGCTTGTCAAGGCCAACAAAGTCACATGACTGCTCGCGCCCTATTGTATTTAACATTTCTTATATACCTACACTCTACACCAAAAATTCTACTTATATCTATTCTTTATATGATTTTTTAAATTTAAATTCATTCTATGAAGAAATTTTCTCCTACTCTTTTTCGAGATGTTTCCAATTCATTGCCGGGATCAACAGTATTTCTGAAGGGTATGTGTAATATACCTATAATTTTAAATATTTAACTATTAATACAATAAGAAATAATATATGTATGGCTTCAGTAATATCTCCGGATCTATAAATCAATAAAAGTAATAATAAAATATTTAAATGTATTAGATAGAGAATCTGCTACTTCCGGTTGTTTAATTGAAACCAAAACCTTTTCAACTCTTCCTAATAATTTCCGATTGAGAAATATGTAGTTAAACAGGTATTATGTCTTATAATTTTTGAGAAATCTTCCTTCCAACATCCACACACACACACACATACACACACGCACACACACACAGACATCATTGTAAAAATATTAATATCGAATTGTAGGGACCTTAAAATGTGCTTATTTGGATATGCGATTTTTAGCATGAATCTAATACCTCTCTTAACGAGAGGTAAAAATATAACATTTTTCGTTTTAATTAACAATTAAGTCCTAATTGTGTACTAGGCTTAAGGGTTTACAAATCATGCTATTAGTATGATGGTAGCGCTTCAATTAACTTTCAAATTTCAAATGGGACACCGTATTTATTTTTTATGTATTTGGAATCTACGTAAAATAACGTATTCAACGATATATTTAAAGTAAAGTTTTATTGAAGAAATAAATAAAGAAACTTAAGAATAGTTTCCCATTGTACCAAAAGATAGGTGTTGGTAGAAACTAAGTCTGGACTAGAAGATGACCGTTAAATGCCGGCCCGTTATTTGGCCCTTTTTTATGTTTTAAGTAAATATTTGAAGTAGCCTAAATATTTTGTACAAATTTCTAATCATTTGTGTAGGTTTCATAATTTAAATTAAATTTAAAACTGGCCGAATTATTATAAGTGTAGGCTCGTATTAGTAAATATAAAGTAGTTTGTCTAATATACGTCCTTGGCTATATCTAGTCTCCAGATATAAACAACTAATTACTCTGTTTATATGTAGATATTTATTATAATGGTGAATATTTATATCTATGTGATGGTAGTGGTTAAGGTGGTGTGAATGTGGGTCATGCAGTTGATAGGTGGGTTCTACATAAGGCACACCTCACTCATGACGTCACACATCCTGAGAGTAATAATCAATGTGAGATTGGGAAATACGCTTGCACCATAATCAAATACAATCAATTCACACTATCATTAAATGTGTTAATATATCATCATTATTAATAATATTTATATATTTGTAACGTAACTATTCATTTCGTAGATACGTAGATAGTTATTACCAATAGATAGATAAAGTAGGAGAGGTATGAAGGTACAAAATCATGAAAAATAAATTCTGGTACTGCAATCCCTTACAGTAGTCTCGATACAGTGAATTAACTAATGCAGGGCCATATCACAATATCGAGTTTGTTCATTTTTTCGAGTTCTTATGAAATAATTACAACAATACAGAGAGTTTTTTTTTTACCTTGAGTCACCTTTAAGTAAGGAAAGTATTGTCTTTGGTCAAAATATTCAATGATGAGTTTTTACTGAATAAACATGTTTTAGGCACCCTATAATACGATTTTACCATTTTTACGATGATGTCTATATGTATGTGTGTGTGTCTGTGTGTGTGTGTGTGTGTGTGTGTGTGTGTGTGTGTGTGTATGTGTGTGACGAAAGTTTCGGATCGCATAACTTCAATACCACGATTCCAAAAATTATATTTTTTTCGTATTTCAAGTTTACATTCAGAAGAACAACGGATTAGATTTTGGTTATAATTGATGAGTTGGAAGTAGCCTCTATACGATTTGATTGCATTTTATACTTTATATTCAATAGATATATAGTTAAAGAATTTTAAAGAAATTAAATTTTATACATCAGCCAACTATGCTAAACATGGAAACTACTAATATATTCATATAATTCAAATTGACAGATGTCCAGTATCAATACAAAGTAAATTAATGTGGCAGAGATGAGGATGTTGAAGTAGATTTTGGGAAGATACGGAAAGTTACGGTAAGGATATAAATCTAGTGTTACAAGTTTCTAGAAAGATACAAACGAGATGATTACATTGGTTTGAACATGTTATGAGGAGAGATGAAGAATATATTTGAAGAATGAATTGCTTAGTATTAGAAGGTTGAAGAAACAGAGGACGACCAAAGATAAGATGGAAGGACTGCGGAAGACTTGAGTGGAAAGGAACCGAATGAGAACGACACGCAAAACAGAAATGAGTGGAAGAAGAAAATAAAAAATAGCGATCCCTAACGAATGGGAAAAAGCTAAAGAAGAAGAAGAAGAAGATGTCAGTGTCAAGTGCAATATGCATAGTTTATTTATGAAATAATTTTACTGGAAATTCAGAATCTTTTACAAGAAAATTTATGTATGGAATTTATATATAATATACAGGATTGACGGAAGGTATTGTGCTGGCCACATCAGATTTTTTATTACCCCATATTTTCGCCATAAAAATGTAACTCCTCTATCTGCTTTCAAATGTTCCAATATTTCGGCTTTTTCTTTCAATTTCAAATGTTTTCTTTGAGGTGTATTACAATATGAGAAAGGTGACTGGATGTTGGATACTGCAACTGCTCACTTTGAACCAAAAAATGAGTCGAATTCACACCCACAAATGAATAACAAGAAGCCGTGATGATATACTATTATAAATTTAGTATGTTTACTGTTTACTGATATTAATCGCATGTATTTGTAGGAATCTGTAGTGTATAATAATGTAGATAGTTTATTTCGAGTGATTTGTACATTACTTATCATTTATCATATGAGAAAGTGTGTGTGCGTGGGAGTTTGTTTTGTAAACAGGTGTGTTATATCATCGTTGGCGTAGAGACGTTGTCACTATTTATTTACATTATGAAAGGACATTAGCAAGCAGAAGCAGTAGCGACTGCCTAATGACGGCTCATGTCAATACTGTCAATGTATTAGACAATGTGTATATTGCACGTCAAATGAAATATGATAAATGTATGTGTTGGAAGGCGGATGGAATATACAAACTTATCTACATAAACGTATTCAAATAAAAACGTTCATTGTTAAGTGTATTTACGAGTAATGCTAAGAAAGGTTTACTCATCCCCAGAATATTGTTGAAAAATATTTTGTCGATAACAACAGCGAAAGACAACAAATTGTTATTAAATGCATTTATTTAAAGTTTTGTATTACTAGTAATATTCACTTATCGGCGGTACGCCACTGGGTTAGACGCGCAGGCAAAAACACTTTATATTCCTAAAGGCAATGACACCCCTAACCCCTAGATGGTGGGTAGTTTAGTTGTTTAGTTGTGTTGTGACTATAGTCCCAAACGGATAGTGTCTATAAGAAAAGACAAGCAGTTTGAAGTAATTAAAGGTGAGTGATAAACCTCACAGTCGTTCTAATTATATTGTACATGTATGGCGCTCAGGCGTGGGTCCCCAGATACTTGATTGTTTTGTTGTACACTATTTGTGTATTTGATACGCATGGTATATGTGAGCTATACATTTGTATTGTTGGTTTGTGGCCGCAAACATATAATGTATTCTCCTATTATCCGAAAGGTTGTCTGGGACAACCCTGGGCCCATAGAGTTGTGTATTCCAAAGGTGGCTAGTGTACCTAGTGGAAAAACACCAAGTGAGAATTTGAGGTCCATAAGAGGTCTGGGACCTATTTATGGCCGTAAGCTAAGCTCTCGCAATGGGTCTGGGACCCAACATGTCTGGGACATTTATTGGTAGCTACAGTACGGCTAATAGTGAAACACCAAATGAGAGGTTGAGTTCCATGAAAGATCTGAAAACCTATATGCGAGCGTAAGCTAAGCTCTCATATCTATCCCCCCTCCTGTCTATCGTATTAAATGATAATGCACGCCTGTAACAATTATTGTGATTGGAATAACAATGTGCACTTTATATCACTTAGGCGAACGTGTCCTATAAGGGCCAGTCTGATGATGACGAGTCTGTATAAGTGTGGAATATGGACGCCGATAATAAGTCAATTTAATCCAGGTATTGCCGCCCATATATTCTCGACATAAATAGTTCTATAGCAATTATCCCAACTTCACATGCAATAAACATTAATAGTCCTGACTATAGAGGAAAGATAATATTATAATTATATACAAATTATATAATAATTGAAAAAAAATGACTAAAAAAACTTATAATTTGTACACACAAATAATTCAGATTGTATTTATTCATTCGTTCTATGTGGAATTTTGTCCTACTCTTCTAATATGTTCAAGATTCTTTAAATTCACTGACGGTATTAGCGGTATTTCTTAAGGATATAATGTAATATTTATATACTTATCTATAATTTTAAATACATATATAATTAATAATACATTAAATGTACTGGAACCTCCCAGAATTTTTTTTCAGTAATGTCAGTAAAAATGCTGATTTTTAACACAGACAGTTTGCATTTTTCTGTCAATTACATATATTTAAATATCTCAACTGGTTTCCATGGAGTTGTTTGAACGGCGAGATTTATTACAACAGCTTATTTTATTTTATTATATATCTCCAAATCTATAGGCGATAAAATAAAAATAAAATAATGTGTCAGATTGAGAATCTAATGATCTTTATTATTTGTATTTTTTTTACAAACTACCACTTCCGGTTGTCCAACTGATATCAGCTCATCCCATTAATGTTAGATTGAGGAATCCGTGGTCTTAAGTTTTATAGTTTTTAAGAAACCGTCCTTCGAATATCTACACACACACATACACGGACATCATTGGATTCTAGGATCCTTAAAACGTGTGTATTCACTAAAATTTTCAAAAAAAAAATATTTAGAAGATTTTTTTAAGAATCTGCTACTTCCGGTTGTCTAATTGAAACCAAAACCTTTTCAACTCTTGCCATTAATGTCCGATTGAGAAATATGTAGTTAAACAGGTATTAAGTCTTATAGTTTTTGAAAAATCTTCCTTCCAACACACACACACATTGTAAAAATATTAAAATCGGATTGTAGGGACCTTAAAACCGATACCTCTCTTGGCGAGAGGTAAAAATTGTTGAAATGTGTTAAAACTTTTAAGACATATATTATCTAGAAAAATATTATATTAAGTAATGTTTCCTCTTGCTTCATTTTATGGATGAAAGTGAAATTGTATAGTTGTCTTCAGCATCATTTATTGTGGAACATGACAGACACCTTTCATTAGTATGCTAATCGAGTCGGCATTCAACCATAATTGTTTCACGTCTGCCTAAATACCTCTAAATTACCCACGCAAACTTAATCAATTCCAAATGCCAACTAAATTCACCCATGTTATTACTGTGTATTTTAATTATCTTTAAGAATTTTTTTATGTTATTATTATGTTGGTCTGAACAATTGCGTCCTCCATAAGTTCTTGGACATAGTAAAAGTCTCCGTCTGATTCACAACTCGTTATTTCTGCCACACCTTTACAGCCAAATTCATAAAACATAAAACCACAATCATGTATTATTTACGACGCAGTATACATGAATATAAAATCTGGCGAAATTCATCGGTGTCTTTCATAAACTTTTTATTGTCTTTTGATTGTTTCATTCATAAAAAAAACTGCGAGTAAAATCAACCACTCATCTCATCTTTAATGTATGAAGTTGAAATTTCAACGACATAGCTGTGAATTCTTCGATCGAGAGTGCGTGGACATTTTCCCATCGGCTTCTGTTAATTAGCGAACTTGGTACGAAGAACACAGCACCTATTACCATAAACGATTTGCTAACTATATATGTGTTTATTTCTCGGAATGTCATTGTTCCAAGAAAACAGTATTGTGGAGATAATGAATCTCAAGAATTATTTTGAATATTTGCTGTTTGATGTTTACAAAATTGGTATCCGTCAGATGTCTCAGCGAATGAGATAATTGTATTTTCAAATTCTATTGGAATATTTAATAATCCAATTTTGCTTATTTTGTTATTTTGAAAATATTGGTTATCATTTTCATTGTTGTAATCAAAGTTTCTTTGTTGTTATTAAGCATTGTTTTATTGTAAAAAGCAGACTGAAGCAATATGCTGTAATTATAGCGTTTCCTTTAAAGCAACCAGCGCTTTTTTGGGCGAACTAATGACTTTAGAGAAAATGTGATATACAAAAAATCTGTAAAATTATTCATAAACAAACTATGCAAATTGCACTTAATACTAACATCGTCTTCTTCTTTAGCTTTCCCCATTCGTTAGGGGTCGCTATTCTGTTTTACGTGTCGTTCTCATGCAGTTCCTTTTCTCTCAAGTCTTCCGAAATACAGTCCTTCCATCTTATCTTTGGTCTTCCTCTGTTTCTTCAACCTTGTATTATTCATATTTCATATTTATTCTTCATCCAATATATTCTCCATTTCTCCTCATGACATTTTCAAACCAAGGTAATCATGGCGCTTGTATCTTTCTAGAAACTTATCCTTACTTATCTTTCGGTGTCTACCCCAACATCAACTTCAACATCCTTATCTTTGCTACATTAATTTACTTTTATTTATACTGACATCTGTCAATTTGAATTATATATTAGTAGTTTCCATGTTTAACATAGCTGGCTGATTTATAAAATTTAATTTCTTTAAAATTCTTTAACTCTATATCTATTGAATATAAAGTACAAAATGCAATCAAATCGTATAGAGAATAACATATTCTTTGTTATACTAACGTTAAATGTCAATAAATCAAATTTAACTGTTAAATCTTCAAATGAGGCTACTTCCCGTTCACCAATTATAATCAAAATCTAATCAGTTATTCTTCTAGATGTAAACTTGAGCAATACGAAAAAAATATAATTCTTGGAATCGTGGTATTGAAGTTATGCGATCCGAAAATTTTGTCGTAAATATGGTAAAATCGTATTATAGGGAGCCTAAAACATGCTTATTCACTAAAAACTCATCATTGAATTTTTAACCAAAGACAATACTGATTTATTACTCCATATCATTTTGAAAAGAAATATAGGTGCGATGATTCCTAGAGTACCGGCCAAAATATTTAAATAAATCTTAAATTTTTTCTCACAAACGTTAACATCTTAATCCCAATATTTACGCTACATTTTCACTATACATAATTTTCCACTTAATTAAATTCTGTCTAGTAGCTCAGTCTGTTTGACTACATTAAGTAGCGGAAGTCATGTCGTTCGCATTCGATCGTTTAGTAATAATAAGAGTTTAAACTTTAAAACCTTCAGAAACGATGAATAGACTTAGCCAGTGAATCTTATGAAGAGCAGGATGTGAAAAATAACACCAGAAGAAAAAGGCAACACTGACCGGATGCTGCCGATGGGATTAGTTTCATTACAATCAGACTAATTAATTGCTGTGGTATTAGGTAGGTATAAAAGACGTGCTCTGAATACTGATCTATAGTTTTTGTTGAGTTTTTTTAATGGGAATATGAAGAATGGCTGTAGAGTGTATAAAAAGTAACTGTGCTTCCCATATTTCAAATTATTGATTACATGAAATAGTGGAATAAGATCACAAGTAATACTGGCAATTGAAGTCCAAAATCGTTTTTCTAACCTTCCCACACACATACATACACACACACACACGCACACACACACAGACATCATTGTAAAAATATTAATATCGAATTGTAGGGACCTTAAAATGTGCTTAATTGGATATGCGATTTTTAGCATGAATCTAATACCTCTCTTAGCGAGAGGTTTATCTGTCATGTTAGGGTAATTTCTGTTTCAGTTAACAATTATCTACTTATTTAGAACATACGTAAAAGACTCTTGAAAAGCCACATAAAGCAGATAAAAAACTGGGAAAGGGCACCCACAGTTTCATATCGGATAGACATTCCTGGTCTTAGTTTGTAAATATTAAAAATATCGAATTAAATGTATGTATGAAGCCATCAGATGTGAAAAAATAATCCTGATAAAATAAAGTCTTTATCCATGCGACAATAATTGATTAAGTAGCAATACCAAAGAACCAATAAAGATACGGTGTCGATGTATAACCTGTAATGTTCACATAATCCGCGTGTGTGATTTATAATTTGTAGCTGGACCAATGAAACGATAGTAGCTTTCTACAATGGCCCTGTAGTTGTATCGCTCTGGTTTTCTGACACAAATCAGGATTTATAACAGGGCCTGAATGTGTCTGTTTCCCGCATAATTTTGTCAAGGCCCTACACTGCCCACTATAAGTAAACACCTTTTGATAAAAGATATGTGTTAATATCATTTTGTTTTTACCTTCCGTCACCTATAGATAAGGAAGGTATTGTCTTTGTCAAAAAATTCAAGGATGCGTTTTTAGTGAAGAAGCATGTTTTAGGGTCTCTATAATACGATTTTACCATTTTTACGATGATGTCTGTATGTCTATGTATCTCTATACGCCAGTAATGAGAACCTGTTTGGCGCCAAGGATATATTTATTTATATTTTTAGTTGAAAAAATAAATATGGATAAACATTCCAGTATAGTAACGAGTTAAATGATCTTATTTATTTATTTATTTTTGTTAATGACTATAAGAAATGACTATGAGAAAAACACAAAAACTATAGCTAACTGTCAGAGATATAGACAGTGTTTAAACTTATATAAATGATACCAGCTAGAGTTCTGTTAGCGGAAACGTTGTTTTATTTTTTACGTTCGCATTCGTGAGCTGCCTCTCTCATACAAACGAAAATGGTACAGGTGTGGTTCAGATTTATGATCTGCAGCCGAAATAAAACCAGATAAACTTTATACAAGCTTACGGCGAATGGAGGAAGCGCTTTATCAAACAACAGGTGACACTTTATATAGCAAAAAATATCTTTCCAAACAGTGTTAATCTTAGAATTATGAAAAAACTACTAACACCAAAACATAGAATAAAATTACGGCTTCCTCAATACACTCTGAAACTTACATTTTTACCTTCCGTCACCTTTAGGTAAGGAAGGTATTATCTTTGGTCAAAATATTCAATTATGAGTTTTTAATTAATAAGTGGGTTTTACCATTTTTACGATGATGTCTGTATGTGTGTATGTATGTCTTTGTGTGTGTATGACGAAAGTTTCGGATCGCATAACTTCAATTCCACCAAAAATTATATTCCTTAAGTTTACATCCAGAAGAACAACTGATTAGATTTTGGTTATAATTGGTCAACCGGAAATAGCCTCATTTGAAGATTTAACAGTTAAATTTGATATATTGACATTTATCGTTATTATCACTTAAAGAATATAAATATTATTCTCTGTACGATTTAATTGCATTTTATACTTCATATTCAACAGATATAAAGAATTTTAAAGAAATTAAATTTTATAAATCAGCCAGCTATGCTAAACATGGAAACTACTAATATATTCATATAATTCAAATTGACAGATGTTAGTATAAATAAAAAGTAAATTAATGTGGCAGATATGAGGATGTTGAGAATGATAGAATAAGTGTTAGAAGTATATAGAAAGATACAAGAGAGACGATTACATTGGCTTGAACATGTCATGAGGAGAGATGAAATATACAGGGTGTCCCTTAACTTGGTGCACAAACTTTAAGGGCATATAATACTGATCAAAATGAGTAAAAAAAGCTCAGTCAAAATGTGTCCGATCTTTAATAGTTTCCCAGATATAACGCAGTGAAAAATGAGTTTTTACGAGATTTACCTTTGCTATCTCGAAAACTATAAGAATTACGATTTTGATTAATTGAGACTTTTTGTTTACCTTTGAGAGGTAATCTTAGATGGCCTTTTGTTATTTTATAAAAATCAAAAGTGAAATGTTGTGGCGACCTTGGTCAATATTTAATTTTCATATAACTACGTAACTATAAGAAATTGAGAAAAATGTTTCATATAAAATTTTATTGTTTTTTATAGTCTTTTTACTGACATAGACAAAATTTTATTCGAACGTTATCTTTGTCAGTTTTTCTTAGATTTTTCGCTCTTCTCGGAAACAGTTGAAGATCATTCCTATGTTGATGAAGCTTTTTTATTCATTTTGGTCAGTACTATATGCCCTTAAAGTTTTTGCTCGAAGTTAAGGGACACCCTGTATATAGCAATAGAAGGTAGAAGAAACAGAGAAAAACCAAAGATAAGCTGGAAGGCTGTATTGCAGAAGACTTGAGAGAATGTAAACGACACGCAAAACAGAAATGAGTGGAAGAGGAAAATAAAAAATAGCGACCCCTAACGACTGGGAAACGCTCAAGAAGATGTCAGTGTCAAGTGAAATTTGCATATTTTGTTTATGAAATAATTTTACTGCAAATTTAGAATCTTTTGCAAGAAAATTTAAGTATGGAATTTATATATAATACACAAGATTGACGGAAGATGTTTTAAGTTTGCTATAAATTTCGCAAGTGTTCTCAGTATTCGTGACCATGTTTTCATGAGAGTTATTTTTTTGTTGTTGATATCGTGTGTGGTTTGTTTTGAATCCAAATTACAACCTGGGATGATGTAAACATCCGATGATTAGATTCGTGACCAAGGTGTTAAACTATACGTGTAAATTGTAGGTTTTTTTTTCGCCTAATATCACGTTCTTATATTTACTATTATAGGATGACGTGATTTTTAATAGTAGCCTAGTAGTACCTACTTTCGAAGATTTTTAATGTTTGTTGTATTTGTATTTTAGGTAAGATATATGTATTATGAATGAACAATCTTTCTATCTATTAAAATATAATTTATTAAATTTCACTACATAAATAAATTTTCTAATACAATAAATTAATTAATAGTATCCATGGCTTGGTATCAAATGATGCAAACCTTCAGAGATGATTTCCTTAACATGTCCAACGGATGAATGGGATTCACCGCCCACCAAAACCTTCAGCAGCTCAGCAGCAGTGTGGATGAATCCATGCAAGTAATCTTTCTCATGGACCATGGAGTGTTTAAGATGAACCAGCCCTTCGATGAGCCATCCAATGAATTCTTTCTTGAGCCAGAGAAGAAGCTCAACTTTGGCGCGGATACACTTGGCGAAGAGCTCGAAGATTCCTTCAGCGAGAACGGATAACAGTTCGGAGTGACCGGATTCAACGTGATGACCGGCATATGGATGGTGGAGGTGGTGAGATTCAACGGCAAAAGATTTTTTGTGGCCGTGGATGTAGGCAGATGAAATGCCGAACAGGCACACAGCCTAAACAATAAAAAACAGATACAATTTTAATCTAAATAATAGTATGAACTACAATATATTTATAAAATATTTGTTACTTACCAAGAAGATAATGGTGATTTTGCTCATTGTTGAAGTTGTTTGTTGTTCTGGTACTGTAATATTGAACAGTTGAAGACACTATGATTATTTTGGCATTATGCTAGGCTTTTATACTAATTTGTTAGGGGAAAGTGGCCTTAAGAATCCAAAAAGTCATTAAGAATAGAAAGTAAAGGGTTTGATTTTCAAAAATGTCACACACACACATTTATTATTAGTACAAGCAAAATTATTATTTTTATTGTATATCTTATATGTTAACAAAACACATTATTTTTGTTATGTAAGGATATAAAATAATCACATGGTTGAATTCATATATATATATATATATATATATATATATATATATATATATATATATATATATAGCACTTCTGTCTCTTAATATGTAATCAAAATATGCAAAAAAAAATAGATATCAGTACCAGTGAACATGTTAACTTTTGATTGAAAATCAATTTTTAAAGTTAAATTTATATATGACATGTTATATTTTCCTTGAGACTGATCATGCCATTCGATTCGGACTAGAAGATTTATTATTTCGGTTTCTAAAAGATCCGTGTGTACCAAATATTTGTATTTTTTATGATAGCTCTAAAGTTTTGACAAATTCCGTGCACTATACAAAAATTACGTTTGTTTGTATACGCGCCGAGTAATTGCTCAAATCTGATATAAGCAAATAAGAGAATTAGAGTACTCCTACATATTTAGAGTAAGATAAACGAACAGACCTTTAATAGATTGTATTTCTGAAGACAATGCCTTAATTTTAAGGTCGTTTTTGTTGAGAGCTAATAGCACTTTGATTTAGGATTATTCAACATGTTGAGCAGGCCAGGGGTTTTAACAGCCAATTTTTTCAGATAGTGGTTAAGATTGCTCAATATTTAAACCATACCAGAAGTCCTAAAGACGATTATTACCTGTCCATGCAGTAATTATTTAAATTCATCTTTGATGTATGTAGAACCGCTGAATGATATAATTTTGTAACACTGTTGTAGTATCACTGCATTATAGTTTTTCAGAATCGATTTCATATCCACAAATACTTCTTTTAAACAACTATCATAAACTATCTACCAATCTTGTAAAAATCATAATAATAATCGATGGTTTTTAAATATTGTATTTGGATGTATTTTGGAGGGGTCAAATTTGTATTTGATCAACGAGTTATTTATAAACGTTGACCCGTTCATGACTAGGCCTAGTTAATTTACACAAGTAAATGGTTTGTTTGATATAAAAAAACTGATTATTTATAACAGATTAATTGTTATGGATGTAGATTTTGTAATAGGTTGTAAATAATACAACTGGATTTTGTTGCAAATACCGAGCCTAAATCGTTCATCAGAACAGTACATTAGAGAAATTAACTACTGAAAAAGCGTTTTTAATAAAATATAGTGTGTTCGCCGATAAATTGAATAAACTTTAATAAAAAATCATTATCAATTAAATGGAATAGCAATTACACATGATATCGGGCGGCTGTTTGTTCATATTAGAATTACAATAAATTAGCTACAGCACACCAACAGATTAATATTAGTCGTATAAACCTTGGATGGAAATAGAATCAACGCAAACCTAATTGCATTCCTTATTACATATAGGCAATTACAATAGAGAGCAGCAGTAGCAATTAACATACCTCTACTGCTAATCTACATGCATAGTAATTAGTCAATTGTGATGTATTGGCACAAACCGATAAGAAATTAATTCAAATAAATACACACAGATTATTGAAAAAATAGGAACAAATGGTTATTTTCTTATTAATAATGCCAGTCTTTTGGAGATGGTTTAAAAGCCGAAACCACGATAAAGATAATAAACCTTATAAAACTTTGCCAAAGTGTTAATTATTTTACCTTATTAAAATGTTTCAACGGCCGAATTCAACATTCCTTAATCATGAGTTGATCCACTGATCAACACTGATTCTGAATCAATTCAATTCATCATTAAAATCATGCTAATCTACTGATCAAATGCAACGATCAACTGATTCGTCATACACCTTAATTTTAACATTTATACCTGTCAAGATTCTGGCTGTCGTATTCATTTGTAACTATGTCTCATGCTTCTTGTTTACCTTTACTTAACACTACATTGGTCTTATTATTTTCAAATATATTTTCGTAGCTTTTATTTTCATTGTATTTAAAAACAATCCTTTATTGGGATCAGTGTATTTTCTACTTATATCAAAATAAAGATATAATATTATTATAATAAAATTATAAAAAAATATTCTTTTTCTTCTTAAATATTATTTTAGAAATGGAAACAAATCGTTTCTCCTTAATATTACATTTCAAAATCAATTTTGACAACTTGAGTTTTGAAATGAATAATGACTAATAAAATAAATAAATGTTCATGTCAAATTACGTTAAATACGTGCAATATTATGATTCGTACAATAACAAATATTATATTTTTATTGTGAAATTAGTCATATTCATTGTTGTAATCAAATATTTCTTTGTTGTAATCAAAACTCTCTTTAAAAAGAACCGGGTTAGATTAATGTTAATTTAAGAATGATAGTAGTAAATGAATTATTTTTTGTTCTATACCAAAATATTTCTCGGGCTTGGCTTAAGCCTGTCAATATTTTGTAATTTAATTATTAAAAAAATATGTATAGTTTAATAATCGTACAAGGAAGTCATGTGGTGTCCACATCATATTTTTTTCTTTTAGTTCGTAAAAGATCCCTAGTAATCTTCTTTTGGAATATTTTCAAGCTAATTTTTGGGAGACTAAAAACTGTCAAAATTGTAAAATTAATTTTTGGTGATTTAAAAAATTGAATTGGCTAACTGAACAAAACCAAATTTAAATTTTAATTTAAAGTATTGCTGGTGTAACTAGGTATTAGTTTCAGTCGTGTCAAAAATGTTATTGGATTCCTTTGCAAATAAATATTGAGATAGGGTGTAGACTATATTTATTAAAAGATATATTCGTAATTAGTGTGTCTAATTGGCTGTATACTTCGCGTGAAGTTGGCGCCTCGTAATGGGAAACGCCTTGCGAATATCAACTACACTAACTATAGGCCTATTACTTACCTAGGTAGATTTACATATGTGGCCAATTACACTCAGCCACACCGCTATATCTATAGTTTTTATTTGTAAATGTAATTCATTTATCACCTGTCAAATACATATTTTATTTATGCTATTTATCAAATGCATGTGATGTGCTCTCATTCATTATTTTATATGAAGCAAATGCGTTGTTAACTGGAATAAAATTAATAAATTAACTAATACGAACAGTTATAGAATACATATATTTACTTAAGTCATTGGTGTTCAAGCTTTTAGATTTTCTGGGTCGTATCGCCCAACAAAAATTTGCAAATAACGCATATAGAATTAAATATTTATTTATGACTACAATCCTATGACTAGCTATCGTTGATCCAATCAAGCTAGATAATCATTATTATTGTTGTTTTTGACAATGAGCAAGTAGTAACCGAAATAAAAAATCTGTTGTAGCTAGCACAATACCTGTCGCCACCTTCCATTTTTAGTTACATAGATATAGGGCGCGAGCAGTCATGTGACATACATTAGATGTAAAAAAGTTCATTAAAAATTTCAATATTTTCTAAATTCACGTAGTTCATTTGTCACCAGGAGTGTGGGATTTACTTGTCGGGGAAAATAAACCATATGGAATTGGATAATCACTAAATTTATGATATTTGACATCTAGTACTAGCTATTATTATGATACGGTCCTCCATATTTGCTTGTCAACGCCAACAAAGTCACATGACTGCTCGTGCCCTATTGTATTTAACATTTCTTGTATACCTACACTCTACACCAAAAATTCTACTTATATCTAATATTTACATTTAGATTTTTAAATTTTAAAATTATTCTATGAAAAAAATTGTCCTACTTTTCTAATTTTTCGAAATTTATCCAATTCATAGTTAGGATTGACAGTATTTTTGAACG
Source organism: Harpalus rufipes (assembly GCA_951394225.1). Classification (NCBI taxonomy): domain Eukaryota; kingdom Metazoa; phylum Arthropoda; class Insecta; order Coleoptera; family Carabidae; genus Harpalus; species Harpalus rufipes. The sequence goes on along the minus strand of OX596289.1, from coordinate 27,700,978 downwards.
GTATATGTAATATAACTATAATTTTAAATACTTTATTATTAATACAGTAAGAAATCTTCAGTAATGTCTTTGGATTTATGACAGTGACATTTATCTGTCAGTTACAAACATTTGTTTCCATGACATTATTTGGACTGCGAGATTTATTACAACAGAATCAGATAGAGAATTTACTTTTCTAGCAAGAATAAAAAATTTCAAAAAATAATATTTAGAAGATTTTTTTAAGAATCTGCTACTTCCGGTTGTTCAATTATTACCAATACCTTTTCAGCTCTTCCCAGTAATGTCCGATTGAGAAATACGTAATTAAACCGATATTAAGTATTATAGTTTTTGAGAAATTGTCCTTTCACACAGACACACACAGACAGACATCATCGTAAACATGTTATCCCCAAAAATATTTCTGTTATTTCGCATTCTTTCCATTTGATCTGCAATAATTGCTTGATTACCACAGAACAGATCTTCATCTGGTTTGGTTGTTATCCTCTTGACAGTAGCCGGGCATGTTGTCGTTGTCGTGATTTGTTTGTGTCCTCAGACCCTCATTAAGCTACTGGAATGTTTCTTCGAATCCTGTACAATACACCAGATAACAACCACCAACGAATAAAAACAACGAGAAGCCAACGTCAGCTCACTAAATTGGATTAATGAACGGAAATGCTAACTGTGATTCAGGCTGGCTGAATAACGAAAGTTTTTTAAAATTTGTTAAAGACTACCTACATATGTTGGGCAATTAAAATTTTAATAGGAAATTCGCCACTGATTTTACTTCATATCGATAGTCCATAATATGTAGTCCACGTGGTAGGTAAGTACAGCACGTGTGGTCTCCACTTATTATTTTAATTACGTTACACTTCATATCCGATTCAATGCACCAATCATTGCTAGATCATTCGTAGCCTTATTATCAAATACATGATGCATTTCATTAATTAATACTATCATGGAAAAATAAATAAATTAAAATTTAATATAATCTCGTGCGGCTACTGAATTGCAAATTACATTAATTATAATATGTATTTCATATCATTAGGATTATTAATCAAAGTATAGGTGCACAAGTAAAATTTGCCGTTTGCGTAATTATACTATCATTGTAGAAACATTCGTTAACATTGGTCTACTATTATTTGGATTTTAGCAGAAAAGTCATCGCACCCCATAACTCCCAGACTTGCCCATATCATGGATTTTGTATTATGACAACATATTGGCTTACAGTTTATTAATTATTTATATTAATTATTATTTCTGTGACTTTTTCCTATGCCCGAAGAAGGGCGTTTTGCGACCACAGAGAAAATAAATGAAAAACCATTGAAAGAGCTGAAGGCTATACCACAAAGTACACTTGTGTGCAATAGAATTAAGAACAAGTTTTGCGACTATTTTTTGCAAATTTTAGTTGTATATTTCTTGTTTAATTGCTTAGCATCAGTTTCAATGAATGACAAATACCATACTTGATCGCTGTAAAATTGATAAATAAATAGAAAAACTTTCTTAGCACTTAGAGTAAAAATATCATTTGATAAATGTATATATAAAAATAACGGCTTTATTAAATGACCAAAATAGAAACATTTTGAAAAAAAATGAATAAATACATCAAAACTGAATATCCAAAACATCATTTCTTTCTAGTAATATGTCATGCTACCATTTTGAGCTATTACTTCATTCAATCGCCGAGGAATTGAATTAATCAATTGCCTTGTGTAATGCAGAACATCCGCCATTTCTTCTCAGGTATTTTGTACTGCTTCCCATAATTCTTCTGAGTTTTGAGGATAATTTTTTTACCTCTCGCTAAGAGAGGTATTGCATTCATGCTAAAAATCGCATATCCAGATTTTATTGAATAAGCACGTTTTAAGGTCCCTACAATCCGATTTTAACATTTTTACGATGATGTGTGTGTGTGTGTGTGTGTGTGTGTGTGTGTGTGTGTGTGTGTGTGTGTGTGTGTGTGTGTGTGGATGTGTGTGTGTGGGATGTTGGAAGGACGGTTACTCAAAAACTATAAGACTTAAAATTTGTTTAACAACGTATTTCCCAATCGGACATTCATGGGAAGATCTGAAAAGGTTTTGGTAATAATTGGACAACCGGAAGTAGAAGATTCTTGAAAAAAAATCTTCTAAATATTATTTTTTGAAATTTTTTCGTTGTAATATTAAAGAAAATTAAATTCTCTATCTGATACATTTAAATATTTTATTATATATTCCATAGATTTAGAGATAAAAGAAGTATAATATATAAAATAATCTGTTGTAATAAATTTGACAGCCGAAAGAATGCCATGAAAAATAGTTGATAATTTAAATTATTTGTAACTGACAGATAAATGTCAGTGTCAGAAATAATGAGTAATGAAAGAAAAATGTACTTGGAGAATCCCTTAGTTCTTGATCTGTGACTATTATGGAGATGACAAGTCTAGGTTGAAGGACTTAAATTTGTTTCAAACATTATGGGACAATGTACACCAGTACTATAGACTAGAGTAACTTTTAATTGCGAAAAAGCTATCAAATTCTTCTCAAGTAAGTTGTAAATATTGACAAAATTACACATCGATATAAGAATAATCGGAGTGCAATCTATCCGTCACTTTATTAAAGGGAATTAGTGTTATTTAGATATAACATGTATGAAAAAATAAAATGTAAAAGAAGATATGTAAGAATAGATGCACAATCCATATATACATTTTAGACCGCCCAAAATTAATGTTTTTACTAGAAGAATATGAAGAGAAAGTAAACAACGTTGTTCGAATTGAAAATTGCAGTTACCAGCCTAATATTTATATATGGTAAACTCTACTTTGTAATTTATTGTAACATAATTTATGGTAAAATATCTTCATGTTGAGACATGCTATTATTGAATAATAAAGAAGTTTATACGTCATAGATTTATATGAATATATTATTTGTATTTATAAAAATATTCTTTGCTTTATGCATACAGCCAGGTAAAATATACGGCGAGAGGTTATGTGCTGGCCACATCAGATTTTTTTTTATATAAAATTGTTGTTATTCTGGCCCATACATTTTCTATGAGATTGATATCTGGACTATTTGAAACTCATGGTAATATTTCAACATTGTTATTTTGAGACCAGTTTCTGAGTATGGACCGGGCAGTTGTCCTGCTGCCCATTCCATTATACCTAATCCATGACTACCTTGAATTTTGCGGTCTATAAACACGAATGTGACCATCATTGGTGGATTTGAATACCTTTTCGTCAGTAAATATTACTCGTTCCCAAAATGCTGGATCTCTGTGAACGTAATTTAATGAAAATGTAACACGAGCCTGTTTATTTTTATCTCTCGCTAAGAGAGGTATTGGATTCATGCTAAAAATCGCATATCCAAATTATATTGAATAAGCACGTTTTAAGGTCCCTACAATCTGACTGTCTAAATGACGCAGCATTTTAACATTAATAAGAAAATGACAAATTTACATATTTTCGTTGCTTGGCATCTTATCATGTCCACTTTAAACTATAAAGTATTTTGTGTGCTTAATTTTATTACACAGAAGTGTACATTCCACAAATGTTTTGCAGATATTAAAGAAAACAATGTAGTATTGATGAATAAAGTATTTCTTTTTGAAATAAATGTAAATTTTCTTTCTTTTATCCAAAATCATATTACACTTATATTATGGCGTATAAAATTCTTCTGTGGTGTGTTTTATTACATAATGATCCTATAAAATAGCTAACTTATCGAAAATGAACCTTCAAATTGCAATAAACACATTAAAATTTCGAGAAAATTACCCAAAAATGCATTCACCACGAAAATTACATATTCCATTAATATAACCAAATTGCACAGTACGAAAATTACCTTAAATTACCCATGGAATGCGGAGAGAAATTTTATTTAAATCGTACATTAAACTGTGTATAGTGAAGTCTTGATAACTTCACAAAATGACTGTAATTGATATAATCTACGTAAGTGGTGGAGAGGATGAGAAGAAGACGAAAGGAAGAAAAAAAAAGAAAATGATTCGCTGTGCCTCGGAGTCTGAGTTGATGATGTATGAGGCTGGTTCTTATCCCTTGTCTGTCAACGGCTGATTGCTGCCGAAATAACAAGCCACAGACCAATAAAAAGGTAACAAGTACATGGTTTTACCAGCCGTGCAAAACAGAGGCTTCAAAAATTGTTAACATCATTTCTTCAAAAGGTATCCGGGTTTCGATTTAGTTCTCACAAGGTGGATGTCCATTTTATAACAGATTTTAACATAAATTGCGAAAAAATAACATTTAAAAGTATTTTTAGAAGAAAAACTATTTTGAGCGTCAAGTAAACTGTCATTTCCTGTTATCCGAATTACACCGAAATGTAATGGTTACTTTCCATATTAGAATAAGGTTTTAAAATTTTCTGAATGATAGTATTTGAGTTAGAGCGTTCAGAGAATATATATATATATATATATATATATATATATATATATATATATATATATATATATATATATATATATATATATATATATATATATAATTAAATTACAATAGTTAAGACTTTTTACCTCTTGCTAAGAGAGGTATTATTGCATTCATGCTAAAAATCGTATATCCAGATTTTATTGAATAAGCACGTTTTAAGGTCCCTACAATCCGATTTTAACATTTTTACGATGATGTCTGTGTGTGTGTGTGTGTGTGGATGTGTGTGTGTGTTTGTGTGTGTGTGTGTGTAGGTGTGTGTGTGTGGGATGTTGGAAGAACGATTACTCAAAAACTATAAGGCTTTATATTTGTTTAACTACGTATTTCCCAATCGGACATTCATGGGAAGATCTGAAAAGATTTTGGTAATAATTGGACAACCGGAAGTAGAAGATTCTTGAAAAAAAAAAATCTTCTAAATATTATTTTTTGAATATTTTTCTTGGTAATATTAAAGAAAATTAAATTCGCTTATCTGATACATTTAAATATTTTATTATATATTCTATAGATTTAGAGATAAAAGAAATATATATAAAATAATCTTTGTAATAAATTTTATAGCCTAAATAATGCCATGGAAAATAGTTGAAAATTTAAATTGTTTTTCTGGGAAGTACATACATTATATTATGTCTTAATGTATGAATAGTTAAATATTTAATATTATAGGTAAATTACACATACCCTTCAGAAATACTACTGCTCCCGACAATGAATTGGAAACATTTCGAAAAATTAGTAGGAGTAGGACAAAATTTTCTCATAAAATGAATTTAAAATTAAATATAAGGAATAGGTATAAGTATCACTTTTGGTGTAGAGTGTAGGTATACAAGAAATGTTAAATACATTAGGTCGCGAGCAGTCATGTGACTTTGTTGAACTTGACAAGCAGATATGGGGGCCCATGTCAGACTGATAGCTAGTAATTATGTATATAGATGTCAAATATCATAATTTCTCATTCTAAATTTAGTGATTTTCCAATTCCATGTGGTTTATTTTCCTCAGCATGTAAATTCCACACTCCTGGTGACAAATTAATTACGTGAATTTAGAAAATCTTGAAATTTTTAATGAAATATTCTGACATTTGACATCTATGTACATAATTACTAATTGTCATTCTGAAACAGGCCCCCACATCTGCTTGTCAAGGCAAACAATGTAACATGACTGTTCGCGCCCTATATTTATGTAACCAAAAAAACGTTTACCAAGCGTCATATCATGGTCTCTTAAAGCTGTCATGGAAACATCCTATAAGGATCAATTTTGTTTTACGTAATTGGAAATAATTTTCAAGCTTAAGAGCGGTCGGAATCAAATCCGAGCTAACCGGATTACAGCCCACTTAAATATATGTATATACATTCACCACCATTCGTAAAAACTTATGATTTTCATTATTAATAACGTTGCATATTGCGATTTAATCACTGTTGTCCTATTATTTACAATTTATTATCCTTCGAACTGCTAACCATGATTGTTTCCAGTAAGTCATTCTTATCTCCTCTGCTTCAATCCGTTATAACAACTTATAACGTACGAGAATTGGATCATAAACTTTCATCCTTCATTACCAGACTCCAGTTTTAGTATCTTTAATCTGCGAGCGCAAAAAAAGTCAGCAGCATTGTTACACTTCGTTTAGCATTCATCATGTATGCAGTGGTCGTAGTCGAGTCGTGTGGAGTGAACCGGTGTCAAGAGAAATGGACAGAAGACATAGGATAAATTTAAGAAGATTGGTGATGGTTGCGTGTAGAGGTTATCTGATCTGCACATGTCATGGGAATGTAATGGATGACGAAAAAAGATGGAAGAATTTCGACGGAGTTTTTTTTTTATAATGTACAGGTGGATTTCTAAAAAATATCTGATGTGACCAGCACAATACCTTCCGTTAATTATTCTGTGTATTATGTACATATTCCATGCTTAAATTTTCTTGCAAAAGATCCTATAGTCTTCTTCATTAGCTTACCTTATTCGTTAGGGGTCGTTGTTTTTACCTTCCGTCACCTTTAGGTATGGAAGGTATTGTCTTTGGTCAAAAAATTCAATGATGAGTTTTTACAGAATAAGCATGTTTTTGTAGTCGCTATAATACGATTTTACCATTTTTACAATGATGTCTGTATGTATGTATGTGTGTGTCGCATAACTTCAATACCACGATTCCAAAAAATATATTTTTTTCGTATCCCTCAAGTTTACATCCAAAAGAACAACTGATTAGATTTTGGTTATAATTGGTGAACCGAAAGTAGCCTCATTTTAAGATTTAACAGTTAAGTTTGATTTATTGACATTTACCGTTATTATAACTTAAAATATTATTCTCTATACGATTTGATTGCATTTTATACTTCATATTTAATAGATATAGAGTTAAAGAATTTTAAAGAAATTAAATTTTATAAATCAGCCAGCTATGCTAAACATGGAAACTACTAATATATTCATATAATTCAAATTGACAGATGTCAGTATAAATAAAAAGTAAATTAATGTGGCATATATGAAGATGTTGAAGTAGATGTTGGGGAAGACACGAAAAGATAGGTAAGGAAATAACTCTAGTGTTACAAATTTCTAGAAAGATACAAGCGAGATGATTACATTGGTTTGAAAATGTCATGAGGAGAAATGAAGAGTATATTGGATGAAGAATGAATAGCTTAGTAATAGAAGGTTGAAGAAACAGAGGAAGACCAAAAATAAGAAGGACTGGATTGCGGAAGACTTGAGAGAAAAGGAACTAAATAAGAATGACACGTAAAATAAAAATGAGTGGAAGAAGAAAATAATAAAATTAGAATCTTTTATAAGAAAATTTACGTATGGAATTTATATATATTACACAGGATTGACGGAAGGTATTGTGGTGGCCACAATAATTTTTTTTATTTTCTTCTTTTACTCATGTTTTGCGTGTCGTCCTCATTCAATTCACTTTCTCTCAAATCTCCCGCAATATATTCATCCGCATTACAGTCTTTCCATTTTATCTTTGGTCTTCCTCAGTTTCTTCTACCTTCTATTACTAAGCTATTCATTCTTCTTCCAATATATTCTTCATCTTTCCGCATGAATATATCTTGTATCTTTCTAGAAACTTTATCAGTCGAGCTATTTCCCTTACTTTTATCTGCCATATTCATTTTCTTCTCATTGATACTGACATCTGTCAATTTGAATGACCTGAATATATTAGCAGTTTCCAAGGTTAGCATAGCTGACTGATTTATAATTCTTTAACTCCATAGTTGCAATTAAGGGTACTTTCGGTGGAACAGCTACTTTAAATATAATTTTCGACAATATCTCGTGTCAAATTAACATTTAACTAAATACTTTTAAATTAAGACATACGTTTCTTTGTTTATTGCTTGTTCCGAGTTAGTTTTTCTTTTTAACACAGTGTATTTTTAATCACTGTCTTTCAAATATTGATAACATTGATATATTGGTCGCTCATAGAAAACCATTACATGTATAGTATGTAGTGGGTAGCTACATCTCAGCTACTTCAGCTAATCTGTTGGCTTATGGGTCTATATCACGCAATCATAATCATATACATAAAATATTTTGTTGCGAGTTGAAACTAATTCATTACACCCAATTAATAACCGATCCGAAACTACCTCCACAACATGAACTAATTCATGGGTTTCTGCTCCTAATTGTACCAAATATATCATACTTGACATTAATCTATGATGATTTATTTATTTCTGAAACTAGTTTTATATTAGATTATATATTATCTTTTATAACGAGTGTAATGAGATGTTGAGAAATATTTGGAAAGTTTTTATTAATAAATTTATATTAATAAAGCTGAAATGACGTTAGTGGCTAGCAATGTCTAAAACACTATAAAGATTTTTATAAATTTTTACAATAGCTGCTTTTTATTGAATCAGTACAGCAGATGATCATATTATTAGAGCCTCATCAAGAAAAGTATGTTTTTACCTTCCGTCACCTTTAGGTAATGAAAATATTGTCTTTGGTCAAAAAATTCGGTGGTGAGTTTTCAATAAAAAATACAATTTTTACGTATTTTTCTTCCTTATATCTCTAAAATATGCAGACTTGATTAAATTTTCGTTATAATTAGTCAACCGGAAGTACCCTCATTTGAAGATTTTAACAGTTTTTCTTGAAAAAATGCTGTTAAATATTATTTTTTGACATTTAATGTTATTATAAATATTAAAGAATATTCTTATCTATACGAATTTATTGCATTTTATATTTCAAATTCAATGGATATAGAGTTAAAGAATTATAAAGAAATTAGATTTTATAAATCAGCCAGCTATGCTCTAACCATGGAAACAGCTACTATATTAAGAAAATTCTGACAGACTTGAGTGAAAAGGAACTAAATGAGGACGACATGCAAAACAGAAATGAGTGGAAGAAGTAAATAAAACATAGCAACCCCTAGCGAATGGAAAAAAGGTAAAGAAGAAGACGATGTCAGTGTCAAGTGCAATTTGCATAGTTTTTATGATAATTTCACTGGAAATATAGGATCTTTTGCAAGAAAATTTATGTATGGAAATTGTACAAAATACACAGGATTGACGGGAGGTAATGTGCTGACTACATCAGATTTTTTGCATTAACGTTCAATTTATATTTAAGATATCATGAATGAATTAATAAATTGGCATAAAAACCGTTTTCATGACTTGATCCCTCACGTCATCAATCGTAACTGTATGACACAAATCGCCAGGGGGAGGAGGTAATTGATGACATCATGTTCTCGGGTGAAATTCATACATATCAAAACTGGAAACTGGCAGTATATAGTGTGCATATTATTATTCAACAAAATTCGAAGTTATTCGTAATAATAAATCAATTGAATAATTATATGTCAAAACTTACAGTAGTATAATAAATATCACATATTGTGTCAGTTTTGTTATTTATCAAAATACGAAACATAAATATTTATTTAATAATAATAAACGAATTGAATAAATACTGTCCAAAAGCAATAAGTTGCAATAATTGTCGGAAATCTTAGAAACACCGTCTTTGCAATAGAAAAATACACAATGTAATACCAAAAATCAACAAAACTACCAACACACAACAAAACATAAATTATCGACGCCAAAATCATCTTTATTACATGATTGACAAAATGACATGAATATTCAAATAATTCAAATATTTGAAAATTACATTTGTTGCCGCAATTACAATAGTTTCTTTTTAATTCGTCGGTCGGACGAAGATAGCGTATACCCCTCTGAAACATCAACGAGAATGAGATAGCGAATAAAAGTCTCATATATATCATATGTGTACGACAAAGATGCTAGATAAAAGTTTAGTAATTCTTGCATCAGAAATTGATGACAAGCATGTAAAACAAAAATTATCTATGGGCATAGTTCTACTATCGGTTTAGCGTTGTACCTTTGAATATATAATACATATAAGAACGGCAACGTAATGTATTTAGATTAAATATTTCGAGAGAAGGTGCCATCTATCCCTCCGTATACGAATTATTTCTGAGTTAGTTCAAAAAATACATAATAGGTGGATGTTGCACAGTGTTGCCACGTAGCTACAACAACAAGACAAGATTTTATATAGGTTTTTAAGTTTGCTACTGTAAAGCAAGTATACATGCACATTGAAGATTCAAAATATATTATCTGGTTATTATGAGACAATATTTTTGAATTATTGATTATTGAATACCTTTAACAAATAGTATCTGGCAATGCTGTCAGCACGATTTACCGTAGTTCATAGTGTTGTGGTAGGAGTCACTAGCTATCTATAATAATTTTCTGAATAAAAAGAGACAGATATAGTATGTTGCTAGGCCATATGCGTTGCCGTTCTTATATGTATTATATATTCAAAGGTTGTACGCTTACTTAAATAACACTCTGTATATATTTTTTTAAATCTCTCTAAATGTTTTAGCGGTAAAGCTTTTAGGTGATTATAAAAATTACTACAATTAACAAACAATGTGTTTAAAAGTTAATTATTCTTGATACATGTCTTCAACTTAATTGAAGCAATGAAGATGTTAATGAAATCAGTAAAGTATACTCTTCTCTTCAGTCTTCAAGACTTGCTGATGTCGGAATTCGCGAACACTGTGGAATTTATGAGTCGATGTCCATGTAATGACTGCCTGCAATATCAACTTTACATTCTTTGCTGCCCATCCCGGTTATCGAATTATTATAACAGCCCGCTCTCGCTATAGTAATTAAAGTTAATTCCCGCAAAAACATGACCCGGACTAAATGTTCTTTTAATTGCCGGAAGGATCAGAATGTTAATCGATGTCGTACTGGGTGTTCCCAATGCTGAATATTTTAATTGCAGAATGTAAACCACGAATTATTAAATTTATACCAATGTTACTTAAGTAAAATTAATTATGTGTATGTTCTAAATAAAAATGTGATGTGTTTAATTGAAATTTAATTAAATTTAAATACCAGGTTCGGCACAAAAACACTCCTGTGTTGCACTCTCCACGCCAGCAATAAGTGCCGGTGAGGTGAAGCCTAGTATAGACTCGCACGGTACAAATATGTCGTCATCGTTACCGAAATGTGTGTACAAAGCAGATTAGCACACCCTTCAATGGGTATTATGCCGAATTGTATACGGTGGAATTCTTCCAGGCCATGCTCTGCAACTGAAGATTTTTCTGGCTGGTTCAATGCGAACGAACGCTGGTATTCATTCAATCTTGTAGAAATAGTTCTACCAGTCTGGGCCCTTTTTCTTGATCGTTCGTAATTACATTCGTATTCGTATTCGCTTTCGTTTTCCTGTTAGTAGTGATAGTAGTCTGTGTTTCAAAAATAAAATAAATAAATAAATATTTCATCACGGCATGTTACCCATTGCTGGGTGTGCCAATCTGCTTCGTATACAGATATCGGTAATGATGGAATATTTGTACCGTGCGGGCGCTTACCAAGCGTCACATCACGGGCACTCATTGCTGGCGTGGAGATTGCGCCACAGGGGTCAATTTTGTGCCATTAAAATGCGATGTAATTTTTGGCGTCGGTCGGGATCGAACGCGGGTCCCCAGATTCGCGACCAGACACTCAGGCACACGGCCACGAGACCCCATGGGTGTTTCAAAAATAATATTATATATGTCAGTGTCAATTGTATTGTCACATTTATTCAGATCACATACAAGTTAAGAGTTCACTTTTATCATATATTTATTAACGATTAATATTTTTTTTAACTTGTAAATGATGTGAATAAATGCTGCAATACAGTTGACACTGACAATGACATATCCAATATTGTTTTTGAAACACCGACTACTGTGACTACTAACATGAAAACGAACGCGAAACGAAATGACGAACGCTCAAAAATACGGGCCCGGCGGCCAGGCCAATGTAAACTTTCCCGCAGACACATGGAATCTGGTAAATCCCTGATGACTGAAGAGGGATGACGTCTTTAACTTGTCTCAACATATGTCGAATTTTAATATATGGAGAAAACGAAATCTTCATTCTTACGAAGAATTCTACCAATCGTGTCCGCGATATTTTTGACAGGAAGCGAAGCAAACAATATGTCTTTTTCATTAGCATAAACCATTTTTAATTTCTTTCATCTCGTCGTCTAATTTCTCTGAATGACAAATTTCTAAAGCTCTGCTCATTAGGCATTTAATTGTACCATATTTCTGAGAAGGATGATGATGTGAATTGGCATTAATATATTGATTAGTGTGCGCAGAGTTCCTGTAGACTGAATGTAGTAAAGAACCATCTTCTTCAACTTCTATGGTGAACTTAATATTTTCATGGATGTTATTCAAATTTTATTCTCCAATTTTTGTTAATTTGTTCATATTTGTTTGTATATCCATCATAATTAGTACATTAATTTTATTTCTATTATTTTCATTTGCATATTTCTTTTTCTGGTATTAAAGCAATTCCTGTTTAACTTTTTTTGTTAGTCAGTTCATATTTGTCTGACTGGTTTAATGAGTTTCCCACCTATTTCTCGGTTTGAAAGACCAGGCGTGTCGGGGATTTCTACATCTGCATCTCATACATATGTGCGTAACACCTCTGCATCTGCATGTTAATGAGTCATTAGCCATAGGTGCGTGTCTCCCGACCTATCAAGATCTGAAATGCAGCTACGAGTATGAAATGCTGCTGCGACGACTACACGGAATTAATAGCGAATTTATATGTAAATACCCGCATTAACTACTTACGTATTTATGGGAATATTATTTTATCTTATATATAATTATCTACTTAAAATAGAAGTATTTTAGATCTATCTCATCGCAGTATTAGGAACACTTTTATTTCATTTGTAGTGAAACAGTCCAAAATCTTACAAGACCAGACAAAATTAAAGACAAGAGTTTTTTTTATATGTTCACGAGGTTTGACATTAAAATGTTGCCTCTTGTTTATATCATTTTTCCCTTTCGCTAAGAGAGATATTGGATTCATATTAAAAATCGCATATCCAGATATTGTGCTGGCCACAACAGATTTTTTTATACGGTAGAGACCAGTTACTAAAAATCCCAGTCCGTTTCTCTAAACTAAACCATATATACAAAACTTGTAGTAGGTAATAACAATAGAATCAATTTGTATCTCCGCCCAAATCTGTCGAGTAATGTATTAAAAATAGTTGTTACACAAACCTACAAATCTATTATGTATTTAAAACATAACTTGAGCAATGTCTCCATTAATTCAAATAAATGTTAGATAGGTACTTATATTTCAACTTACTAAATTGCATAAGTTTTAAGCCATTCTTCAAATATATATTAATCACTTGAAGTGTCAGAGTAAACACAAAGAGTATATCTTTTTGATCTAGATCTAGAATATAGATATAAATGTTTTAGATCTGTAATCTGTAGAACACCAGGGGTGCCACTTCAAAAGGTATATAATCCCTGGTAAATGAATCATTGTTACTAAATGAACATTCCAAACACTCTATAAGAGATAAGGTTTATGTAATACAATGGATTTTAAAATATAATAAACAATGAATTAAAATAAAATCTAAAGATTGCATCTTCATGATGAGTTAGATGATAGAGGTAAAGTAGTCTTTAGCAGTTGTCAAAATAAAAGTGATACTTTACGGTTACCAAAGGATACGTAGGAATATTAATAATTCCAACATAATTTTTAATTGTGGAATGTGTAGTTTCCAAAATAGTGTTGGAGAGAAAATTGGATGCTCCTTCAAAAATCAGCTCTGGTCAGCATAATACCTCTCGCCAATTCTATTTTATTTTTCGGTTACTTTTGATTTTAGACAGTGACATTTTGTTGTTTCATTTTAAAATACTCCCTATAATGTTTATGTATGTAGTTTATAAATGAGTAGCTTAGTGTGTAAATTTACATAAGCTACAATAATAAATTCGCTCGTTCGTCAGACCAAATAAACTATAGCTAACCTTCCTGGAATCTCGCGTTTCTCAACATATTTTATATTAGTACCAAAGAGTATAATGTATGGATACTTCAGCACATTGTATACAAAGGGAAGTAATAAATAGTTAAAAATAAACATTTTTCTTTAATTTTATCTTTACTTTATAATGACTAGCCTGAATTAATGTGTTTTCTTTTAACTAATAAATATAAATTTTCTATGAACTAGGGCCGGTTTTATAAACGACAGATAATTTTACTTCCAATGTAAATAAAATTTCGAACTTTTGACGGTAATGTTATAAATGTCATAAAATGGATAAAATTGATGCAAATTTGTTAAGGAAGTAAATTTATTCTACTCTTTATAAAACCGGCGGTAAGACAGTAAATTCCGAAATAGTAGAATTCAGTAATAGTAATAACTCCCGACCTCTACATGAAAATTTTCCATGGTAATCAGTTGTTAATTTGTTACCTTCCGTCACCTTTAGTAAGGAAGGTTTTGGGGTCCCTAAAATACGAATTTGCTATTTTTACGATGATCTCTGTACGTATGTGTGTGTATGTGTGTGTGTGTGTGTGTGTGTGTGTGTGTGTGTGTGTGTGTGTGTGTATGTATGTGACGATCGTTTCGGATACCATAACTCCAATACCACGATTCCAAAAATTATAAATTTTTCGTATTCCTCTAATTTAGATTCATATGCAAACGTGATTAGATTTAGTTATAATTAGTCCAACGGAAGTACACTTAAATGCAATTTTTAACAGTTTTTCTTGAAAAAAACGCAGTTAAATATCATTTATTGAAATTTAATGATTATAAATTAAAAAAAATATTATTCTCCATACGATTTGACTGCATTTTATACTTCATATTCAATAAATATAGAGTTAAAGAATCATATAGATATTAAACTTCATAAATTAACCAGATATGCTAACCATGGAAACTGCTAATATATTCAGATATTCAAATTGACAGATGTCAGCATCAATGAAAAGTAAATGAATGTGGCAGAGATGAGGATGTTGAGATAGATGTTGGAGGAGACACGGAAAGATACGGTAATGAATGCAAGAATAAAGGAAATAACTAGTGTAAGAAGTTTCTAGAAAGATACAAGAGAGACGATTACATTGGTTTCAAGAGAAGAGATGAAGAATATATTGGAAGAAGAATGAATAGCTTAGTATAATAGAAAGTGGAAGAAATAGAGGAAGACCAAAGATAAGATGAAAGGGCTGTATCCCGGAAGACCTAAGGGAAAATGAACTGAATGAGGACGACACGCAAAAGAAGAAGAAGATGTCAGTTTTAAGCGCAATTTGCATAGTTAGTTTATGAAATAATTTTACTGGAAATATAGGATCTTCTGCAAGAAAATGTATGTATAGAATTTATACATAATACACAGGATTGGCGAAAGGTATTGTGCTGGCCACATCAGATTTTTTAAACTTTGATAGTATCTATGATCCATTTTTAAGTGTCCAGTATTAATATAAATGACCCACTATGATGGAAGACCCCATTATCCATTTTACAATATCGTTATGTTTAATTAAAACCATTTTTAGGTAATTCTTTATATAAGGCTTGGTATGTTCCTCTATCTCACATGTAAAACTCATTTACAGCTACAAAAAAATCCGATTTTTTTTATCTTTTCTTATTTAGCGAAGCGAGTAATCAAAAACGCAATTAAAAAACATAATTTTCAATTTACACTTTTTACAAACTTTTTTCACAATAATTTAATTTTTACTTGTAATAAAACTTTCAATTTTAACACTAATCAAATTTTGTTCGCAAAGAAAAACAAGTTATAAAAAACTTGTAAAGAAATTTGACGCGTTAGAAAAAGTTTCCTTTCTTAAGAGACAGTTCTCTTGATTACATACCTTATGTGAAGATCGCCGACTGACTCAGTCAGTTTTTTCACCTGTGTTTATTTTGTTTGATCGGTTGTTTTTTTTTGCACAGCCACCTGTGCTGGTCAATGTTCTTTTCTACCGTTGAACCGTTTACTTTTCAATACTAATTAGATTAAAATTGATGTTTTGTACACTGTCACGATTTGTATGCATCTCTGATTAATATATCATTTGAGGATTCAACAAATATAGAACCTACGTGCATGATCAAAATATCTTTCCACTAGTTTAAAATTGTTATTATTTGAAAACCATACCCAACAGGCTGAGGCCCAATTACAGGGTAGGAAAAAAGTGTAAAAATTAATTAAAATTTCTTGTAATATCATTCACTGAACAAAAAAAATCTGTTGTGCCCAGCACAATATCCCTCGCCACTTCCTTTTTTGGTTACATAAGTATAGGGCGCGATCAGTCATCTGACATTGTTGGCCTTGACAAACAGATATGGGGGTCCGTGTCAGAATGACAATTATGTACATAGATGTAAAAATATTCATTAAAAATTTCAAGTTTTTCTAAATTCACGTAGTTAATTTGTCACCAGGAGTGTGGAATTTACTTGTCGAGGAAAATAAACCACATGGAATTGGAAAATCACTAAATTTAGATTGAGAAATTATGATATTTGACATCTATATACGTAATTACTAGCTATCATTCTAACATGAGCCCCCATATCTGCTTGTCAAGGCGAACAAAGTCACATGACTGCTCGCGCCCTATTGTATTTAACATTTCTTGTATACCTACACTCTACACCAAAAATTCTACTTATATCTAATCCTTATATTTAGATTTAATCTAATTTTTCGAAATGTTTCCAATTCATTGTCAGGATTGACAGTATTTTTGAAGGGTATATGTAATATATCTATAATATAAAAAACTACTAATACATTAAGAAATAATGTAATTTATGTACTTCCCAGAAAAAGTCTTCAGTAATGTCTCCGGATTTCTGACACTGATATTTATCTGTCAGTTACAAACATTTTAAATTTTCAACTATTTTCCATGGCATTCTATCGGCTGTAAAATTTATTATAATAGATTATTTTATATATTATATTTCTTTTATCTCTAAATCTATAGAATATATAATAAAATATTAATGGATTCGACAGACAAAAGATTCAGTTTCCTGATCAAATCGAATGATTTATTTTGTCGAAAGCTTTTGATAGCTTGACAATTGTAAATATAAATTTTAAACTTACAAACCCTGAATAGGGGGTCACGAGACCCTAAAACCGCCACTCTAATTCAATAAATATATTTTATTTCATTTTTGTTGCAGTTTTATCAAAAAATACCACCTTGCCACATTTTTATTTTCCCAACTAGCTGTTGAAATATTCTCTCTTCTCTCTTGTAAACGAGTAACCTCATATTTCATCCTCAACCCCACAATTTTGCATCCAGACTTCAAAATTCAAATCATATTTTCACCAATCAACATCCAAGACGGCGTTGGGTTTGCGTGTTGTGTTGGTAGCACCTCGCTTGTTTATGTGTTCATTAGCGAAATTACAGGGCCTGCTGCGGTAACTCAAAGATGTTCGGATGGTACTTAATGGCGAAGAAACATGAAACGCGTCTCACCAGAAGGTGAAACATAAGTTGTTGAACAAAATGAATTAGTTGTTGTCAACATATTTAATATAAATTTGGTTTTTGGTCGTGTTGTAATAACACTTTATAAATTTTAATCTTCAAGAAAGGTATTTTGGTGGTACGAGAAAATATTTGATGAATATTAGTTATTACCGAAAACTTTTCGAGGACTCTGGGAAGGATCTGCTAGCCTCATATTGGAGGGATATTCCGGGCCTTAGTTATGTGTAGTATGTATGTATGTATAGTTAAAATTTTGAAAGATGTCCGATCAAGGTTATCTGTATCATAAACGAATTAACAAATTGGCATACATTTATCCCCCTCCTTTACAAAGGCTATAAGCGTGTACGATAAGGATGGATATAACACGCTTGTCTTTCAAAAATTCATATTATTGTTTCGACTAAGTTAGGACATTCCATTTTAAAACGATTCTCGTTGTTGATAATACTTTCGCTGTAACGTAAGTATATTTATTAATTCAGATATATTACCTTGATTCAAGCCTACAAATAACGTTATTTTCTGTCAGTCAGTGACACTGACATTGTGTCATTATCTTATTTTTAACATTTTTGAATTTTGAATGCTTTTACTGTAACATAAATTTTTATAATAATAAAATAACAGTAGTATCTTACGTACCCTCATAAAAACTAAGCAAACGACACTACTGAATTTGTCATAATGGACGGAGCAAAAATCTGAGTTCATACAATTCGTAGACGACCTTGATCGGACATCTTTCAAAAATTTACTGTATGTATGTATGTATCTTTTGTTTATGTAGAATAAGCCGCCCTTGTATTACGGCCAGAATTTAACTAAAGACTGGTTCGTTTATTCCCCATTAAAAAATACCTGGTTGTTGATAACATACGAGCGTGTGATAGTGCCAGGTAAAAATGCATTAATAAGGTGATACACATTTTGTTAATTAGAGCTTGTTACTGGCTGAAGAACTCAGGCGATAAGTAATGCAGTCGCATTCTTCGAACACGTGTACTTCATTAACCCTTCCTCATTACACATTTTGCTCTTCATTAAAGCCATTTTGCTTTAATTGCTCCACTAATTATTTACATTTAATGATAATTATGGCTCAAGTGATGTAAAATGAAACTGTTAACTTTGGTCCGGCCCAATTTTAAGTCTCCAAGTAGGGCCGACATATTTTTTCGGGTCTAGTCAATCAAATTCTAGTATGATGTAATATTTTGAAATTATTAAATGATATGACACGGTTCATTCTGAAATATTGAATCGCTTAATTGTGTAATTGCCTTGAAAGGTGTGGTGCATTGTGTGCTAATGGGATTTGAACCCGATTGTCGGCAAAATGAAGATAACACGCACCGACACACAAAGAATGTCATATGAGGTGTCTTGTTCTACTTACATACATTACAAGAATGTAAATAAATAATATGTATTTATAGTTGTCATATTGTTCATTGGATACGGTTTACAGAATTTCTAAAAGGTGAAATCAATTGTGTCTTGTGGCCGCGTGCCTAAGTGACGACAAATATTTAGACTTTTTAATGGCACAAGATTGACTCCTGCAATGAGTATCCGTGCGGTGACGCCTGGTACACGCCCGTACGGTACAAATATGTAATCATTATTACCGAAAGCAGATTGGTACACCCAGCAATGGGTAATATGCTGTGATGATATATTTTTTATATAATCTATTATTGATAAATGTAACTCGCATAAATTAAACTATAAATAAGAGTATATCAATGATATGAATGATTATGATGTTAAGGTACATCAGTACAATTTTCCCAGCATATTACTAGAATGATGTGAGTAAATATATGATTGTAAGTATGAAATCTAATGTAAAAGTACACGATGAACGTGTTGCATATCGACATGTGATAAATCATATACGGAATATTATTCACACGAACCATCACATATCATTATCATCAGCTGTGATTTATACACTTGTGTACTGGAAGCCATATATGAGTATGTATACGAGTACCTACGTGTACTCAGTTTCATAGAAAAGGTATTCCATATGGCAAATAAAATTTACATTATTATTGTTTGCGTTAATTTATCTGTCATTTCAAAATAAGTTACTAAACTAGTTAATACCGGTACAAAAAGAAGGCAGCTCCAATTTTATACAAATTTCAACTTTGCCAGACACATTAAGAAAATATACCATTAATGCAAGAACGAGGCAGCTCTGATAATTTGTGCGGAAATTATATAGTGTTGCATACGTATTTTACTTTTTGTACTTGCATTCTGTTCCTTGGTTACGTAGGGTCGGTTGTTCCATCTATTGTTAAAAATACGATTAAAATTTATTGATAACTTCAGTTTGCGTTGTTCCACTTGCAGTTAAAAGTTGCCAATAAGATAAATTTTCGTTAACCGCGAGATAACTAACAGTCAGTCAAATTGCCAATTAAGAGTTTTACCTTTGAATATATAATACATAAAAGAACGGCAACGTAATGTATTTAGATTAAATATTTCGAGAGAAGGTGCCATCTATCCCTCCGTATACGAATTAATTCTGAGTTAGTTCAAAAAATACATAATAGGTGGAAGTTGCACAGTGTTGCCACGTAGCTAGAACAGCAAGTTAAGATTTTATAAAGGTTTTTAAGTTTGCTACTGTAAAACAAGTATACATGTACATTGAAGATTCAAAATATATATTATCTAGTTATTATGAAACAATATTTTTGAATTATTGATTATTGAATACCTTTAACAAATAGTATCTGGCAATGCTGTCAGCACGATTTACCGTAGTTCATAGTTTTGTGGTAGGAGTCACTAGCTATCTATAATAATTTTGTGAATAAAAGGAGACAGATATAGTATCTTGCTAGGCCATATGCGTTGCCGTTCTTATATGTATTATATATTCAAAGGTTTTACCCAAAGAATATCGAACCTAGTGGACACGAATGAAAACACCAAGTGAGGAGACAGGAAATGGTTGTGTTGTTTAGGCCGAGATAGTGCTAACCTAACAAAAATTGGCGCTATTTGTTAGCGCAAGATGCGTACTGAACTAATACAAATAATTATTAAATATTCTTTACATTTTCATACTGTGTTTTGATTATTAAGAATACGCACAAATGCATATAATAATTTCTATTAAATGAATAGAATTTTGATATTTTGGTACAAAGTTAAAAGACGGTAGAAAAATAAATGTTAGTACAGCCACGTAGCCAGGGGAGGGGCTCGAGGGGCTGAAGCCCCCCCCCCCGAAATTCTTATAAATTTCGTTTACATCTATCCAAAGGTATCTATCATACTATCTAAATTTGAAAAAGTGAAATTTCATTTTTCCGTAGTACACGACTTATAACTGTTTGAAACAGTGAATATTCACTACGAGAAAGTGAATATTAGCTTTTTGAAAACGTGAATTTTCACTTTGGAAAAAAGTTAATTTTCTTAACACGCGCGGGATAAAGCCCACTTTTCCAGCCCTTCGGGCTGCAAAAATGGCCTTCTCCCGCGTTTGTCACGAAAAATTACTTTCGTTACACGACGGAAAAGTCGATTCCTCACGAGTGTCATTTAGAACTCAGCTTCGCCTCGCTCCGAAAGTACACTCATTTCGGAATACGAACTTTGCCGTCCTAGTAACGAAAATACCGACATTATGGCTGGGAGAAAGATCAGAAGATTACTTTTGTAGTTGCGGCTTTTTAAAACTTAAATTTTTTGTTTGTTCTAAAAACGGTAAAAATCTGTGTTTCTGAAATACTGTTTCATGTTATAAGAGCTCCTTCTCCAATAAAGTTCTCGATACAAATTTGATAGAGGAAAATTAATTAATCCCTCCCCACCATTTCCTAAAATCTCGAAGCCCCCCCCGAGAAAAAATCCTGGCTACGGGCCTGTGTTAGTATATGTGATGATACATGTGTTTAGAAAACAAACATTATGCACATTAGCCATAAATTACATCCCGGGCCGGGGAAGTTTATTATTGGAATAAAATCACCTCGCCACTCTACCATTAAATCAAACGCTGTTTACACACGTGCACAAACAAAAGGAAATATCATCTTTTTGCTTTATTATTAAGTAGATAACACAGATACAAGTATAGTTGGTTTCACAAAACACCCAGAATTGATAACTAATAGCTCTGAACTATTAAATATACGAGCTGTTTTTTTTAATATTAAGCCTAACTAGAATACATTTTAACATTTTAACTTAACTTCTTTGGCAATTAAAGGAAATAAGATTTACAAATTTTGTAATGTTTTGAAAATAACAGGAAATTCCATTTTACGAGCACATTCTATAAAAGAGACACGAGAATTTATTCCTGCAACTTAGATTGAAACATTTTGCTGAGTAGATATAACTTTACTGAGTTTAGTATTCCAAGTTGGATGTTTATGTTGGAAGGAGTAAGTAATCAAGTAGCTATGCTGGTTATATACTAGGCAATCAAGAGTTGCGTGGTAGAGACAGATTTGTCAAAAAGGGAAACCCATGCAGAGTGGTAATTGAGGATATTACTGCTTTGCCACTTTTTACAAACTTGAAGATGAATATATTTTTCATCAATGTTGCAAGAAAGCATTTGACAGCATCACAATGTTTTCTTCTCAACAGAATTCCTTACTCATTTGTTCATTTTCGATGTGATATTTTGTATGGCACATGTTAACACGTATGATGAGGTTAGGTGTGTAGCATACGTGTGGACGAGTTTGTCGGATTAATTAACGCAGTTATTCATTAGAGCCGCGAGTGCCGAGGTCTAATTACAAACCACTAGTCACACGTACACTTATACGAGAGTACATACACCTACATAGCTACAGCCCTGATCGCATTCCGCTCTTAACTAGAATCAAATCATTACAACAAAAATACACTCTACTACTTGTGTTTCATACAAATGTGTATTATCACATCGTGTTTAAATTACAAGGGCTGTTCTATAATTTCGGATCTGTTTTATTTTTACCTTCCGAATAAATACATTTTAGAATCCCTACAATACGAATTTATTATTTTTACGATGACGTCTGTATGTGTGTGTGTGTGTGTGTGTGTGAAGTACCCTAATTTGAAGATTTTAACAGTTTTTTCTTGAAAACAATTAAATGATATTTAATATTTTTATATTTTAAAGAGTATGTTATTCTCTACGATGTGATTGAATTTTATACTTCATATTCAATAGATATAGAGTTAAAGAATTATAAAGATATTCAATTTTATAAATCAGCCAGCTATGATAACCATAGAAATTATTAATATATTCAGATAATTTAAATTGAAAGATATTAATATCAAAGATAAATGTTGCGGGAGACATGAAAGATAGGCTAAATAATGAAAGAATAAGGATAATAACTCGAGGGTTAGAAGTTTCTATAAAAATACAAGGGAGACGATTACATTAATTTGAACATGTCATGAGGAGAGATGAAGAATATATTGGAAGAAGAATAAATAACTTAGTAGCAGAAGGTAGAAGAAACAAAGGAAGACCAAAGATAAGATGGAGGGACTGTATTGCGAAAGAAACTGAATGATGTCGCAAAACAGAAATGAGTGGAAGAAGAAAATAAAAATACGACCCCTAACGAATGGGAAAAACTAAAGAAGAAGAAGATGTCAATGTCAAGTGCAATTTGCATAGTTTGTATATGAAATAATTTTGCTATATATCCTTCTGTATATTACTTCGTGGTAGGCATATCGAAGCAACGCGTTTATCATATATTATGGACCAAAAAATTCAGGCGAATGAACATTTGTAAGACCCTGTTGGAGCTATTTATGTGAAATAAGCATCGATTTGGAACTTTTGATGATACTTGGATCCATTATTATACTCCTGGGACAAAGGAACAATCAAAACATTGGATTGTGGAGGGTGAACTTTTTCCGAAGAAGTTATGTTGAACAATAAAACTTAATTTGACCGAAAAATTACTTGTTTCTATGTTTTCTTTGCGTATTTAATCATAAATAAATTATTTTCGTTTCAAATGGACCGGTTTAACACAGCTATTATTGGAATATTTGGGATGGTATAAAAATTTAATCACACAATAAAAATATCTCATCGAAGTACATACGATAATATCCAAATAAAACTCGAGCATGAAGCACGTACACATGATTGGGCCACGTAATCACTACGTGTGTGGTTTGCATGTATCGCTTGATATCCACTTAATTTTTAATTAATTCTAGATCCAATTTAAACAAACATTCAATAATTTTATACTCTCGATGACATAAAAATAAATCGATGAAAGTGACAGTAGTGGAAAAGACACAGTGTAGCTGATTCGATAATAAAAAACTTTAATTAAAATCAGTATAGAGACTAATGTTATTTGGTCTTATGATCGACGATGTAGCTTCATCATAAGCGAGAAATCAAGATTTGTTTCAGAATAAAAAACATTGGTGTATATCAAACAGAAATTTACACAAGATATTAAGAAGAAGCATACAACAGTTAATATTAGGTTGATGCATAAGTTGACAGTGATTTTTACCTTCCGTCACCTTTAGGTAAGGAAGGTACTATAATGTTTCTAATGAATGAAGCATGTTTTGGGGATCCTAGAATACGAAATTACTATTTTGACGATGATGCCTGTATATATGTGTATATGTGCGAGTTTGGATGCATATGCAGACGTGATTACATTTTGGTTATAATTGGTCCAACTGCAGTACCCCCATTTGCAACTTTTAATAGTTTTTCTTAAATTTATTGGCGTATAATGTTTAAAGAATATATTATTCTCTATTCGATTTGATTGCATTTTTTACTTCATGTTCAATAGATATAGAGTTAAAGAATTTTAAAGAAATTAAATTTTATAAATCAGCCAGCTATGCTAAACATGGAAACTACAAATATATTCATATAACAAAACAAAAAGTAAATTAATGTGGCAGAGATGAGGATGTTGAAGTAGTTGTTGGGGAAGACACGGAATGATAGGTAAGGAAATAACTCTAGTGTTTCTAGAAAGATACAAGCGAGATGAAAATGTCATGAGGAGAGATGAAGAATATATTGGAAGAAGAATGAATAACTTAATAAAAGAAGGTGGAAGAAACAGAGAAAGATCAAAGATGGAAGGACTGTATTGCGGAACACTTGATAGAAAAGGAACTGAATGAGAATCTGCAATTTTATAAAAAAAACCATTTTGAAATGTGACAGTTTGACGAGTCTGACAACTATTCCTAATGTTTATTCATACATTCCTGTCATTTTGTAACTATGGTAATGAAACTACTCTATATTTACTGATAAAATAAACTCTTACACACCTATCCAGAAACAATAATTTAAACAGTGTTTATGTTAAACACTGTTTAAAATAGGCAATGTTAATTATAATTTTGTGCATTCAGAAATATGGTAACTAAATATTTAAACATTGTTTATTTTAAACTACAAATGCAAGTCTAATACACGTTCATATTCATTCAGTTACCTAACTTCTTCAATATTTTCTAAAACTTCATGAATTTCATTCATTTTAAAAAATCTAAACTACTGTTTAGTTACGATGACTACGATGAAAAAATGTCTATGAATGAGTAAAATGCGTTTAAACAGGGTTACTAAGGATAAACACTGTCTAAATTAAAATAGTGTTTAAATATTTAAACAGTGTCTAAAAAAAGTAGTCTCTGAATACAAAAATGAATGAAATATGAAAATTAAACAATGTTTAAACTAAACACTGTTTAAATTTTTGTTTCTGAATAGGCGTGTCTGTATTTAAATTCCAAGTAATAGTTCAACTGTATATTTTTGCATCCGTTTCATTTAATTATATGCTATAAAATTAGTTGACAACTTATTTCATTATATTAGAACAACATTCAAGTGTTATAATTTAGTTTGGTGGTAGTTCATAATTATTTAGTTGAGTTACGATTAGAAATCTGGTATCTCATACATTGTATCTTGATATAGGATGATGTATGCAGAGGTGTTACGCCTTCCCAGCACTTACATCACTTTAATTCCCTCATTGCTTACTCTCATTCCGCTATAAATACTCCCCATTGCATATCTTACATCTCTCTACTTACAAGACAACATTAGTTTCCAACGTATTACTAAATTCTCATTTCCACAACCGATAAATAATTATCAAATAAATAAATATGATTTTATCTTTTGAGACATATTATGTATTTACTTCTTATGTTAAATGTTACGTGCAATAAGAAGAGATCATCATATTTATTTTTGTAACAATAATGATAATTAACGTCAGATTTTTATTCAAATAATATGCTGCATAAGTATTGATAGTTTATCGTCTTACAATTAAATTTTTATTAGCCAAGATGTAAAATTTAAAATTCAAAACCTGTCGTATGATGTAAGTATAAATATTACTTTTACACCTTTGGCAATGAAGCCTGTACAGCTTTACTGCTATCTATACAATGAGCATATTATGTTTAAGGATTAAGGAATCATTACGAGTCATTCTCGAGACACCTCCAGCAAAATATAATCAATAATGAACCATGTAGAATCGATAATTCTTTATAATACACATTCATACCGCGACATGAAAAATCAATTTCAATTTTTTTAAAATTTATTAAAAAACTTGATATAAAAAATTAATACGTTACAAAGAAAATTCCGACGTTCAGTTCATGCATCAACGGATAAGAATTTGTTCAGACAGTAACACAATTACTCATTTTTTTCAAAAATGATGACAGATGTCACACAGTAAATGGTCGTATTATGGTCAGAATTGTAAGTCTACATCTGTAAAATTCTGTTGTGGCCATCACAATACCTCTCGCACTCTTACCATTATGGTATATTTAAGAATTGTATTTAACATTTCTTGTACAGACAAAAAATCTAATTACACCTAATCTTTATATTTACGTATTTTCCATAATTTTAAATTCATTCTATGTCTATGAGCTATTTAATTTCTTTTATAGATTATATATCTATATCTTTAAATATGGAAGGTATAATATTTTTTTTAAATGTGTCGGATAGAGAATTTTGGTTTTAGATTATTGAATTTTCTATAGGCATGCGTTAATAATTTTTCTATATATTTATAGATAAATTAATAAAATAATCAATTTTATAAATACCGAAATCGATATGTTTTAAAGATAAACAAAATTTCTTAGTTACACAGTTCATATTTCAAATTAATGTAACTGACAGATAAATGTCACTGTCAAAAAAATAATCATTTCAAATTAAGAATAGTAACATTTTAAAAAGAAAATTGTAAATAGAACAACAGTTATGGCATATTACCCATAGCTGGGTGTGCTAATCTGCTTTATACACAGATTTCGGTAATAATGATGACATATTTGTATTGTGCGGGCGTTTACCAAGCGTCGCCTCACTCATTTCTGGCGTGGAGAGTGCACAACAGGGGTCAATTTTGTGCCATTTAAAATTTGAAATATTTGGTGTTGGTAGGGATTGAATCCGGTTCCCCAGATTCGCGACCAGACACTCAGGCACGCGGCCACGAGACCCCATAGGTATATCTATTTAAATTAATAAAAATTAAATGGCGGGAGGTATTGTCTTGGTCATATCAGATTTTTACCTCTCGCTAAGAGAAGTATTGGATTCATGCTAAAAATCGCATATCCAGATTTTATTGAATAAGCACGTTTTAAGGTCCCTACAATCCGATTTTAACATTTTTACGATGATGTCTGTGTGTGTGTGTGTCTGTGTGTGGATGTGTGTGTGTGGGATGTTGGAAGGACGGTTACTCAAAAACTATAAGACTTAAAATTTGTTTAACAACGTATTTCCCAATCGGACATTCATGGGAAGATCTGAAAAGGTTTTTTGAAAATTTTTCTTGATAATATTAAAGAAAAATAAATTCTCTTTCTGATACATTTAAATATTTTTATACATATTTTATAGATTTAGAGATAAAAGGAATATAATATATAAAATAATGTTGTAATTAATTTTACAACCGAAAGGATGCCATGAAAAATAGTTGCAAATTTAAATTATTTGTAACTGACAGATAAATGTCAATGTCAGAAATAATGAGTATTGAAAGAAAAATGTATTTGGGGAATCCCTTAATTCTTGATCTGTGACTATTATGGAGATGACAAGTCTAGGTTGAAGGACTTAAATTTGTTTCAAACATTATGGGACAATGTACACCAGTACTGTAGACTAGAGTAACTTTGAATTGCGAAAAAGCTATCAAATTCTTCTCAAGTAAGTTGTAAATATTGACAAAATTACACATCGATATAAGAATAATCGGAGTGCAATCTATCCGTCACTTTATTAAAGGGAATTAGTGTTATTTAGATATAACATGTATGAAAAAATAAAATGTAAAAGAAGATATATAAGAATAGATGCACAATCCAGATATATACATTTTAGACCGCCCAAAATTAATGTTTTTACTAGAAGAATATGAAGAGATAGTAAACAAAGTTGTTCGAATTGAAAATTGCTGTTACCAGCCTAATATTTATATATAGTACTCTACTTTGTAATTTATTGTAACATAATTTATGGTAAAATATCTTCATGTTGAGACATGCTATTATTGAATAACAAAGAAGTTTATACGTCATAGATTTATATGAATATATTATTTCCGATTTTTTTATTGTGTATTGACAATAGTCTATCATATTATTCTCAATAATGATAGCGGGAGCATCATATGTACCTAATAATATTAACTTCAAAAGGAAAGCATCTTATAAAATCTTCATATTAATTAATTTCCCAGTTTAATTACAAATTCTTTGCAGTTAATTAACATTGAGTGTTTTCGGCTTCTGAATCTTGTATTTGCATTAAACATAAACCTTTTAATTTATAACTTTTTACTCTTTGATTTACCTGTACTCTACATGTGAAAATTGCCAGGCAATAATCATTAGCATATCTATATAAGACGCAGAAAAGCTATATCGGAAGCGTTGAACTCAAGTTTGCGGTTTCTCAGACCATCACTGAGCAGATTTAACATAATTTTCTAATGAATATCTCTTGATTTTTAACACTTGTG
Source organism: Harpalus rufipes (assembly GCA_951394225.1). NCBI lineage: Eukaryota > Metazoa > Arthropoda > Insecta > Coleoptera > Carabidae > Harpalus > Harpalus rufipes. The sequence goes on along the minus strand of OX596289.1, from coordinate 27,672,323 downwards.
CACGTGCGTCCCTTACAGAGAGGAATGTGTAACGTGATCTCGTTACAAATATGTAAAAAAGTGACAGATTCAGTTACGTGTTATGCTAAGTATATAATTATGTAAATGTGTGTTGATGGATTTTATTTATGGTTAAATGCAGAATATGTTAACTAATATAAGAGGTTTGATAGAATCGTAACGAGAATTTTTGAATTTCATTTGAAATCAGTTTTACCTCCCGCTATTCTTGGTAGGGGACATCGTGCTAAAAATCCATGTGGAGATTTTGGTAAATAACCTCTAAAATGCGATTTTAACATTTTCACAATGATGTCTGTGTGTATGTGTGTGTGGATCCTTTTTACGCCCTAATTCAAATACCATCATTCAGAAAAAATTAAAGCCATATATTTCTATCATATTCTAATATCTGAAGAAGCTATTATATTTGCTCAAAATAGTTTTTCTTAGATGGTTAGATACAAATGAATACTCTACTGAATGAGTCTAAAAATATATGCCATCCCATTTTAAAAAATATAACTTAAATCCCCCTTGGTCTTCCGTAAAATTGTTTTATACTACTACTCCTATCAAAAAACTAATCATTTGAAATTAATAATAGTAACGTTTTAAGAAGTAAATATAACAATAGTTATATGGAAAGGAACTTAATATAGTGTTCAACATTAGTAAATATGTAGGTATGTAATTATATTAATAAAAAAAAATGGCAGGAGGTATTGTGTTAGCCACATCAGATTTATTATCACATATTAAACATACGATTGATAAAAATAACAACTATTGAGCGCTGAGTATAGATATTATGTTTGATTATACATACGTACTGTTTAACACAATTGGCGAATAGTGTATGTTTAATTTCCATGAAAATAGTTGACTCACACAGTCTATTGTTAAAATTAGCCAAGTATTTAAGCGAAGACAAAGGCGAGTAGCGGCTGTGTTTGGACATGTGATCTTACTTCAAAACACAAACGTTCTATATTCAAACTGATGTCTCTACTTTGAAGTGTCTTGAAAGGTTTATATGTGTATTATGATCCATAAAGAATATTTTTAGATAAATAAAAAAAACTCATATACTGGTGCCCATTTTGTATTGTACAATTTGTTTATATTAAATTCAATATGTTGCTATCGTTAATGGATAAATTACTTTCCATTACTGTCCACTTTTTTATAGGGTAATGTTAATTTACCAATGTGGTAGCGATAAAAATAACTATTATACCGTGGAATGTGTAAATATGTGTTAAATTTCAATAAATATATTTGTGGCTATAATTGTCATACACATAAAAAAATAGATTGATTGCTTATTCATGTGATCTTCACAGTCTATAAATATTAATAGAAGCAATAATATGAATATTAATTCCAATTATCTGAATTCTGTAATAAATTGATACAGATAGAGTATGGATAGGTTAATACGAGGCTGTCAGAATGATGGAATGTTTGCGTGGGATTCTCCATCAATACAAGATCTGTAGATATAAGAGTAATAACTAACATTTCACTTGCTAATATCTTTCACAGATATATAACAACCATTAATACGCGTATGTACAAGGGCGATTTTTTTCCAGCCATTAGTAAGTTAGCAAACGATGCACCTTCCTTACCTAAAGGTGACGGAAGTTAAAAAGAATTGTGACTATATTGTAATCTTTCATCGACTAACTTATATTTTTATATAAATTTATTTTTGAATAAAGAGTAGATGTAGTGACCATCAGTACCAGTTTTTTGATTAATGACCAGACCACCGTGCAACAATGCAATATTTGTTCGCAGTGGAACAAAGTTATTAAACCACACAATGCGAATAATGTCTTCATCAACGCCGCAATTTCACATTAAATTACATACAATCCCATGCCATTCTTTCACATGGAAGATTAATTAGTCTTTTCATTGTATGAATTTAACTAGAAAGTGCTCATAATATAATTCAATATTAATTTATTTTTTCTACTTCCGTTATTAAACTGTGACATAATGTACTGGTTTCCAAGACCCTAAAGTGTAAAGTAAATCTTAATCATAACTAGATAAACTATGGCTTCGACCGTATTGGACACAGGCGTGAAACGAGTTACCAAATGACTCATTAAGCACGGACCGAAAATAGCTATTGGAGCTAATAGCTGTTGATCAGTAAATTAACAAATAAGATACGAGCCCAACCACAAATGTATTAATAAAGTGTACTGGATTTAAATATGTTATTACCTAAATATATCATATTAACAATAATCTACGGGCAAATATATGATGACAAACATGTGCTATTTTTTTTAGTTCCAACAGTAAATAATACAATATTTATGTTAGTATTCTTTATAAAACTGAAGGTAAAGGAGACTGACAATATATTATTAATTAATTACTATATTAAATTTTATGTTTTAGTAAAATTATTTGCAAAGTGATATTTATTTATTAAAGTACCACCTAGAATTATATTAAAAACAAAAATAAATAAACTTCTGGATGATTATTACTCCAATTCAACAAATTTTGATATGGTGTATTAATAGAGTGTATAGAACTTGAATACATTGCTTATAATATAATTTCTTAAGTTTAACAATAATTGCAAATAAACCATTGTCTGCATATGACAAATGTTTTCATCTTTAATAATTCGCAAATAATTTTTATTAAAGTAATAAAATTTAAGATGGCAATTAATTGAGTATATTATCAGTTACCTTTACTTTCAGTTTTATCAATAATACTAACATAAATATTGTATTATTTACTGTTGGAACGAAAAATTTTGGGGCTTGTCTTTTGTTATATATTTGCCCGTAGATTATTGTTTAAATGAGAAATGTAGTTAATAACATTGTATTTAAATCCAGTACACTTTATTAATACATAAAATAAAAAAGCCCAAATATAGTCTTAACTATTGTAACCTAAAGTTTTATTTTTTATTGCTGTGGGTACGAATACATTTGGGGTTGGCATCTATACTATAACCATGACATAAGTAATCGCTTTTTTTAATAAAAATTAATTTTAGTAATGATAATGTATAATTTTCTTTTGTAAATTAATTTATTTTTGCATGGTTCATGGTCTTGAATAGCAAGGAAACGATGGTTCATAATGTTGATTCCGTGTATCGTACAGAGGTTGCTTTCTCACGCTACCAGCATCCGCTGCCCCCGAATTACAGCTAATTGCTACTTACGAATATTACTACTGAGCTGACCACATCCACAGAACGGCTTACCTGTAACAAACATCAACATTATTCTCTCATCACATCACTCGAACCGTTCCTTTACGAATGTCAATAACACTCATTCAAGAAATAACCACATCAAAATATAATTATATACTGAAGCCGAAATATCAGCCAATGTATCTTACGAACAATTCGTTTCTTTTTTGTATTGATTATACAGGTTGAGATAAAAAGAAGTCCTAAATTTCAAACCTTATTATACAAAAATAATAAAAAATAGAAAAAAAAATCATTTCAATACAATTAAGGGTTTGTATTTTTATATAGATTATTGGTGTCTACACATATGTTGTTTCTTCATCTGATACTACAATTCCAAAAATTATTCCTCTTCCTTACATCCATATGTAGACCTGATTAGATTTTGATTATAATTGGTCAATCGGAAGTACCTTCATTTGAAGATTTTTCTTGAGAAAATGCTGCTACATATTATTTTTTAACATTTAATGTTATTATAAATATTAAAGAATATTCTAACCTATACGAATTGAATGCATTTTATATTTCATATTCAATAGATACAGAGTTAAATAATTATAAAGAAGTTAAATCTTATAAATCAGCCAGCTATGCTTTAACTATGGAAACAGCTACTATATTAAGAAAATTCTAACTGACAGATGTCAGTGTCAATGAAAATAAAATAAATGTGGCAAAGATAAGGATGAAGAAAGATTGGGGAAGACACGGAAATATAGAATAAGGAATGAAAGAATAAGGGAAATGGCTCGAGTGATAAAAGATGCAAGAAAGACGATTATATTGGTTTGAATATGTCATGAAGGGCGATGAAGAATATATGGAAGAATGAATAGTATACTAATAGAAGGTAGACGAAGATGAAAGGACTGTATTGTGGAAGACTTGAGAGAAAAGGAATTAAATGAGGACGACACGCAAAACAGGAATGAGTGGAAGAAGAAAATAAAACATAGGGACCCCTAACGAATGGGAAAAGCTAAAGAAGAATAAGATGTCAGTGTCAAGTGCAATTTGCATAGTTTGTTTATGAAATTTATTGGAAATATAAGATCTTTTGCAAGAAAATTTATGTATGGAATTTATACATAATACAGGATTGACGAAAGGTAATATGCTGGCTACATCACTTTTTTTGAATTGTAGTATTAAACAAAACATTGATGAACGTTTCTGCGGCCGAGCAATAGACACACACACACACACACACACACACACACACACACACACATACACGCATATAGTCTACGGACTCTAAAACATGTTTATTCATTAAAATCTGACCGTCGAATTCTTTGATCAAAGACAATATCTTTCTTACCTAAAGATGACGAAAGGTAAAAATGATTTAGTGTCAAAAAAATACCGTTTATTCAAAAGAAATATTGGATGAATTAAAGTCTGCATAGGGCAAGACGGTTCAATAGGAGTCAAAAATCGTATCCGAGAAAGAATACGAAAAGTTTTGCGAGTGGCATTTACATTTATCCATTAACCAAAATTTTGATTTATTTGAATATCTGTTGATTAACAATTTTGTATGCCCGCGGGTGATATAAGTCAAATTGCGCCCCCTTTGAAGGCAAATAAACAAGTTTTATGATTCCAAAATAAAATATAATTTATGGGGAGCATTAGATGATTCCTCGCTTTTATTGTACAAGCCATAGCTTCATTTGGTGTACTAATAATGCGCTGACAAAGTGATAATTTGTTATTTTATACCATATTAACATATCAACTATAACCATTTCATAAAGATTACAATGTCTATAGCCTGTGAAAGATAATTTCGTCCGTATTAAAGCAATGCAATATAAAATAATGGAAGTTATAAACCGTTGAACGTTAATCTTGAATATGATCGCTCTTCAATGTAGAGTGTCGGGTATTAAAGGTAATCTCATAAAGCATAAATAAAGTACTAGCGCACCGTCATTAACATGGGGATTATAAACACTGACTGGAGATAACGCAGCATTACATAAATTTTCACTGCAGTAAAGCCCAGAGAAACAACTGTGTATGTACAAATTACAAGGTAAGTACCATATATAATGTCTGCCAGTCGAAATTTGCCTTAAATGAAGAGATATCCAAAAGAATTTTGTGCAAGATTTACTTAGCTTAAGCTACAAAACAATATTTTTAGCTTCCGTCACCTCTAGGTAAGGAAGATATTGTCTTTGGTCAAAAAATTCCATCCATATGCAGACTTGATTAAATTTTGGTTATAATTGGTGAACCGAAAGTACTCTCATTTGAAGATTTCTTGAAAAAACGCTGTTAAATATTATTTTTTTATATTTTATGTTATTATAATATTCTATTAACTATGCGAATTGATTTTATGTTTCATATTCAATGGATATAGAGTTAAATAATTATAAAGAAATTAAATTTTATAAATCAACCATAGAAACAGCTACTATAGTAAGAAAATTCTAACTGACAAATGTAAGTGTCAATGAAAAGAAAACGAATATAACAGAGATGAGGATGATGAGATAGGTGTTGGAGAAGACACGGAAAGATAGGATAAGAAATGATAAAGTAAAGCAAATAGCTCGAGCGATAGAAGTTTATAGAAAGATACAAGAGATTGAATAGCTTAGTATAAACAGAAGGTAGACGAAACAATGGAAGACCAAAGATAAGATGGAAGGACTGTATTGCGAAAGACTTGAGAGAAATGGAACTGACTGACCCCTAACGAATGGGAAAAGATAAAGAAGATGTCACTGACAAATACAATTTGCATAGTTTGTTTATGAAATAATTTTACTGGAAATATATAATCTTTTGCAAGATAATTTATGTATGAAATTTGTACATCACAGGATTGACGGTTTTATAGTCAAAATTTAACCAACTCGTCGTCTTTGTGATGGACGAATATTCTACCACATATCATTTTTATAGATGACGGAACGTTTACAAACAGGTGTGCGTGGGTGAGTGTACAATTCTGCTTTACTGCATACATTTTCTACAGTCGGTATTTGTGTATGTATGTGTATTGTTCAACCAGTCTCACATGTATATACACTAAGCACTAAGCGGTTCGACTTTCTATCAAGCACTTAGTCGGGCACGCGACAAAGAATAAGACAGACAGACTTGGCTAGACTCGTCCACATGTTTCCTGTCACCAGATCAGACTAAGAGGTTTATACAAATCAGAGTTTAGGTTTTGGATTAGAAGGAAAGCTTAAATGTTTTCACTTCTTCCCCATCATCTACTTCAACATCCTCATCTCTACCACATTCTTTTACTTCTTATATATACTGACATCTGTCAATTTGAATTATATGAATATATTAGTAGTGTCCATACTTAGCAAAGTTAGCTGATTTATAAAATTTAATTTCTTTAAAATTCTTTAACTCTTTATCTATTGAATATGAAGTATAAAATGCAATCAAATCGTATAGAGAATAATATATTCTTTAAGTTATAATAACGTTAAATGTCAATAAATCAAATTGAACTATTAAATCTTCAAATGAGGCTACTTCCAGTTCACCAATTATAACCAAATTTAATCAGTTGTTCTTCTGGATGTAAACTTGAGGAATACGAAAAAAATATAATTTTAGGAATCGTGGTATTGAAGTTATGCGATCCGAAACTTTCGTCACACACACACAGACACACATACATACAGACATCATCGCAAAAATGGTAAAATCGTATTATAGGGACCCTAAAACATGCTTATTCAGTAAAAATTCATAATTGACTTTTTTGACCAAAGACAATACCTTCCTTACCTAAAGGTGACGGAAGGAAAAATGTTGAACAATATGCTGGCCACATCAGATTTAATGCTAACGAAAATTTATTTTATTTCTTGAAACTATTACTGTATTCATGTACCCTGCCTCCGACCATAACTTTAGCTACCGGCTGACGAATTTATACCGTAAATATCGTGTTATACGAGTAATGAGTAATATATTTTTATAAAATGATACAGTGTAATGCCCATAAATAATGTCTAACTTTGTTAATAAATTATTATACCTTCATCAAAAAGGCGTTCTCCTTTTTGGTCATATCATAAACTTTGGTAAACAATGGCATTAACGAAGCTTTGGTTTTCAACATATATCATCCACAGCCACTGTCGAAACTATAAAGACAGACATTGGTCCATTATTATTATTAATGGTACGGGTTTCTGAAACATCCGAACATTTACGTCTCTGTAGGTGCGGGTACGAAAAGAGAGTTCATTTTTATTTTAATATTTAGAGTCAGTTTAGTTTTACAAATATATTATTATTAAGACACTACTACTTTTGGGTTTCAAATTGTTACCACAAACTAATCTGTCCTTCTCATTAATATAAAATTGAGGAATATGGCCAGCACAATACCTTCCGTCAATCCTGTGTAATATGTATAAATCCCATACATAAATTTTCTAAATGATTCTAAATTTCCAGTAAAATTATATCATAAACAAGCTATGCAAATTGCACTTGACACTAACATCTTCTTCTTTAGCTTTTCCCATTCGTTAGGGGTCGCTATTTTTTATTTTCTTCTTACACTCATTTCTGTTTTACGTGTCGTTCTGATTCAGTTCCTTTTCTCTCAAATCATCCGTAATACAGTCCTTCCTTCTTATCTTTGATCTTCCTCTGTTTCTTCAACCTTCTATTACAAAGCTATTCATTCTTCCCCCAATATATTCTTCATTTCTCCTTATGGCATTTTCAAACCTTTTATTCATACTGACATCTGTCAATCTGAATATATTAACAATTTTCGTGGTTAGCATAGCTGGCTGATTTATAAAACTTAATTTCTTTATAAATCTTTAACTCTATATCTATTGAATATGAAGTATAAAATGCGAAAAAAAATATTTTTGGAATCGTGGTATTGAAGATATGCGATCCGAAACTTTTGTCACACACACACACACAGACACACACACACCCTAAAACATGCTTATTCATTAAAAACTCATCATTAAATTTTTTGACCAAAGACAATACCTTCCTTGCTTAAAGGTGACGGAAGGTAAAAATTAAATCGAATTCTAAGGACTTTAAATATTAATAAGTGGTTACTGCAATCAGTAGACGGTAGGAGGGTCATCCTTCTAATAAGATTCTCTGTCCTGGTTCAAAACAAGAGTTAGGAGAAACTAGAGTGGGTGTATTTGATCCAAGTTACCACAGAAAGGAATCCATCCATATATGGATATACAGCCCCAGTACTATACAGGGTGTAACAGAAATAAATACATTAAATTTAACCAGTCATAAAATTCGTCTAGAGCAACAATGTCTCAATTTTTTTTTTAATTTAACCCCCCATAAATTAACGAGTCGTTTATCATGGAAAACCCACAAGTAATATATAACACTGATTGTGTGATTGGCCGGTGTACTGTATACTGCTATTGGCCGGTTGGCAAGGGCATTAAGCCTACCACCACTGACCTACATTCACCTCATATTAATATGCATGTATATACAAGTCAAGTCACCTGACAACACAATTACGTATTCATATAGCAGGTACGAGCAATCCGAATCAGATCACACTCAAATATCAAATATATCATAAACAGTTTTATATCGACAACCACTAATACTAATACTGTGTATATATAAAATGGTTCTGTTATTTTAATTTATAGAGCTCGGTAGTATTATACAGTACAGTTACGATTAATCGAGTTAGATAGGATTAGGACTCCTTTGGATTATTGAATAACTCTAATTATTGGAAAATGTAATAGTACTTGAATATATTAAAGAAACTGGAATTACCAAGATTCTTCTGTATTGTCTGGTATAATTGAACATTGACCCAAAATTAACTGTTGGAAAAAATAATGACTATTTTATTATACGAGTCATTCAATAAGTAAAGAGACAAATGGCTATAGCTCAAAAACGTTTTATTTCAATCTTTCAAAATTAAGGCTATTTTTCAACATAATCACCCCCCCCCCACAGTTATGCACTTGTCCCATCTTTCTTGCAGCTTCCTAGTTCCCTTGGCGAAGAATTCTTTCGATTTACCCCGAAGCCACTTTTGCACCGCTTCCTTAACTTCCTCATTGTTAGCAAATCTTTTTCCACGTAGGGCGTCTTTGAGTGGTCCAAACAGGTAAAAATCAGATGGGGCGAGGTCGGTACTGTAGGCAGGATGAGGTAAGACCTCCCAACCCAATTCTTGAAGCTTATCACGGGTCAGCTGGGCTGTATGAGGGCGGGCGTTATCGTGCTGAAGAATGTCTCCTTTTGACAAGAGTCCACGGCGTTTGCTCCTGATAGCTGGTCTGACTTTGTGTTCTAGCATCTCAGAGTAGTATTGGCTATTGATAGTTCGCTGATCTTCAAGGAAATCGCAATAGACTGGACCCTGTGAGTTCGGGGTTCATCACCTACACTTGTTCGGCCACTTTTAAACCGATCAACCCACTTGTAAAAATTCCCACGGTTCATACAACTTTTACCGTACTGTATTAACATTCTAGAAAAAAATTCACTTGGTTTTACACTTTCTGCGACTAAAAATCTAATGACTGAGCGCTGCTCTTCTAAGATGCAATCTTCTAGTGGACTTGCCATGGTGAACTGAAAATTTTGAGATTATATTGACATAAAATGATGAAACAGCTGATCAGAGCATATCCCAAGGTTGCCAACTAACACCCCTGAAAAAATTGTACACATTCATTGAATAGTTTTAAAATTATAGAATTTGTCTCTTTACTTATTGAATGACCCTCGTATTACAAAAACTTTCAATGTCCAACATACATTGAGTGAGTTTTTATTCAGTAATAAAGATGTAAATAACCCATTGTCAGACGCAGTGAAGCAGATCGAACACTCCTGCGGTACAATTATTACTGCTACAGTTTCACAATCCAACCCGTAAGCACACCGCAAGCTCCGTGTTTCATGTCCCTGCGATACACCGCACCATAAATTGTAAATCTCATTTAACTCATACGCACACGCAATGCGATAAGCATTGTTAATACGATACGTGGTCTATTCTACTACAATGGATCAGTAGAGATAAATGCGTAAACGAATTATAGTATTAAATTTTAATCAAAATGAACGAAGAAATAAATAACATTCTTTCCTCGCTACTTTAGTAATACATTATGTTAAATTTGCCGGTGTGTGTGTGTGTGTGTATAGGTAAAATATTTTGTATATTCATAAACTCCAATATTTCGAGTGTCATAATTTAGCAATCTCGAAATAATTGCACAGTTTCGACTCTGGTAGTAAAGTCTGATTTATCCTCCATGCATTATGATGTCGCCTCTGGTCAAAATGGTGATTTATCTCATAGCATTGTGAAGTAGTGTGTAATTATTCGCGAACTGACCCGGGCCACAATGAATTGCTTATTAGATCGACCAATAAACAATGCTAAATATATGAAGCTGGCTGTCTTGCAAGAGTTATGGGGATACTTGAAACCAAATCGGCAAAGGAGAGTGGTTAGCTATTGGTAATATATGAAAGTAAAACAACAACAAAAAATCTGATCACATAAATTTTCTTGCAAAAGATTCTAAATTTCATAAACAAACTATGCAAATTGCACTTGACACTAACATCTTCTTCTTTAGCTTTTCGCATTCGTTAGGGGTCGCTATTTTTTATTTTCTTCTTCCACTCATTTCTGTTTTGCGTGTCGTTCTCATTCAATTCCTTATTTTCTCTCAAGTCTCCCGCAATACAGTCCTTCCATCTTATCTTTGGTCTTCCTCTGTTTCTTCAACCTTCTATTACTAAGCATTCATCCAATATATTGTTCATTTCTTCTCATGACATTTTCAAACCAATGTAATCATCTCGCTTGAATCTTTCTAGAAACTTGTAACACTAGAGTTATTTCCTTATATATCCCAACATGTACTTTAATATCCTCATCTTTGCCACATTAATTTACTTTTTATTTATACTGACATCTATCAATTTGAATTATATGAATATATTAGTAGTTTCCATGTTTAGCATAGCTGGCTGATTTATAAAATTTAATTTCTTTAAAATTCTTTAACTCTATATCTATTGAATATGAAGTATAAAATGTTAAATGTAAAATAAATCATATTTAACTGTAGAATCTTCAAATGAGGCTACTTCCGGTTCACCAATTATAATCAAAATCTAATCACTTGTTCTTCTAGATGTAGTCTTGAGGAAAACGAAAAAAATATAATTTTGGAATCGTGGTATTGAATATGCGATCCGAAATTTTCTCTCACACACACACAGACACATACACACACACATACATACAGACATACATACAGACATCATCGTAAAAATGGTAAAAAACTCATCATTGAATTTTTTGACCAAACACAATACAGTAAAATTTTTGTTGTCCGATCAAGGTTGTCTACGAATTGTATGAATTCAGATTTTTGCTCCGCCCATCATGACAAATTTAGTAGTGTCGTTTGCTTAGTTTTTATGAGGGTACGTAAGATACTACTGTTATTTTATAATTATAAAAATATATATTACAGGAAAAGCATTCAAAATTCAAAAATAAGTCAACTAGTAAGTTTATAAGCAAATGTATAACCAAATATGTTAAAAATAAGATACTGACACAATGTCAGTGTCAGTGACTTTGATAGAATATAACGTTATACGTACGGCTATGAATCCAGGTAATGTATCTGAATTAATAAATAAACTTACGTTACAGCGATAGTATTATCAACAACGAGCATCGTTTATAAATGGAATGTCCTAACTTAGTCGAAACAATATGAATTTTTGAAAGACAAGCGTGTTATATCCATCCTTATCACACACTCTTACAGCCTTTGCAAAAGAAAGAGATAAATGTATGCCTATTTGTTAATTCGTTCGTGATACAGGTGCCCTTGATCGGACATCTTACTGTACCTTCCTTACCGTAAGGTGACGGAAGGTAAAAAGAATAAGACGAAAAGATTAGGTACCTATATTCAAAACAAACTTTAATATGACCTGATATAATGCACAATTTTGTAATTCTACACAGTCTAGTTAATAGTATCCTGTACGACCGATACTGCACCATCTCGCACATCCTGTTTGTGTTGATAATTCTGAGAATCTATAACTCGTTTCCTGTTGTCGGCGATCGGTCGATCACAAACACTCGCTTGCCCTTCTCTCATTATACTCACAAACGACACATTAATCAAGTGTATAAAAACCCTTACAATTACTCGTGTTCAACCAACAAGCAGGATGCACAAGGACGACGTGCAATCGAGTAATGATACTTGAGATGTTGAGTAATATTTATTGTTATTGTTATAAAATGCTAAAGCGTAATATATTTTTATCTCTCGCTAAGAGAGGTATTGGATTCATGCTAAAAATCGCATATCCAGATTTTATTTATTTATTTAATATTAAATCTATCCAACAGGATCTAGGATCCCAATAACAGGACGATGATGCACAATTAGTCAACTGCATCTTAATAAAAATATTATAGCAAAATTCAACGATTCAGTAGATTCAGTTTATGAATTATTTGTATTTATACATAGTTAAATATAAATATATTATTGTATGAGAAGGGTTATCAAACGTCACCTCATAGGTACTCACAACAATAGCGGAGAAAACACCAAAAGAATAATTTTAAAAACACAATTTGTATGTTATATTATTATATTTAAACATTCTATGAGCCCGGTAGTATAAATATTTGTTGCTTGGTGGCAGCACCAACCTGCTTCAATTCGCAATTTTTATAAATAAATTCAATAAAATAAAATATTAATAAAATCGTGAAATATGTTTAGCAGCGCGCGTTAACATTGGGGTCTAGCAGACTTGTATAAACCACAGTTCCATTTTTAGATTGTTACTTGTTGACTTGTGTTTGAAATTGAAATATATTGAACTACTTTTTATAGCTTAGAAAATATATTTAAATAATATGTACAAAAATTACTACGCGAAGCAGAGGGATTTTGCACTATTTTCTATGAATTTTTATGAATGAAATATATATAAATTAATTCAGAAATGAACACAAGATGATACTAGAAGTTTCGAATTTATTTTATATAGAAATTAATTAAATAATTCATTTGAAAATTACGAAATGGGGAGATTGGTTATTTTTACATTAAACGGCATTAATTTAAAATTATTTTGTGATAATATTTCATACGAGAAAAATGAATTTGTTGGGTTGTCTGACATTTATCCATAAACCACAATTTTAATTTGTTTGTATATCTTTCTTGGCAAATTTATAGGCCCTCGGGCGATAAAAGTCAAATTGCGCCGGCTTTTGAATACAAATATACAATATAGAAAGGAAACTTCATGACCACATAATTATACAAATTTTGCTGTCTCCATTTATTAGTGAATATGTATCATTTTTTACACAGAGAAAATAAACTTTTCACAATAAAACTTAAATTGAATCTTCAAATTTGGTTCCAGTTATAGACAATTATACAAAACCTACAACGGTACATAATATTTTCGATAAGTAAATCATAACATCTGGCTAAGAATTTTTTCGAACACAATATCAAGTGATTACAATGTTTATGTATCTGATTTGTCATATTGTACGGGCTGGCGTTATTCATATAGAATTACTTTAATCCCAATGATGTAACCACAAATTCAAACCTCAAAACCTGTGCAGATTAGAGAGAATTGTTAAGTCGTCTTAGCTGAGATTGGTTTATGTAAATATTACCTGCTGCGATGTCCGATTGATTGTACAGTTATTAAATTAAAATTTAAGTGGAAAGTATATAAATTATTTTTTATAATGTTTAATTCCAATTCTAAGTATTAAATATTTAATGTACGATGTGTAAACCACCTGCTATTTTATAATACTGTACGGATTAATTTATGATTTATATTTTGCAATATTTTGACGTTAAAATCTTAAATTTTAAATTAAATTGTTTAGAGATAAATTATAGTTATAATTTATCGCATTATATTTCAAATTTAATTAAAATACACCTACATAAATAATACAAATGATGTAATATTAAAAAGCACACTTTCCACGTTTTCTATATGTCAACCTCGCATTTAAAAAACAATGGCTGGCAGTGATAAACGAGTAGTTGACTAGCATTGTTTTTTCTGTCAAATATTTGTGGATTATGTTAACCCTTTTCGTATTTTTTTTTTACTTAGGGTACAACTAAGCATATAGGAAAGGCTAATTCTACGTCCCCATCTGAGGCATTGTTGGAGAAACAATAACTAATATCCACCCCTACCAATTTAAAAAGGAAAAATCTGAAAATGTTAGGTGAAATCTAACGTGAGTAATGGCAGGTTAAAGAAAAAATATTTGATATAACACTAATAATTATTATAAGATAAATAATAGTGGATTAATCGATTCAATAAAACGAAAGTGAATTTCTGAGAAGCGCTGTCATCGTTATATGTTGTAAGTGTGGGTTACATAGTTCATAGTTGCCAATCATTTGTTGTAGATGAAAGCTGCAATTATTATAGTAGGCGTTGACAACGACAATACAATTGATTTGTATGGAATGTCACGCCCCGTAATATTAGATCATCTCGTTTGTATGGACAAAGTACTCAAAATAGATCTTCACATGATTACATACACTTTACCGTTTGATTTTAGTTGATATCAAATCTGTCCAAACCAAAAATATATAAATCTTTGAAAATATCTCAATAAATTATTCCAAAAGAGCTAGTTCACTTCCTTGTGGTGCGCCCTAGGTAACATTAAATAAACTATGACAAATTGGCGACCACACAATCTTGAAGATCTGGTTACTCATTAGCTTATTGACACCGACATTATTTAATTGTTAATTAGATATTTTTTAATATATTAGCAGTTTTCATGGTTAGCATAGCTGAAATTTAATATTTTTATAATTCTTTAACTCTATATTTATTGAATATGAAGTATAAAATGAAATCAAATCATATAGATAATAGAATAATCTTTAATAATTATAATAACATTAAATGACAAAATAAAATTTACAGCGTTTTTTCAAGAGAAACTGTTAAAATATTCAAAGGGGGTACTTCCGGTTGACCATTTATAACCAAAACACTTATCCCAACGTCGTGGCCCTCTCAATGTCGGGAATGACGTCAAAACGTTTTCCTTTTAGCAAGGTTTTTATTTTTGGAAAGAGTCATGGTTCTAAACTCAGACAATTTTTCCAAATATCAGGGAAGTTGCATGTTGAAATACATAAATTGAAATAGGCATAATGGTTTGATATGTATTTACAATCATTTTTAAGTTTTGAAATACATATAGAGATACATCTTCATTGATAGAAATATTGAAATTAAAATTAGAATTTGTATCGAGAGGCGTCGAATTCTATATGCGAGTTGTTGAGTTATGGAAAACACTATAAAATCTTTACATATTATAAACAGAAAATGATACATAATTCCCCCGTTGTATGAGTTTGGGAGTGGTCATGTTTAATGATAGCCGGCAGTGATCATATTTTTTGTATGTAAATTTGATAGACCCCATTTTGGTGATTAATTTTATGAAATAACTTTCCTTATACGGTTACCGCCTTTTCGGACTAGTTTACACTACATTACTGCCAAATGCAACTATTTATATCACAGTGCTGTCCAAACCTTTCTCAAACAAAATATACAAAAGCTGCTATTGTTAAATGACATTTCGTATGATAAATATTTTCTTTACCTTTTGAAAAATCCTCCTTAAATGTTTTCATTTTGTGGCTCTTAAATATTGTTATATTTCTTTCTTGTAACGCCCAACAAGTACTAAAAAAATTCGTCGACTTTGCAAAATATATTATTTTTATCTAACGATTTAATTCTCCTACACACTATGGACCTAAAAACCATGAAAATCTGTTGCATCTTTAGCCATTCTTGCAGACTCAAAATGGTTTTGTTTTAAATATTTTTTAACAGCTGCGTCTTCGTCATTACTACAATTCCTATATTTTATAGATCAAGACAATGTATCGTTTCACAGTTCACCATTCATTAGTGACAAATAACTTTCATAGATAGTCAGGAAGAAAAAATACTTGACATATTAGTTTGTAAATTTTGATTGTAGGTAGTTACAATGTTAATACTAATATTTGTTTATAGTCATTGACCGTTAGTTCTCGATTATCTATCGCAATCTGATCTGATCGAACATAATCTGAGTTTCAGTCATTTGTTAATATTAATCAACACTTGGCGTCATGGTTACCAACGCGCCTTATAAGGAGCGAAGATTGATTCTCATAACCAAAATCAATTAACCACTAACTCTGGACTAATTTTATAATTATTATCAGACCATAAATGCGCAACATTATATCAAAGTGAAATTAGAAACACTCTGTTCCGATAACTTTGATCTTTAAAGCGATTAATACACTCCTGGCCAAAAAAAAACCGGACACCAAAAAAGTTATAACAAATGAAATATGGCTTACAATATGAACAACTGGTCTGTAAAGTCAGGTTAGAAAATAAGACAAATGTAGCAAATACTTTATTTATTAAGAAAACTAAATCTGTTTTTAAAAATTCAATCATAACTATAAATTTTTGTAAGTTAATGATTCTTAGTGTGTAGTATGATGTCCAATCAAGGTCGTCTACGAATTGTATGAATTCAGATTTTTGCTCCGCCCATTATGACAAATTCAGTAGTGTCGTTTGCTTAGTTTTTATGAGGGTACGTAAAATATGTTAAAAATAAGATGACACAATCACTGTCAGAAAATAACGTTATTCGTACAGCTATGAATCAAGGTAATGTATCTGAATTAATAAATAAACTTATGTTACAGCGAAAGTATTATCAACAACGAGCATCGTTTTAAAGTGGAATGTCCTAATTTAGTCGAAACAATATGAATTTTTGCAAAAGAAAGAGATAAATGTATGCCTATTTGTTAATTCAGTCATCACGACAGAAGCTTTTGATCGCACATCTTTTAAAATTTTTACTGTACTTATAATACTGTATGTGAATAAATTTGTTACAACTCAATCGGAAAATACAATCTGAACAGAAACTTCAGGTGAAGATGATCATATTATTCAAAACATCACTGTAGCCGTGATTATTCCTAGAAGTACTGCCCGAAATGTACCTGGGTATTATTATCAAATAGGAAAATACATCAGATGACAAATATCATGTACACTATGCATTACAAATCCGTTTAAACATCGATTTATAGCAATATTTGTACTACAATAATGGGTCGTACTATCAACTATTTTTGCCAAGTATGGCAGATGTTCGTGAAATTGAAATTTCTGCGGGATCTATTCCCTGAAGGTTATGCAAATATTGTTTAAGTCCTAGGATGTCCGTTGCTTGCCCAGCTTTGCTAGTAGCACGTCGAGTATTTTGATTTACGCCAGTAGTCACGACGGTGTCTCAGACTAAAATGTACGAGTACTATATATAGGATAACTACTGAACATAAACAAACGAAAACAGGCACTGGCAAGTCGGATATAATAGTTAAGAAGGTACTTAGAAAGATAGATTGTTTAAGCCGCGAAGTTAGGAACTATTCAGAATAATATGTCTGGCCGGTCTTACAGACCGTGTGCTACTGCAGTGGGAGTAGGGTTAAGAGGTTTATAAGGGTAACATGGTTGTAACAAAATATTTAATGTTTAAAGAATTTCACTAGCAATAATTGTACGAGTGTCATTCAATAAGTAAAGAGACAAATTCTATAATTTTAAAACTATTCAATGAATGTGTACAATCTTTTCAGGGGTGTTAGTTGGCAACCTTGGGATATGCTCTGATCAGCTGTTTCATCATTTTATGTCAACATAACTTCAAAATTTTCAGTTCACCATGGCAAATCCACTAGAAGATTGCACCTTAGAAGAGCAGCGCTCAGTCATTAGATTTTTAATCGCAGAAGGTGTAAAACCAAGTGAAATTTTTTCTAGAATGTTAATACAGTACGGTAAAAGTTGTATGAACCGTGCGAATTTTTACAAGTGGGTTGATCGGTTTAAAAGTGGCCGAACAAGTGTAGGTGATGAACCCCGATGTGGACGTCCAGTGGAAGTTTCTAGTCCTTCATTGGAATCGAGAATTGACGGACTTATCAATAGCCAATACTACTCTGAGATGCTAGAACACAAAGTTAGACCAGCTATCAGGAGCAAACGCCGTGGACTCTTGTCAAAAGGAGTCATTCTTCAGCACGATAACGCCCGCCCTCATACAGCCCAGCTGACCCGTGATAAGCTTCAAGAATTGGGTTGGGAGGTCTTACCTCATCCTGCCTACAGTCCCGACCTCGCCCCATCTGATTTTCACCTGTTTGGACCACTCAAAGACGCCCTACGTGGAAAAAGATTTGCTAACAATGAGGAAGTTAAGGAAGCGGTGCAAAAGTGGCTTCGGGGTAAATCGAAAGAATTCTTCGCCAAGGGAATTAGGAAGCTGCAAGAAAGATGGGACAAGTGCATAACTGTGGGGGGTGATTATGTTGAAAAATAGCCTTAATTTTGAAACATTGAAATAAACCGTTTTTGAGCTATAGCCATTTGTCTCTTTACTTATTGAATGACCCTCGTATTATTTGATAAATTTCTGATATGAATTAACTATAAATATGTTGTAAAACACGTATTTCACTGCTTTATACGTATAGTTGTGGGAGAAAGGCCGAAGACTTTGTCTAGATATCTGAGTACGTAGATAGTGATCTGCTGATACAGATGCAGAGATCACTAACTGCTTTAGATTTATAGCTCCAATGGAACAAATATTCCTGGAATCCTAACCACATACACCTGTTCTACATTTCAGATGTAGACAACTATGGTACTCTATAATTGGTTCCTCATTTTTTTATGTCTAGTATTGTTGCGACATTATAATTCTGTATCCTGTATACAGGCTGATTTAAAATAAAACTACGTAATATAAAATAAGATTCTCTGTCTTGGTTTACAGAGGGTTCAAAACTAGAGTGGGGATCTATTGGTTTAGGTTACCAAATAAAGGAATCCATAAGCATCACTTCCACTACATGTCAACTTGTCAAGCAAAGAATAAATCTAAATAAAGTTCCGAAAGGAGCAACATCAACATAATGTTACAACAATTAATAAAGAAAATTAAATTCTCAATCTGATACATTTAATTTTTTTATTATATCTCCTATAGGTTTAGAAGTCAGTGTCAAAAATCAGCAGTTTTACTGGAAGATTCTTCTGGGAGGTACGAGTACATCTTATATATTATTAATTAAATATGTATTTAAAATTATAGGTACATTAATATTACATATATCCTTAAAAAATACTGGCTAATACCGTCAATGAATTTGAAGAATTTTGAACGTATTATAAGAGTTGGACAAAATTCCTCATAGAACGAAAGAAGAGATACAATTTCAATTATTTGTGTGTACAAGAAATGTTAAATTCGTTACTTATAGGGCGCTAGCAGTCATGTGACTTTGTTGGCCTTGTCAAGCAGATATGTGGTGTCAGAATGACGGCTAGTAGTTATTTACATAGATGTCACAATTGTCATATGTCATAATTATTTATTCAAAATTTCAAAATATTCTGATGTTTATTTGTCATCAATAGTATGGAATATATTTGTCGAGGAAAATAATCCACATGGATTTGGAAAATCATAATGTTTTGAATGAAAACTTATGATACTTGACACCTATGTACATTATTACTAGCTGTAATTCTGACACGAGCCCCCATACCTGCTTGCCAAGGCCAACAAGGTCACATAACTGCTCGCGCCCTATGTAACATGAAATGAAAATGGCGATGCTCAAATTTTTTATTACTATTGAATATTAATCTATGATAAACTACACTTGTTTATGTTGATTTGCTTAAAGTAACGAAAATACAACAATTATTTAATTTATTTAATTCAAATGCAAAAGAAATATTTATTTATATATCATTAACGATAAAATATGTACTATGTCTATCGGTATTACGAAAAATATGTACAAAATAAATAAACTATAACATATCACTATAGTAAGTCGAAATTAAATATTATCAATATTTCAAAGTTGGCTTGCTAGTGATAAAAAATAAACCAGTTTAAAAGAGTTCTTAATCAGAATTTGTAAATGTATAACTTGAGTTTTGACTTATTTTAACGATCTTCGAATTCCCAATTGTTGCCTAATCAAATGTGTGTTATAAATTAATAATTTCCTCAAGGCTAAAATTTCTACTGTTCCATTTAACTTTAATGGTACGAATTATCAGCCTACAACTTGTACGAATAACCCACGCGTCTCTCATTAATTTATTATAAAACCAGGTTTTTTTTTTTTATTTGTCAGTTTTTGTACTTTTTATCTATTGAGGTGTTTGCAAAGTCAGAAAGCTCATTCGATGATAATTTAAAACGACATTCTAAACTTTTTCGATGAATTCCTCAGTCGTTGTGGTTTTTGGTCAATCCGAAAGTTCATCGTCAAATATGGACGACCGATGATGTACATATTTGTGAAAGTATAGTGCCTGCGTTAGCGTATGCGGATGATGTAGTTGTTTTAGGAGAAAATAAAGAGCAACTCGGAAGAATAATAAAGAGAATATACGTAGTTGGAAGAAGTATGAATCTGGTGTTGAATGTTGATAAATCCAAGGTGTTAGTATTTGAAAGGAGTGAATTGGTGACTCAGTGCAATGTATTGGTGGATGGAGTGAAACTGGAGCAGGTAAAAGATTTTGTATATTTGGGTAGCATGTTGTTGAGGGATGGTGAATTAATGTAAGGTAATGTGAAATTATCTATATAATTACTAGCCATTATTCTAACACGGGCCCCCATATCTGCTTATCAAGGCCAACAATGTCACATGACTGCTCGCGCCCTACACTTATGTAACCAAAACGTGGCAAGAGGTATTGTGCTGGTCACAAAAAGATTTTTTACCTTCCGTCACCTTTAGGTAAGGAAGGTATTGTCTTTGGTTAAAAAATTCAATGATGAGTTTATAGTGAATAAGCATGTTTTGTCTGTGTGTCTTGTATGTGTGACGAAAGTTTCGGATCGCATAACTTCAATGCCAGAATTCCAAAAATTATATTTTTTTCGTATTCCTCAAATATACATCCAGAAGAAAAAGTGATTAGATTTTAGTTATAATTGGTCAACCGGAGGTACCCTCATTTGAAGATATTAACAGTTAATATGATTTATTGACATTTAACGTTATTATAACTTAAAGAATATATTATTCTCTATACGATTTGAATGCATTATATACTTCATATTCAATAGATATAGACTTAAAGAATTATAAATATATTAAATTTTATAAATCAGCCAGCTATGCTAACCATGAAAGCTGTTAATATATTCAGATAATTCAAATTGATAGATGTCAGTATCAATGAAAAGTAAATGAATGTGGCAGAGACGAGGATGTTGAAGTATATGTTGGGGACGACACGGAAAGATACGGTAAGGAAATAACTCTAGTGTTACGAGTTTCTAGAAAGATACAAGAGAGACGATTACATTGGTTTGAACATGTTATGAGGAGAGATGAAGAATATATTGGAAGAAGAATGAATAGCTCATTGATAGAAGGTTGAAGAAACAGAGGAAGACCAAAGATAAGATGGAAGGACGACACGCAAAACAGAAATGAGTGGAAGAAAAAAATAAAAAATAGCGACCCATAACGAATGGGAAAAGCTAGAGAAGAAGAAGAATATGTCAGTGTCAAGTACAATTTGCACAGTTTGTTTATGAAATAATTTTACTGGAAATTGAGAATATTTTATATATGCCTTGGACTTTCGCTACTTTTATTAATACTCATCGATTTTATTTCAGTTTTAATGTAATACCAAAAACATCATGCCGTATACCAGCGTTTTAATGTAACAGTAATATCTGGACACCATATTATAAATTACATGTTATAATTTCAAATAAATTACCCATCATTACACTTTCAACATTACATAATGAGCTTTTAAATATAAAATCCATGTGGGAACACTTAGCCCAATTGGTCGGCCTGAGCTTGTTCTTTAATTATTAAATAGAACCATATTACTAAACCTGGTTCAGCGTTCAGCTCATTGGGATCTCATAAATTGTCGTGTAGCATGCGATAAGAAAAAAAGCCGCCTGCAGTCTACGGCCGCGGTGTGGTGTGGTGTGATCCACATACAGCAGGCCATGCCGTGTACAACAAGTGAACAGCGAGCGGCCTAGGCTAACTTGGATCCCAACACACATGGTAATTAACCTACATGCGTGCGCTAACACTATTTAGCAAAACATTCTAATTTTTATAGTCATGTATCAATGATACTTTAATGCCTGTCAAATTATTTATTTGTATCTATATTTCATTTTTTTAAATTTAAATCTCAATGTAACAATTTTTAAAACAAAAAGCCACATTGTTTTATAATAATTCAATTGTACAGCAGTTTGTTTAGACATACAAAGAACAAACATGAATTTGAAAAACTCTGTAATAACTCTTTTCTCTTTCTGTTCACTACGCAGAAGTTCCAAATATTTTCAGAAATATTGCTAATTTGTTGTTATTTTTTTATATCACCCCCGTTTTAGAATTCCGAACGATGCAATTTTCAAACATATGTTATCTTTTTATAGTATTTTGACATTAAAGTTTGAGAATTATTGTAAAATTTGTACTACTAGCGTCATCTATAGACACGTCAGGAAGTATTTCCAAACGCTACTAGATTGAAAACTTGTTATCACGTTTCTGAATGCAGATTTAAAAGTAGGGACTTTTACCTACAGTAATTTCTTTATAAAGATGTCCGATCAAGGTCATCTGCATCATGAACAAATGAACAAATTGGTATACATTTATCTCTCTAAACTAGGACATTCCGTTGTAAAACGATGCTCGTTGTTGACAATACAAAATATTAATTCTTACAATTCGTAGCATTGGCGACATGTGCCTTTTAGGAATGAGAATGACGAGACATTTTTTTTTACTCAAAACTATAAACTAATACTTAGTAAAAAAATTCATACAAATTCTAGAATTAGAAAAAACTACAAATATTTGTATGAAATTTTGAAATCCTTGTAGATTTCTGCTTAAGACATAAAAATTAATTAATTTGGACCGGTGGTTACAATTTCATCACACGATATTGAAAAAATGTTTAAAATGTTTAAACATTTCTCAAAAATTCTAACAAATTTTAGCTTTACTGAGATAATTTAAATCGATTTGAAATTTGAAATCCTTGAAGATTTCTGCACGTGATACATAATAATTAATTCAAGTTTTTACCAAGTTGTATTTACAAAATTGTCAAAAAAATTCTGTTGTCAATATAGAAAATGTCAAAATTTTGAAAAAGGTTTCAAACAAACCCTGGTCAAAATTAAAAGCCAAACAACTTTTCCTAATAAATTTTTCGTTTAAACCCTTTCAGTTTACCAAAAATCAAGAGACCTACACTTATTTACATAACCTACCTTCCTTCTTGCATTGTTGAAATTTTGTCCAAAATCCACGGTGCCGTTGATATTTCGTCCCTGCTTTCTTCAACACACATCAAACACTCAAACATAGTCGAAATTTTGTCCAAATAAACTTGTAACACTGATAAACATCAACACTTCTCACTAATAACATTTGGTGTTATTGTTTATATGAATTAAACAGTTAATATTATATTTACAAATACACTAAAACACTTAATATATGTTTGAGAAACTTATTTCATCATTACACTTATTATCCTTTGTTAAAATTGCCCTTAAAAAGTCCTTAAAGTCTATATACACAACTGACGTTACTCGGAAATGTTTAAACAAAACACAAATCGCAGCCATTTTGAGCTAAACGTCAAAATAATTAACAAATATATGTATTTCATTTATTTGATGGTTATAAATGCTGATAATTTATATTTAACAATAATATTAATAAATATAAACTTTTTTGAAGTTAGATTTTGAAATTTCTTTTGGAAAATTGGGGACAAATTCCAAAACGACCCTATTTTGTATTGGTAGTGACATCTCTTGAACTTTAGTTCAAATAAAACAACATATGATTTTTAAATAAATTATTAAAAGTTATACTGAAACCTTGGTTGTTGAAAATTAAATAATCCACCCAGTTTTGGGTGGTGAATATCTATCCATTTAAGGGTTGAATAAACAGCTTTAATTTTGGCAAAAAAGGATTCCGTGGGTAAAACAACATATGTATTAAGAATTTTGTCCAAATATTTTGAAAGATGCATTTTTACATTTATTATTTAAAAATAAGTTCATTGACCTTGCAAATATTGGTAAGTATTGTTTTATGAATTTATTTATTTTGAAAATATGTACTACATACGTGAAAATTTTGCTAAATGTTTATAATTATTTTTACGTATCCTGAGATATTCAAAGTCATTGAATTATGTTATAATTTATAATAGCTTTAATAAAATATTTTTTGTATGACAAACATAGTCGAAATATTTTTATTTTAACTAGAAAACGGATTTTCTCAAAATTGTTATTACCAATTTAATACTACTACTGTACTCTATGGTGAAAATTATGAACTATTTTTTAATGTTTTGTTGTAAATAAGTACGTTGATGTATAGTGTAAATAGGCGAAAATAAATAATATCGACTAATCAATTGACCAATCAGATTTCAATAAATTTTGTGGTATATTTGAAAAATGTGTTACTTTTTGAATAATGTATTATACATATCTATATCAATTTTTTCAGAAATTATTTATCATTTCACAGCTTTGACAGTTTCTAAATCTCTCTGAATTTGCTACAAATGTCTAAACCTACTTATTTACATAACCTACCTTGCACTGTCGAAATTTTCACCAAAATCCTAGGTGCCGTTGATATTTCGTCCCTGCTGATTTCAACACACATCAAACACACAAACATAGTCGAAATTTTGGCCAAATAAACTTGTAACACTGATAATCATCAATACTTCTCACTAATAACATTTGTTGTTATTGTTTATATGAATTAAACAGTTAATATTATATTTACAAATACACTAAAACACTAAATACATGTTTGAGAAACGTATTTCAACATTACACTTATTACACTTTGTTAAAATTGCCCTTAAAAAGTCCTTAAAGTCTATTTGTACAACAGTACAACTGACGTTACTCGCAAATGTTTATACACAAATCGCAGCCATTTTGATGTAAACGTCAAAATAATAAACAAATATATTTATATCATTTATTTGTTGATTATAAATGCTGATAATTTATATTTAACAATAATATTAATAAATATAAACTTTTTTGAAGTTAAATTTTGAAATTTCTTTTGGAAAATTGGGGAGAAGTTCCAAAACGACCCTATTTTGTATTGGTAGCGACATCTCTTGAAGTTTTGGTCAAATGAAACAACATATTGTTCATTTACAATAAATAATAAAATAAAGTTTAAATATTTTCTAGACAGATAGCAGCACACGAACATTTCCAGTGCCGGCCCATTCTGTAAGGGATTTGATTTTAATATGCATTTAAATGCTCATATAAACAATATCCCCATAGGAAAAAAATTGTGTCGACAGGCATGGAATGGAATCAGTTTCAAAGAGTAACACATTTTTCAAATATACCACAAAATTTCTTGAAATCTGATTGGTCAATTGAAAAGTCGATTTTATTGATTTTCGCCTATTTACACGATACATCAACGTACTTATTTACACCAAAACAATTAAAAAATAGTTCATAATTTTCACCATAGAGTACAGTAGTAGTACTAAATTAGTAATAACAATTTTAAGAAAATCCATTTTCCAAAAGAAATTTCAAAATCTAACTTCAAAAAAGTTTATATTTATTAATATTATTGTTAAATATAAATTATCAGCATTTATAACCATCAAATAAATGAAATACATATATTTGTTAATTATTTTGACGTTTAGCTCAAAATGGCTGCGGTTTGTGTTTTGTTTAAACATTTCCGAGTAACGTCAGTTGTGTGTATAGACTTTAAGGACTTTTTAAGGGCAATTTTAACAAAGAATAATAAGTGTAATGATGAAATAAGTTTCTCAAACATATATTACGTGTTTTAGTGTATTTGTGAATATAATATTAACTGTTTAATTCATATAAACGATAACACCAAATGTTATTAGTGAGAAGTATTGATGTTTATCAGTGTTACAAGTTTATTACCCTTAAATGGATATTTACTACCCAAAACTGGGTGGAATTATTCAATTTTCAACAACCATGGTTTTAGTATAACATTTAATAATTTATTTAAAAATCATATGTTGTTTCATTTGGCTAAAAGTTCAAGAGATGTCGCTACCAATACAAAATAGGGTCTTTTTGGAATTTGTCCCCAATTTTCCAAAAGAAATTTCAAAATTTAACTTCAAAAAAGTTTATATTTATTAATATTATTGTTAAATATAAATTATCAGCATTTATAATCAACAAATAAATGAAATACATATATTTGTTAATTATTTTGACGTTTAGCTCAAAATGGCTGCGATTTGTGTTTTGTTTAAACATTTCTGAGTAACGTCAGTTGTGTGTATAGACTTTAAGGACTTTTTAAGGGCAATTTTAACAAAGGATAATAAGTGTAATGATGAAATAAGCTTCTCAAACATATATTAAGTGTTTTAGTGTATTTGTAAATACAATATTAACTGTTTAATTCATATAAACGATAACACCAAATGTTATTAGTGAGAAGTATTGATGTTTATCAGTGTTACAAGTGTATTTGGACAAAATTTCGACTATGTTTGTGTGTTTGATATGTGTTGAAGAAAGCAGGGACGAAATATCAACGGGACCTTGGATTTTGGCCAAAATTTCAACAATGCAAGAAAGAAGGTAGGTTATGTAAATAAGTAGGTCACTTGATTTTTGGCAAACGGAACGGGTTTAGACAAAAATGTATTTATTTTAATCTGAAATAGTGTTTGTCGTCTCTATTGCTTGAAAGTTAGCGATGGTCACGTTTGTGATTTCTTTTTCATTCTTTGTATATATGAGTAATCTTACAAAAAATATATCTAAAGCTCGTCAAATATAGATCATATATAAACATTTTGTACTTTGCAATACACGTATGCGTAATATATCCACAGTATACTATAACAGAGAGTGCGTTTGGCCGTATGAACGCATGTCAACACTTTTGTATATTTATGATATCTGGCTGTAGAGTTACGGCACGGCATGCCGCATTGAATACACTCCAACACACAACACTTGTATAGCAGTGATTTGTGACTCTCTAATGGGAACAAATGTCCACATATTGCCTATAAACTTTGCTCACATCATTGTACATACATACATCATCCAAAGCTTTATTGCCTCATGTACTAATAACGTACGTGGGTGTGGTTGTGGTATAGTAGACGTATAGGTACCTACATAACTATAACGGATAAATTTTAACAATGCAATTAAATTTTAAATTGATCTATGGTCTACGATTTAGAAAATGAAAAATCTGTTGTGGTCAGCACAATACCTCTCGCCACTTCAGTTTTTGGTTAATATATAGAGCGCGAGCAGTCATGTGATATTGTTGGCCTTGACAAGCAGATATGGTGGCCCATTTCAGAATGACAATTAGTAATTATGTACATAGATGTCAAATTTCAAGATTTTCTAAATTCACGTAGTTAATCTGTCATCAGGAGTGTGTAATATACTTGTCGAGGAAAATAAACCACATGGAATTGGAAAATCACTAAATTTAGAATGACAAATTATGATATTTGACATCTATGTACATAATTACTAGCCATCATTCTGATACGGTCCCCCATATCTACTTGTCAAGGCCAATAAAGTATACCTACACTCTACACTAAAAATTCTACATACATCTATTCCTTATATTTAGATTGTTTAATTTTAAATTCGTTCTATGAAGCATGAATTTTTCGAAATGTTTCCAATTAATTGCCGGGATTGACAGTATTTTTGAAGGGTATATGTAATATACCTATCATTTTAAATATTTAACTATTAATACAATAACAAACAATATAATGTATGTACTTCCCAGAAAAAATCTTCAGTAATGTCTCTGGTTTTTAACACTGACATATATCTGTCAGTTACAAATATTTTAATTTTTTAATTGGGTTCCATGATATTATTATATAAGACACGGAAATAAAAGATAAGGAATGAAAGAATAAGGGAAATGGCTCGAGTTAATTGAAGGTAGACGAAACAGAGGGAGACCAAAGATAAGATGGAAGGACTGTATTGCGGTAGACCTGAGAGAAAAGGAACTAAATGAAAACGACACGCAAAACAGAAATGAGTGGAAGAAGAAATTAAACAGCGACCCCTAATGAATAGTAAAAGCTAAAGAAGAAGATGTTAGTATCAAGTGCAATTTGAATAGTTTTACTGGAAATTTAGAATCTTTAGCTAGAAAATTTATGTACAGTAAATTTTTTGAAAGATGTCCGATCAAGGTTGTCTACGAATTGTATGAATTCAGATTTTTGCTCCGGCAGTATTAACTATTTCTTGCACTTCTTTAGAACTGAACAATTTTCAAATTATTGCTGCCATGTATAAAGATGCAACTGTCAACAAATTTTTGTTGTCTTTTATAACGATACAAAGGCTTTTTATTCTTATGTTTTTGAAAAAAGAATAAAAAACGATATTTATGTTCTCATAAATAAGTTTTAGCATCTGTGCAACATTATGTAAAATAGTAAACAGTAAATACATTCCTATAGCACTGGCACTCATATTGCAAGTAGTCATTTGTAAGTAAGTGTTTGTAAGTGAAAAGTTATGTATAAATAGTCATAGTAATAAATAGTGAGATGACCCGGCATCAAATATTTCATATATTCTATACAACACAACTTTTATCACGTCTCATAATCGTATACAAATGAGCTGCATGATTTGTAAAATAAATTGTTCTACAGTAAAATTTTTGAAAGATGTCCGATCAAGGTAATATATGAATTGTATGAATTCAGATTTTTGCTCCGCTCATTCTGACAAATTCAGTAGTGTCGTTTGCTTAGTTTTTATGAGGGTACATAAGATACTACTGTTATTTTATTAATATAAAAATGTATGTTACAATAAAAGTATTCAAAATTCAAAAATAAATCAACTGGTAAGATTATTAGTAAATGTAAAACCAAATATGTGAAAAATAAGATACTGACACAATGTCAGTGTCAGTGACTCTGACAGAATATAACGTTATACGTACGGCTATGAATCCAGGTAATGTATCTGAATTAATAAATAAACTTACGTTACAACGAAAGTATTATCAACAACGAGCATCGTTTATAAATGGAATGTCCTAACTTAGTCGAAACAATATGAATTTTTGAAAGACAAGCGTGTTATATCCATCCTTATCACACACTCTTACAGCCTTTGCAAAAGAAAGAGATAAATGTATGCCTATTTGTTAATTCGTTCGTGATACAGGTGCCCTTGATCAGACATCTTTCAAAAATTTTACTGTACATACATCATCGTAAAAATAGTAAATTCGTATTCTAGGATCCCAAAATGTGCTTATTCTTTAGTAACTAATCAGTGAATTTTTTGACCAAACACAATACCTTCCTTACCTAAAGGTGACGGAAGGTACAAACATCTGTGCTGAATCTTATCCGTTTATTCCTTATCATTTTTTGGTGTTAGTGTATTATTGAAAATCGAACCTTTTTGGCAATAATTATAACATAGTTTACTACTTTCCTTCTGACACCTTGTATAATATAATTTATTGCAACATTACTTCTCCGTAAATAATATATTAGTTGTCTAGTAGAATTTATGTACAATAGCTATTGTTTAAACTAATTTCTTAATTCAATATAAACCTAGCCCGAAGTGTAGATAACAATCTAACAATAAATTACAATGGAGCAAGTACCTAATAGAGATATTTCAAACATCGTTAACAAGGTGATAATTACTTTACAATTTAATAACTATGTTTAATATATAGATAATACATAAAAATCCTCTTGTGTTTCAGGTACAGTAAAATTTATATAGTATTACAAAGTATATTGAAGTTAATTATAGATAATTGGCTAATAACTTGTTGCAAGAATTTTATTTTCTATCAATAATAATGACCAATGTATAGATAAACATCAATAGAAACTAGTAGTTTAAAGATCAATATATGTGATAATATTCATAAGTTTGAATAGCCAACATTTTTTAGATTTTCAACTGATAATTCGAAATGGTTTTCAGTAGCCAAATATCAAATAAATAGAGATAAACTGGTATCCTATATATACATATGTAAATAAATGAATATATTAAAATGTGATTTTTCCGTCACCTTTAGATAAGGAAGGTTTGCCTTTGGTCAAAAAAATCAATGATGAGTTTTTAGTGAATAAGTATGTTTTACCATTTTTACGATAATGTCTGTATGTATGTGTGTCTGTGTGTGTGTGACAAAAGTTTCGGATCGCATAACTTCAATACCACGATTCCAAAAATTATATTTTTTTCGTATTCCTCAAATTTACATCCAGAAGAACAAATGATTAGATTTTGGTTATAATTGGTGAACCGAAAGTAGTCTCATTTGAAGATTTAACAGTTAAATATGATTTATTTATATTTAACGTTATTATAACTTAAAGAATATATTATTCTCTGTACGATTTGATTGCATTTTATACTTCATATTCAATAGATATAGAGTTAAAGAATTTTAAAATAATTAAATTTTATAAATCAGCCAGCTATGCTAAATATGGAAACTACTAATATATTTATATAATTCAAATTGACAGATGTCAGTATAAATAAAAAGTAAATTAATGTGGCAGAGATGAGGATGTTGATGTAGATGTTGGGAAAGACACGGAAAGATAGGTAAGGAAATAACTCTAGTGTTAGAAGTTTCTAGAAAGATAAAAGCGAGATGATTACATTGGATTGAAAATGTCATGAGGAGAAATGAAGAATATATTGGATGAATGCTTAGTAATAGAAGGTTGAAGAAACAGAGGAAGACCAAAGATATAATGGAAGGACTGTGTGTCAAGTACAATTTGTATAGTTTGTTTATAAAATAATTTTACTGCAAATTTAGAATCTTTTGCATGAAAATTTACGTATGGAATTTATACATAATATATAGGATTGACGGAAGGTATTGTGTTGGCCACAACAGATTTTTTAATGCAGATTTTAGAAATGATATATTTTTACCCTCACCAATAGGTAAGAAGAGTATAAGTCTATGGTCATTTGTTTCGATGGTGAAATATTATGAATAAGAACGTTTTAAGGTGACCCTAGAATACAATATTTTACGATGATGTCTGTGTGTGTATTCCATAATTCTACATCTATATGACAATAAGAACTAATTTTATTTTAGTTATAACTGGTCAACTTGAATCTTTTGATTAAAATAGCTATTTGTGTATTAAGAGCGCAAAATAGGACATTGTCGATTTACGCTCAAAACACACACAAGATTTTTTCTACAGTCGCCATAGTGGGGTCCTCCACCATAACAACTACTCAATTAATAAGGAATTTGGCAGCCTAGAGATGTTTTCGGTTTTTCAATATTCATAAGAATCTGCATACCCATTTCTAATGAATGGGGACTACTGTATTATTAAAATATAAATGAAATGAAAAGAAATAAAATTTCTTTGGACTTCATTATAAGTACAATAAATAAAAAGAATATAATTAGATTTATTATTATTTTCTAAGTATGCCCCATATAGTTATATTCCCTGCTGGATACATGATGAATTGCAGACGACACGGTGCGATTTCTCAGCGTGTGAGCTTTACTCAACATTCTCCACGCCACTTTTTACTGTCTTATAATATTTAACACGCTACATTGTCAGAACATGGAAAGCCTCTCTTATAAACAAACCGTTATCTCCTTGTTATCGCCGCAACAACAAACTAATTCCTAGCCAATTTATAACTAGATCTATAGCTACACAACAACGCTCACAAATATATCTATACACATGAATATTACGTTTTTACCTTCCGTCACCTTTAGGTAAGGAATGTACTGTTCGAAATGAATTATGAGTGTGAAAAGATAATGTCAGCCACCTGGATTTGAACCAAGGACCATTATTTTGCCGGAGTAACGCTCTACCAACTGAGCACTTTAACCGCAAATGTATCTCTCTTTGGAGAAGACATATTTGTGTCACTTTGTATGATGTGGGGTTGGATTACCACTACATTTAAACATCATTGTGGACATGTCAGAAATTACTCTTGGCCCTATCGGTCCAGTTTTTGAAATTAACATAGAGTTAACAGTCTAATAGCGGTAATAATAAACAAAGGTTAAGTTCAGAATATCTTTATTTTAACACAGGAATAGCTATTCCTAGTTTATCATGAGTTTAAATATCAAATGTATAATAATAAACATGGAATAAGACTTCACTCTAGAATAAACCCTCCATAAACGTCATTTTAACACAGGGTTAAGAGATATTCTGGAATACCTAATCTGGGAATAGGAAATTATTTATATGTTCGAAATAAATTATGAAAGTGTGAAAAGTTGTTAGCCATTGGATAGATCGGCCATAGCTCAGTTGGTAGAGCGTTACTCCGGCAGAGTAATGGTCCTTGATTCAAATCCAAGTGGCTGGCATTGTCTTTTCATACTTTCAAAAAAAAAAGTACTGTCTTTGGCCAAAATTCGATGTTGAATTTATAATAAATAAACACTTTTTAGTGCCCCTAGAATATGATTTTACTATATTTACGATGACGTCTATATGTATGTATGTGTGTGTATGTGCATGTCAGCGTGTATGTATGTGTGCGTGTGTGTGACTATAATTTCGGTCGCGATACTAGAATTCCAAATATTACAATTTTTACGTATTCCTCTTCGTTACATCCATATGCAAACTTGATTAGATTTTGGTTATAATTGTTCAACCGGAAGTATCCTCATTTGAAGATTTTAACAGTTTTTCTTGAAAAAACGCTGTTAAATATTATTTTTGCCATTTAATGTTATTATAAATGTTAAAGAATATTCTTATCTATACGAATTGATTACATTTTATACTTCAAATTCAATGGATATAGAGTTAAAGAATTATATACAAATTAAATTTTATAAATCAGGCAGCTATGCTATAACCATGGAAACAGCTAATATAATAAGAAAATTCTAACTGACAGATGTCAGTGTCAATGAAAAGAAAGTGAATATAACAGAGATGAGAATGTTGAGGTAGATATTAGGGAAGACACGGAAAAATAGGAAAGGGAATGAAAGAATAAGGGAAATGGCTCGAGTGATAGAAGTTTCTAGATGAAACAGAGGAAGACCAAAGATAAGATGGAAGGACACTGTATTGCGGAAGACTTGATAGAAAAGGAACTGAATGAGGACGACACGCAAAACAGAAATGCGTGGAAGAAGAAAATAAAAAATAGCGACCCCTAACGAATGGGAAAAGCTAAAGATGAATATGTCAGTGTCAAGTGCAATTTGCATAGTTTCTTTATGAAATAATTTTACTGGAAATTTAGAATCTTTTACAAGAAAATTTATGCATGGAATTTGTACATAATACACAGGATTAACGGAAGGTAATGTGCTGGCCACATCAATTTTTTTTAATAAATTAAATGTGCTGAAAATTTAGCAGTATACAATTAATTAACGATGTTCAATTATTTTTATTACTGTTGGATTTAGAGTTACGATGTGTAACGTTTAGTTTTTATATGGCCATCATTTGAATAGTTACAAGATTAAAAGAAAATATTTGTTGACGAATGTTGAAATTATATTTTAGTTATGTCTATTGCAATCATACTCACAGAAATAAACAATACTTATACCTATTCTATATTGAAATATCACATGATACATTTCGTAATACATGACACACCCCCTGTCATCTCATAATTCATAATTCACAATTCGCATTCGCAATACGTGCATTTGCATATACGGAGTAGTGGGACCACCATATGTGAAAGTGTTGTTGTTATTGGTTGCCAATTGCCCTAGTTACCAGCCCCGCCTACCCGCACACAACACAAGTAATATTTTGTAATCACCCCTGGCAGCCACCTTGCAAAACACATTTACTTAGTGACGTCACTAGTCTGCACTCATATGTCAGTATAATCACTTTCTTTCATCTTGGAACTGGAGCAATGAATTCAGGTGAATTTTTATAAAATTGATTTAAAAATATAATTAAAA
The DNA here is from genome assembly GCA_951394225.1 of Harpalus rufipes. Taxonomy (NCBI): domain Eukaryota; kingdom Metazoa; phylum Arthropoda; class Insecta; order Coleoptera; family Carabidae; genus Harpalus; species Harpalus rufipes. The sequence continues at coordinate 27,637,754 of OX596289.1, read as the reverse complement.
TTGGCAATACAAGTAGTTGTTTTACTAGGCATCTATGATTTGGTTTTATTTTAAAGCTAAGCCAAGGTGAATTACGAATTATTTATTCATTTAAGGCCCATTTTTTCTACGATTTTCATACTGTCTTTGTTATCTTAGTAACCAAATCTTGATCAGTAAATAAAACTTACTACCTTGCAAACTCTATCGGTAAATATTAGAAAAACTTGATCGTACAAAATAATTATTTAAGTATTAAGGTCAGTAGTGCACTTAATGTTGGCTTGAAGAGTGCATCACAGGGGCAAAGTGCCATTAAAATTCGAAGTAATTTTTGGCGTCGGTTGGGATCGAACCCGAATTCAGTCTTTTCGATTATCCCTTAGCAAACAATTATAGACACGCCACTGGAATATTATTGACGGACTGATTTATTACTCCAGCTTGTTTAGAAACAAAGTAGGACCATTTTTAGTCACACAAAAAATAAACGACAAGAATTCGAATAGCAGTTTTTAATTTTTTAAAGTACAGGAACATCATTATCATAATTAATTATTATAAAGTGTCGCAGACGATAGATGTCTATATTAGGAATATATTTCGTAAAAGAGGAAATGACTTATAATATTATTATTTTAATTAATTATTAATTACATCCGGTTAGCCTAAAGAAACAAATATAAATTTCTTTATCATCAAACTCTAACAGTAAAACTTCAACCAAATTAAAATTGTTCCACATATTTTTACGTTTTAAATAATATTAATAAATTAAACTTTATGCAGATTTTTTGTTAACACAGTCTTAAATGTTACATCTCCGTCATCATCATCTTCTGTATCGTTTAGAATTATTGACAACTCTAGAAAAACTACATCATACAGTTTTACTATTCCATCGCTGCCCTAATTGAATTTATGTGCATTTATCGGTTGCTTCAGTTAGAAGATAAAAAAGTTGCAGGTGTAGTTTCGCTTTCGCAGACGTCTGCCTCGGAGTGTAATTGTGTTTATGTCCTCAACAGTTACACAAACAATTACCCACAATTCATTTCCCTCAACGACCAGCGACGCCGTGACCGTATATGTCATTAATTGCAAACAACACAAGCTTACAGGGTAATTAAAACAAGCATTGGGAATTCATTTAAGAGAAGAAAAGCATTGGAATGCTCTTTAAATACTAAACTAGGTTGGGATAATGCTGAATTCAAGTTGATGTCAGCGATTTTTGATTTGATAGGCAGACATCAAAACAATAAGTATTGGCTAAAATAAAAGGATCATCTGTGAAGATTATTCTATCAAACATTTCAAATACTTATATACAGTATTTTGTATTTGAAATACATTTTTACCTTCCGTTACCTTTAAGTAAGGAAGGTATTGTCTTTGGTCAAAAAATTCAATAGTGAGTTTCTAATAAATAAGCACATTTTGGGGTCCCTAGAACACGAATTTACTATTTTTACGATGATGTCTGTATGTATATACGTATGTATATATTTATGTGTGCGTGCGTCTGTCTGTGTGTGTATGTGCCGATCGTTTGGATCGCATAACTCCAATACCACAATTTCAAAAATTAGAATTGTATCGTATTTCTCGAGTTTAAATGCATAATGAAGAGGTTTTGGTTATAATTTGTCCACCGGAAGTACCCACATTTGCAACTTTTAACAGTTTTTCTTGAAACGCAGTTAAATATTTTAAAGAATTTGTTAGTCTTTATACGATGTGATTGCATTTTATACTTCATATTTAATAGATGTAGAGTTAAAGAATTATAAAGATATTAAGTTTCATACATTAGCCAGCTATGCTAACCATGGAAACTGCTAATATATTTAGATAATTCAAATTACATGAATATGGCAGAGATGAGGATGTTGAGATACATGTTGGGGGAGACACGGAAAGACGGGTAAGGAATTAAATGATAAGGAAAATGGCTCAAGTGTTAGAAGTTTCTAGAAAGATACAATACGATTTTACTATTTTTACGATGATGTCTGTATGTGTTTGTGTGTGCTTGTGTGTGCGTATATGTGTGAATACAATTCCGTCGCGATATCTCCAATACTAGAATTCTAAAAATTACAATTTTTACGTATTCCTCTTCCTTACATCCATATGCAGACATTATTAGATTTTGCTTATAATTAGTCCTCCGGAAGTATCCACAATTACAACTTTTAACAAGAAACGATTACATTGGTTTGAACATGTCATTATCGGCCCAAGTTTAAAATGGGAAAAAGGGGTTAAATGTTTGGTTTTCTTTTTACACAGGGTGTTATTATCCTGAAGGATATTGAAGGGGTTTAATATCCAGAAGTCCTCTGTTACGGTTTTTGCCAAAACATATTATATTAAATTTTACTCTTTTGAATTTTAGACAGTTCGAATTCGAAATAATCAATAGGTATATAATATAAGATGTAAGATAAAGTCATATAAGTTATGTAAAATTTCTTCGTACAACAGAATTAACATGAAAAAAAAGTAAACTACGAAAATGTAGGTTGGTACTACTTTTGAAATAAAATTAATTGATATAGCGAAAAAATGCACGTCCAACAATTTATTTTCCATTTCACCTGTTACTTCCATCCATTCCACTTATCTTATATCTACAACTTCTATCGTTACATGATTGCATGTAATGTCTGATTTATTATCTGATATGTGGCATTTAGAGCTGCGGTTTCCCAGCCGAGCCCAGAGTGTCAGTGAGTAGGCGGCTGATGTAAGCATCCGAACGGTTAAAGAGAAGAACATACCGCAAACATATCATTTATTACATGGACATGGGAAAATGAGAATGTTAGTCTGATAGCAATAAGTTATTAATGGAGTTTTACACCATAATAACAATTTAGAACATGGGTCATTTATATTAAAACTGGACTTTAAAACTGTATCACAAAGACTATGAAGTTTGGAAAAAGTTCTTTAGGAAAGAGCAAAATTATTTCTACCACCAACGAAGTAGATTTAAATAAATATTAAATCTGTGCAACACTTGTAAAAGATAACAAACTTTTTGTAATATTAATAGACTATAATATAATTCATAGCAATTAAAATTCATACAATGAATTTAAAATGATAATGGTTTAGTCATTCCATGTTTTTATCTAGTATTCATTAATTCAGACGACACAGGAACTTAGCATTAAATAAACAGGAGAAGTATTAATTACATTGTGACAAACGAGTTGCTGTTTTAAATAATCAGTAAGTCGTGAGTGCTGCAATCAGGATGAGACAAGCGAAAGAACAAGTGTACACCATACATGAGTACATAGTACAACGCATTTGCATTATTTAAGCAAATGTTAAATCTTCATTTGATTCGGTAACGGTAAGCAAAATTAAAATAGCGATAGTTGTGCAAAACGACTGAATTATTAACGATCGAAGAATGATTCTTGAAGATATTTATATTATAAAAGTCTATAAATAACATATTTATTACCTTCCGTCACCTTTAGGTAAGGAAGGTTTTGTCTGGTCAAAAAATTCAATGATGAGTTTTTAATGAATAAGCATGTTTTAGGGTCCCTATAATACGATTTTACCATTTTTACAATGATGTCTGTATGTATTTATGTATGTATGTGTATGTGCGTGTGTCTGTGTGTGACGAAAGTTTCGGATCGTATAACTTCAATACCACAATTCCAAAAATTATATTTTTGTATTCCTCAAGTTTACATCCAGAAGAACAACTAATTAGATTTTGGTTCTAATTGGTCAACCGAGAGTAGATGTCATGGAAAGATACGGTAAAGAAAATAACTTTAGTATTACAAATATCTAGAAAGATACAAGAGAGATGATTACATTGGTTTGAAAATGTCATGAGGAAAAATGAAGAATATATTGGATGAAGAATAAATAGCTTAGTAATAGAAGGTTGAAGAAACAGAGGAAGACCAAAGATAAGATGGAAGGACTGTATTACGAATGACTTGAGAGAAAAGGAACTGAATGAAAACGACACGTAAAACAGAAATGAGTGGAAGAAGAAAATAAAAAATAGCGAGCCCTAACGAATGGGAAAAGCTAAAGAAGAAGAAGAAGATGTCAGTGTCAAGTCCAATTTTTATAGTTTGTTTATGAAATTACTGGAAATTTAGAACCTTTTGCAAGAAAATTTATGTATGCAATTTATACATAATACACAGGGTTGACGGAAGGTATTGTGCTGGCAACAACAGATTTTTTATTTATTTGTGTTGTCCTTATTAAAATTAAAAAAAACTGACCTAAGTATATGAAACTAACATCGACATAATTGTATTTAGGTGATAAATATTATTTGGAAAGTGAATTTGTGTTTTCCTAGAAGAAATCTGAGCTGTTGCGTATTGAAGAATGTAGTAATTAGCTACATGTGAAAAGTCGATGCCTGTAATTGGCACATGTATTAAGTAATACATAATTCACTATGGCACGAGTTCTCTAGGTACGTTTATATTTATATACAAATATTATACCATATTAAAATGAAAATAATCTAACAAGGTCGACGAACAAATTAAATTCATACACATGAAATAGTAAAATTATTATCTCTGTCGCAAATTCTCTATCCGACACATTTAAATTTTTACCTCCCGCTCCCTTGATAAGGGAGGTATAGGGATCGTGCTAAAAATCGCATACTATCATTCAGAAAGTTTTGAAACCATGTATTTCTACCTTATTCTAATATGGAAAGAAGCCATTAGATTTTGGTGGCAATCGGATAACCGGAAATTTGTTATTATAAAAATTAAAGATTATTCCATTTTCTACAAGTTTGCTTTAATACTTTTTCTATATATTTTATGGATAAATTTATAAAGTAATATAAAAATTATATCTCGGAGCTTATGCTTTAAACACATCTCCATGGTTACATAGTTTAGCTCAAATGCATGTAACTGACAGATAAATGTCACTGTCAAAAAAAAAATCATTTCAAATTAATAATAGTAACGTTTTAAAAGGAAAATTGTAAATAGAACAATAGTTTTATGGAAAGGAACTTAATGTACATAATTTCTAGCATTAATAAATATGCAGGTATGTATTTAAATAAAGAAATAAATATATTATCACAGCATATTATCCATTGCTGGGTGTGCTAATATAATTTGTACACATATTTGTATTGTGCGGGCGTTTACCGAATCGGATTCCCCAGATTCGCGACCAGAAATCAAGCACGCGGCAACGAAACCCCATAGGTAAATGGCGGAAGGTATAGTGTTGGACACATCTGATTTTTTACTTAAAATAATTACGGAAGCAGGAAATTAGGAAAGTCTGATTGTATATAAATATTGAAGTCCTCACCAAATTTTCTTACATGTACAGTAATTATCATAAAATTGCCAATACTTTCAATGATGATTTTTGTGCAATTTACTGACGATTTCAAATAAAATCAAATTTGTCTCTTTACTTCTAACACAGCACATATTCTCACTTTTGTTTATTATCTATTAAAATAGAATATACTTTAAATAATCCATTATTTAATGCCGTACGATTTAATTTGTTTTTAAGGTTTTGTTTTACGGGCACTTTACGTGTAGGTATTTAAAGTCTATACAGCACAAAGTTGTTGCTCCATACACACTTTGTTTAACCTATAAAACATTGGCGATCATGAAATTTATGTGCAGTTTATTTTCGGAATAGTTAAACCATCTACATTCTACATTGATCCCACATGCATTCAATGAATAACACATTGTAAATATTATCAATGAAATTACAAACGTACAAAATAATTAATAATTAATGTATATAGGTGTGTAAAAATAAATTATTGTTACACCTCCATAATATATTGATATAAAGACAAATATAGTATATATAGTATTATATGATAAATTGTTCCATTCAATAAAATACTCATATCTAATTGAATATAATAATAATAATTATCTATATAGATAGTTTTAAAAGTTTAAATTTGTAGGTATAATAAAACTGAATGTGTTATTACATTGGAAAACGAGTACCTACATAATTATAATTTATGTGATTAGTTATACTTACTTAAGTAATATTTTAAGTTATTTATATTAATGTTGAAAGAGAAATTATTTGCTCATAAATAATATTCGATGTAATTATAATTAATAATTATGTTGAATACATAATTATTATAATATCACGTGTTTATAAAGAGTATGTTATATAAAATTATATTAATCATATTTTATATTTTCTAATTATATGTAGGTATAAGAAAATTCTTGAATTCATTAAATTTTACATCATAATATTATAAATATTATAGGCTTAAATAAATAGCAAATTTTAAGAACATTAAATGCTGTATCTCTAGTTTAAAGATTTAAATTTAAAATATCTAGAAAATGTTAAATTACAAAATTTTCGGTTAACTCATTGGTTAATTTTTAACGACTGGTTAAAACTTTTAGCCAATAGATATTGATTTGATAACTAAAATTCCTATTTTTTGTTGGGGTGAACATAGGGTGAACATAGGGATTTAACATGGGATTTTAGTTTTATGCAACTTCCTGTTCTCCTGTTCATTTTCGGCAAAAACTGTAAAGAATTAAAAGTTTTATTATACAGAACATTTTTACCTCTCGCTAAAGGCCAGTTTTACAATCTTTGGTTAAAATTTTAACTGTCAGTTAAATAAATCAAATTGAAACGAAACGAACTGTCAAATGACATATTGATCATGGCTGTCAATAATCCGATTCAATATTGTTTGTTTAACTTAGAGTTAAAATTCTAACCGGACATTGTAAAACTGACTCTAAGAGAGGTATTGGATTCATGCTAAAAATCGCAAATCCCGATTTTAATAAATAAGCACGTTTTAAGGTCCCTACAATCCGATTTTAATATCTTTACGATGATGTGTGTGTGAATGTATGTGTGTGTGTATGTGTGTGTGGAGGGATGTTGGAAGGACGATTTATCAAAAACTATAATACAGAATATCGGTTTAACTACATATTTCTCAATCGGACATTACTAGGAAGAACTGAAAAGGTTTTGGTATTAATTAGACAACCGGAAGTAGCAGATTCTTAAAAAAAAGGAGGACAAAATTTCTTCATAGAATGAATTTAAAATTAAAAAATCTAAATATAAAGAATAGATATAAGTAGAATTTTTGGTGTAGATGTAGAGTGCAGGTATACAAGAAATGTTAAATACAATAGGGCGCGAGCAGCCATATGACTTTGTTGGCCTTGACAAATAAATATGGGGGCCCGTGTCAGAATGATAGCTAGTAATTATGTATATAGATATGCATAAAACAAAAAAATCCATGTTCATCCCTCACCGCCACATATACCAACATACTTGATTGGTTAAAATATTTAACCAGCTGTTAAAAATTAATCATTGATATTACAGTTACCATTTAATTAAACGTTTCTCCAATTTCATGGCCGTTGTTATGGCAATGCTTTATACAATTCGTATAAAAAATATTCCTACCTTGCTTTGTATGATTTCATGGAAGACATCCTTATTATACTTCTCCTCCTTATTCACAATTTGCCCCACATCCCTTAATAGTTTCTTATACACCCTTTCCCGTAAGTTTTCCTGCTCCATACTTGACATATACACCCCCCCGTTTTCACTCCCTATTCCCGAACTTTTGCTTTGCTCTTTCCCGATTCCTGACACTGATTCCGCGCTCCCGTTTCGACTAGCAGGAACGCGTGGACGCAGGACGCCTGATTCGGCGCAGCCTGGACGAGACGCAGGAATGGAAGGGGCTTCCAGAGATGTTTGTGTTAACACATGGCGAAGACGCGGAGATTCAGCAGGGATTGATTGTATATTTTCTTCAATCAATGTTGGATTTTCTTCAGAAAATGTAACGGAATTACGTTTTTCAGTTCCATGTTCAAAATCTATGTTTTCTGAACTAAAATAGGCGCTGTCTGATTTTATATTACCATTATTTAATTTTTTGTCTGCGTTTAAAATAGCAGTACCTAACACTGGAAATTTTATTTTGTCTGATTTTGCCGGTAAAATACTGTTTTGTGAGAAACTTTTCATCAACAGAAGGTTTTTGTGTTTTGGACTTATGTTTGAAGACTCTTCCAAATTTGAAGAATTACTATTTTGAGTTGTATTATTTATTACTTCTGGTATGTTATTGTCATTAGGGCTAGGTACAATGTTATCCCCAAAATCTTTTGATATAGACAAACCATTTTGATTTTCACCATTCTGAGATGAAAGTTTAACGAATTTTGTATTTAAAACATTTTCATCTGTATTTTGTGTTGTAGGAGACGCAGGTTTAATCCTGTTCAACTCCGATCCTTGTTTGTTTTGTACAGTAATTGTCGAAACAAGTGGTTGATGTTTTCTTTCTTGATTAACTTCTAATTTAAGACTAAAATCTTCAATTTGACTATTAATATCTTCTAAAACCTTATCTGGATTATATTGAATAGGAATTTGTAACTCGCTCTTAAATTTATGATCTTCACAAATATGTTTATTATTCAAAATATTTTGTGTGAATTCTTCTTCCTGAACAGGTAAACTAATCACTGTCTTGTGTTCCGTTTCCATGGTGTCAGCACTTTGTTTACATGACATTTTATTTCATACTGTTTCAAGTGGAAATGTCAAGTTTATGGATGTTTTTAATAAATTATTCACTTCTATTCAATCACACAATGATGTTATGTAATGTTTTTAAATAAGTATGTTTATTAAAAGCTCGTACAAGTTCACAGTATTTATTTGCATAATAAAACAAAACAGGATTCAATAAACAAAAAAATGGAAATGACAATATATTAGTATGTTGTGAAGGCAGATATAAAAGCTAAAAATAGCCTGTTGGATGAAATGTTTGTTTTTATATTAAACAGAGATGAAAAATAAACAAATATTAGATTGGGTTCTTAAGATTTAAAAATGATTTTTTATATTCTCGGAAAATTAATAAATAAATAAAGGTTTATCATGTGTTGCAATGTTTTTATTAAAATGTTTAATGCAAATTTCGATAATGACCATACAATACCGTTTTCATAAAACCTTATGGGTGTTAAATAAGTAATTCAAAAGTATCGTACTAAACTTCATAAGTACTTATGTATATGTAGACAGATATGAGTGACGACAAAAATAGAAGAACCGCTATAAAAAAAAATGTTTTTACTTAAAAAAATTGGTTTCCATGGCTTTATTTGGGCTGGGAGATTTATTATAACAGATTATTTTATATATTATTTTATAAAGAATTTAATATTTTTTAATATTTGCAAGAACAATAATTTTCAAAAAATAATATTTAGAAGAATTTTAAGAATCTGCTGAGAAATACGTAGATAACAGATTTCAAAAATCGTCCTTCTAACATCTACACCTACATACAGACATCTTAAAAATGTTAAAATCAGATTGTAGGGACATTAAAGTATTGTCTAGTAAAGTTTTAAGGAATTCAATGAATTGTCGAAAAAATATTTATTTGTTTTAAATTATAAGTAAATATTTTTTTAATGTCAAACAAAGTAGAAATTAGTAACTAACAAATTGACAATTGAATATTTTTATAATTGATATCAGATATTATTTTAAACTTTGTCAAATAAATTTCTACTTTAACTGTGACATGATGTACGAGCATACTCTAATTATAAGGGGAAAAAAATCCTCCCACAGGGCACTGTACTATCCGTGCGTTGAAATCACTGGCACTACTGACACACTCGCGCACGGCACTTGGCACTAGACACCAGAAGAAGCGCGAAGCAAGACACGGAGCGCTCGCTGCTGCGGCCGGACCACAAGTGGCGGCAATGCGACACCAGCGCCACGCTCCGGGTTCCGGGTATACAATGAAAACAACGGACTAGCCCAATAACCCTACCGAAAAGCCTCAGTTTTATAAATGGTAATTAACATCATTTAAAATTTTGTTTAATGGCGCCGCATAGAAAAAAGCCCGCGGGTTTTAAATGAGGGGGCATGGGATCATTTTTACTTTGTGGAGTATCATTTAATGCCTACATACATCTATATCTCTCACATCAATGATTCGCTTTCCACAAATTCTTGTTTTTTACAAATTTGAAAGGGTAACGAATTACAAGATAAGGGAAATGGAGTGAAATAGAGAAAGACCAAAGATAAGATGGAAGGACTGTATTGCGAAAGACTTGAGAGAAAAGGAACTGAATGAGAACGACACGTAAAACAGAAATGAGTAGAAGAAGAAAATAAAAAATAGAGACCCCTAACGAATGGGAAAAGCTAAAGAGGAAAAAGATATCAGTGTCAAGTGTAATTTATATAGTTTGTTTATGAAATAATTTTACTGGAAATATAGGATCTTTTGCATGAAAATTTATGTATAGGGCGTGACTTTGCTGAACTCGACAAACAGATATGGGGGCCCGTTTCAAAATGACAGCTATTATGTCCATAACTGACAAAAAAATGTCAACCTTTTTCTTATTTCATGTGGTTTATTTGTTATCAGGAGTGTGGAATATAAAAAATATACAATAAGAAAAAATGATATTTTGAATGAAAAATTATGACATTTATCAGTTATGAACATAATTAATGGTTGTCATTCTGATACGGGCCTCCATATCTGGCCAAGGTCAGCAAAGTCACATGACTCTTCGCGCCCTATGGAATTTATACATAATACACAGGATTGACGGAAGGTAATGTGCTGACCACATCAGATTTTTTTGTTAATGACAATATTATGTTACCCCTATATCTTTAAATATGAAATTAATGTACACTTAAATTGTTAAAAGGTTAAATACATTGTTAGCGTGATTTTATTATTGGAAAAGTAAAATGCACGCAAGTCCGGGCCTGGTGAAGATGATGCGTGACTGGACAGCGGATGACCAGAGAGCAGTGTGGCAGTGGACCATTAGTTTCACTCTCATTTACAAACATTCTACTATATACCATACGATAAACATACGCAATCAATTTAAAACTCATACTCTTACACTTGGGGATTTATATACATATGCTGCAGCTGGATTGTTAAACCTTCGATGATTTACAAACGACCAGAGTTGTCCAACCGTGATTTTTATGTATTACATTTAGTTATAGTGGTTATATTTAAATAAACATACCAGCTAAAAATAACTTGCTCGTCATTTTTACCTCTCGCTAAGAGAGGTATTGGATTCATGCTAAAAATCGCATATCCAGATTTTATTGAATAAGCACGTTTTAAGGTCCCTACAATCCGATTTTAACATTTTTACGATGATGTCTGTGTGTGTGTGTGTGTGTGTGTGTGGATGTATGTGTATATGTATGTAGGATGTTGGAAGGACGGTTACTCAAAAACTATAAGACTTAAAATTTGTTTAACAACGTATTTCCCAATCGGACATTCATGGGAAGATCTGAAAAGGTTTTAGTAACAATTGGACAACCGGAAGTAGAAGATTCTTGAAAAAAAATCTTCTAAATATTATTTTTTGAAAATTTTTCTTGATAATATTAAAGAAAAATAAATTCTCTTTCTGATACATTTAAATATTTTTATACATATTTTATAGATTTAGAGATAAAAGGAATATAATATATAAAATAATGTTGTAATTAATTTTACAACCGAAAGGATGCCATGAAAAATAGTTGCAAATTTAAATTATTTGTAACTGACAGATAAATGTCAGTGTCAGAAATAATGAGTAATGAAAGAAAAATGTATTTGGAGAATCCCTTAATTCTTGATCTGTGACTATTATGGAGATGACAAGTCTAGGTTGAAGGACTTAAATTTGTTTCAAACATTATGGGACAATGTACACCAGTACTATAGACTAGAGTAACTTTGAATTGCGAAAAAGCTATCAAATTCTTCTCAAGTAAGTTGTAAATATTGACAAAATTACACATCGATATAAGAATAATCGGAGTGCAATCTATCCGTCACTTTATTAAAGGGAATTAAGGTTATTCAGATATAACAAGTATGAAAAAATAAAATGTAAAAGAAGATATATAAGAATAGATGCACAATCCAGATATATACATTTTAGACCGCCCAAAATTAATGTTTTTACTAGAAGAATATGAAGAGAAAGTAAACAAAGTTGTTCGAATTGAAAATTGCTGTTACCAGCCTAATATTTATATATGGTAAACTCTACTTTGTAATTTATTGTAACATAATTTATGGTAAAATATCTTCATGTTGAGACATGCTATTATTGAATAATAAAGAAGTTTATACGTCATAGATTTATATGAATATATTATTTGTATTTATAAAAATATTCTTTGCTTTATGCATACAGCCAGGTAAAATATACGGCGAGAGGTTATGTGCTGGCCACATCAGATTTTTTAAAACGCTTAGACGTCTACCCAGATTGTAAAACCAAGGTTTGATGATATATGACAGTTTAAAGTGTGAGAAAGAAAGGGCCTAGAATGCTCGCAGATTCCAAGTGCATTAGAAACCATGTGTTCCACCATGGTGGAAAATTGACAGTGTCTGTTTCACGTTTCACCCTGGCTGGCCAAGTCAAGATGAGCCGTGTTCCTTTGGGTTGTGATTGTGATTTTATATATCCTGTTTAGTTTAATTCTGATCTTGAATCATGATTTACAAATTATATCAACCACCTAGCGTCAAATGTCATGCAGACCAACGCAAACTATCTTATTTTAATTAATAAATAATCTACTGGCAAGTGTTATAGATAGCATTAAAATGAATCATATAGAAGTAAAAAAATGTTGTTTACTTAAAACAAACCTTTTGTGTAACATATTTTCTTCGTTTTCAAAAGTAAACTGGGCCTTACATGCCTTTGTAGGAAAATCAATATTCCGTAACAACAAACCCTACATTGATATATTTGTACGCTGAAAACCTATTGTCGTCAGCCATTATTTAATTTTCTCTGAAATGAATCCGTGTGTTCACTTAAAAAGAATGATTCAGAAGGAAAAGGGGGAGATTGAAGATTGTCTAGTAGTCACAAAATGAGAAAGTAGGGATACCGAATAGGAAACGAAAAAACATACTTCTTCATAATCATGATCGCTTTGATGATTTAGATTGCGAATCACAGCTCGAAAGAACCCAACTATGGTGGAGCAAAGAGCATGGCAGAGGGTGGAAATAGATTCTCGGATTCTCAGATGGAAGAAAGGTAGTATGGTTTTAAAGTTTGAAGTCAACATATAGCTAAAGAGAAAATGCCGTAAAATGCGACTCGCACTAAATTTAGAGTAATTAAACATGTTTAGTTTTGTTTAGTTTTAATAATAGATTAGTGTAAAAAGTTATTGAAATTAGTTAAGTAAATCCCATGTCAAATTGTGTTGTGTCATCGCATCCTCCCGCCAGCGTCGTCATCAATCTAGAGAGGCAAGTCTTACGGCCAAAGTTGGTCGTTTGGCGCTATTGTCTGTCAATAAAAGTTCAAGAAAAGGAACACCTGTTTTTCCATAAAAATATATAATTACAATCATAGACAATATACTTTTATACATCTCCTAATATGAACAATTTCTTATCTTTAATTATACACTACTTTTTGTCATACCTAAACAATTATTTTCAGTTCTGTAATAAAATACAATTACCGATATATCCGTTATAACCATATATGTTAGAAAGAGATTGAATGGAATAGTAGGAAAGCATAATGATGACAATTAATTTAACTGCGACAGGATTATTACCTGTTCACAGTAACAGTAAAAATTATGGTTCATAGATTGTGCACCATGGACATTGCAATGCATTATTTGTAACACATGTTTAACAGTCAGGTTTTCTCCAAAAAAATTACCTTCTATCTAATCTGTATATATTAAACTTATTAATTTACCAAAGATAAATGAAAAGTACAAAATTTCAGACATCTAAAGGTAAAAATTGAATACGGTACTGATAGCATTGTTTTTCTATACGATCATCAAAATTTATGATCGTTTTTACCTTCCGTCACCTATAGGTAAGGAAGGTATTGTCTTTGGTCAAAAAAATCGGTGGTGAGTTTCCATTGAATAAGCACGTTTTAGGGTCTTTACAATACGATTTTACTATTTTTACGATGATGTCTGTATGTGTGTGTGTGTGTTCGTATGTGCGTGTGTGTGTGTGTATGTGTGTGTGTGTGTATGTGACCGTTTTTTCCTGCACGATATCTCCAATACTAGAATTCCAAAAATTACAATTCTTGCGTATTCCTCTTCCTTACAACCATATGCAGACTTGATTAGATTTTGGTTATAATTGGTCAACCGGAAGTACCCTCATTTAAAGATTTTAACAGTTTTTCTTGAAAAACTCAGTTAAATGTTATTATAACTTAAAGAATATATTATTGTCTATACGATTTGATTGCATTTTATATTTCATATTTAACAGATATAGGATTAAAGAATAATAAAGATAAAAAGATTCATATAAATTTCATAATTCAGCCAGCTATGCTAACTTAACCATGGAAACTGCTAATTCAAATTGACAGATGTCAGTATCAATAAAATGTAAATCAATGACAGAATAAGGGAAGTAACTCTAGTGTTAGAAGTTTCTGGATATAAGAAAGACGATTACATTGGTTTGAACATGTCATGAGAAGCGATGAATATATTAATAGAAGGTGGAAGAAACATAGGAAGACCAAATATAAGATGAAAAGATTGTATTGCAGAAGACTTGAGAGAAAAGGAACTGAATGAGAAAGACACGCAAAACAAAAATGAGTGGAAGAAGAAAATAAAAAATAGCGACCCCCTAACGAATGGGAAAAACTAAAGAAGAAGAAGTATATGTCAGTGTCAAGTGCAATTTGCATAGTTTGTTTATGAAATAACTTTACTGGAAATATAGCATCTTTTGCAAAAAAAAAATATGTATAGGGCGCGTGCCTTTGGCAAGCAGATATGGGAACCCGTATCAAAATGACAGCAATTAATTATGTCCATAACTGACAAGTGTCATAATTTTTCATTCAAAATTTCATGATTTTCTTATTTCATGTGGTTTGTTTGTTATCAGGAGAATGGAATTCAGTTGCCGAGAAAGGGAATCATAAAATACCAAAAAATTAGAATCTTTTAGAAGAAAATTTATGTATGGAATTTGTACATAATACACAGGATTGACGGAAGGTATTGTGCTGGCCACAACAGATTTTTTTGATCCTGAATATGCTCGATCTTATAGATTGATCGTTAAAAATCTTCTGTGATCCATAACGATCTGATCTATGATCGATTAAATGTAGTTTGTGATCATTTTAATCATTGAACGGAAGTACGAAAATTAGTAATTATTGCAATCATGGATAGTGTAACAGATATACTTGCGAGGCTTTTACATCCCAATGGTAACACTGCTTAGTTCTGCACAATATTTTATAAGTCCTCGGATAGAAGACACGGGCAAAATGGGTCAAACAAATAGATTAATCAAAATTTAAGTAGTGTCACTAACTAATTCAATTGATACTACGCGTTATTCTACGGGTCACTAAGGCCTACGCTGGAAATGGATATGAGGCAGAACAAACACGTATTTCCACAATAACAAAACTATATAACCTTTAACAATTCTCCACAAACAAATACAATTATATAAAACAAATAAAACTACAACGCGTTCAATTGAATCTATATGAACTCTTTGTTCTTAATTTCTAATTCTACAAATCTTTGAATACCGATGCACAAAGAATAACACAAAATCAAAGACAACTACTTACATGTGTAAAACACACAGTTATATTTAATTGGTTATTTCACACAGAAATATCAAGCTCAATATAAGACACACAGTCATAGACTTGTAGTCACTAAAACAAGAAAACAACAAGGACAAGAAAGAAGGAGTCAGAGTCAAAAATGTAAGGGTAGAAACCATTGACTCCCAAACCCTTAATTTCAGCTCATCTCATGTAGAAAACTCGAGACAGTTTCCAGTTTCTTACGAAAACTTATTAATGTTTACTCGGTAAGTTACGGACAAATACTTCTTAGAACTCACAGCTTTTTACAAAAGCTCTA
Organism: Harpalus rufipes; assembly: GCA_951394225.1. NCBI lineage: Eukaryota > Metazoa > Arthropoda > Insecta > Coleoptera > Carabidae > Harpalus > Harpalus rufipes. Next base: position 27,621,713 of record OX596289.1, on the reverse strand, counting down.
ACCCTGAGACTTTTTGTAGCATCCGCCTGGAAAGCTACAAATTTAATGGAAAAATTCCTGAGAACAAATACCTACTAGTCGCTATGTCGGACTATTACAATAGCAAAAGTTATCGCGATATTTTAAAAGCAAAATGCCTAAAAAAAAGTGCTTAGTGTCAGATAAATAATTTGCGTCTTGTGAGAGAATGTATACTATCAAAAATAAGCTTAATCATCCCCCATAGTAAAAAGATAATTATTAATTCATCATCAATTTATAAAGTCCGCTGTGTAATGATGATAGTTTAATGATATCTTTCGATTTTGTTAGCGATAAGGCGAATGAAGCTAGTTAATGACTTTGAAATCATCGCAGGCTTCTACTTTAATTAATCACATTACCAACTGATTTGCCTTATAGATAATAGAGTAAAGAGAAACCACACATATGAGCTGAGAGACTTTAATTATTTTTTTACGTACACTCGAAGCACTTGTTGCTTATCTCTACATCGTCTGTGTGGCAGACGCAGTGGACGAGTGACAGACTTATTTAGAGTAGAACGATTATAACATGAATAAGAACATTTCAATATGTAAATTAAATTTATCATTAAACTATGTTATCAGATTGGATATATTTATATTTGTCTCGTTGTTATTATTTTTTTATTCTTCTTAATAAAACAGCATTGGTAAGTAACTAAAAAAATATGATTGGTTAATCAGGCTGTGCATTTATTATTCAAATTAAGTTTTTTAAGGCCCGATTGTTCCAAGTTCAGATAAAGTAACAGTTTATTATCTATTAGATAAATTTATTCTACCGTCTTAACTAGAGAATAAGATTTTTGGGCTGCTGCATGATGTTTTATTCTCCGGATAGCTAACTGGCAGATTGCTATCAGAAATATTAAAATTGTGTTAGGGTAGAGTTATTTTTGAAAAGTTGGCAACTTGGCTGTAACAATTTTAATAGAAATTTGGTTACTTTTTCGCCTCTCTGTGTTTTGGTCCAGTTGTAGTTTGAACGTTTAGAAAAAAAGATAGATACGACTCGCAAAAATGAATGGTGAAAATTATAGACAACGAGCAGTTTATTTTACTACCGCGGAAATAACTAATTTAATTAAATTAGTCGACAAATATGACAGATTCCGTCTCTTGGAATGAAAAAAGACATCATTTGGAATCAATTAGAAATTATTTTAGTTTTAGTTGTGACCAGTATCCACGATATACACTCTGTTACATAAAATCGTGAAGCTATTAACAACTGGCATATCGAAGATACAGCGTGATTCGTGATTCAGTAAAACAAATGTAGACAAATTGTTAAGTATCGCGTTGCTTGGAAGGTCCTTGCAGTGACACGAAAACTTATGCGAACGCTGATTTAATAAACAACAATTGGATCAGATATACCACTTTAATTATAACATACATATGTACAATATTTACATCAAACAACGAATGTTTGTATGTTCAACGATATGAACTGTTATTACGAATTATCTTTAACTATCAACTATTGTCAACTATTAACTATTGTCAGCTATTTTCAACTATTGTCTATCAACTGTCTTCTTGCTGTCGCAAACACAGAATTTAAGAGAAATTCTTCCAATTGTTACCGCCCTCTATAAGAGGAAGGCACCAATCGCAGAAAAACTCCAAAAACATGGGAGGTACTAAACAAAATTTTCTGGACATGCATTCCAGTACCTGGCAAAGGATAAATACTCAACAAATGCAAATTTCCCCGACTTAATCCTAAGTCCAATACAATGGGGTGCAGATGGTCAACAGGCGACAGATTACATTTAATTGTATATAATAAAAATATAAACTAGCATACTAAACCTATAAACTAGTAAACTTAGAGAGACATTGAGATCAAACGAAATATAATACAAAGAAATGTATTGTTACTTGCAATATGCTTTTGCGAAGCGAACACAAATAAATGTTTATTTCTCAAATTACGCTTTCTTTAAACTTACCTAATAGATAAGAACAATATTTGGTTTTTATTTAATGAATAAACAACTGTATTCTTTGATATTCGAAACCTCAAAAAATCTGAATCATCTCATTTTGCAAAATTATTACATCTTTCTCGTACTGTTTTCGAAAAATAATATTAACAAAAATGAAATCCAATACTTTATAATCACTGTTGTACTGATTTATTATAACAATTATTAATATTAACAAACAGCTTATATCATCAAAATGACACAAACGTTCCACACGTTTATATACAATTTCCGACGATTTTGGGCGACCTGAAAGTGGTTCGTTACAGGTGTGTGTCCAGTCACTCTTAAATTCCAAAACTCAGAAACTCACAGTGGAAAAGGAAGGTGGAGCATTCCTAAGGACAGCATCCAACCTGGTTATGATCTCCGTTGTCGTCTCTCGTTTCAAATGAAAAATCTTGTTCACCGCACGAATTTCGTTTTTATCCATTACCGCTTTAACGCTAGGTAGAACGACACAGACGCTTGTCACGATTAGACAGATTGTACTGAAATTTCTTGACAGTTCATATGAAGAGTTAAACAAAACATATAAAGCTTTATAATATATGACAAACACAAACCTACACAGGTGTGTATTGTAGCAGGTGTATAATAATTGTTGCGGACACGGACACAGTGTGTAGCGTACCTCTAGGCTACTGTACATTCTTCAGTGGGAGATAAGACTAATATAGAAACTAAACCTATCGCCATCGCCTCAAACTCATCCCGCATCCTTGTGCCTTAATAGCTTATCTGATAAATTAAATATATTAACAGCCATTCTCCGCCACACATTCTCATTATAATATTATCACTATACAGATAAATCAAGACACTCTACACCATTCAACCTGCTACTAAACTTAAATAAGACTATCAAAACCGGTAGAGAATACTTGCATGTTGAAGATATGAAAACTAGCAAACATTATCTACATTTCCATCAAATGATCATAGGATATTTTCTGAAAGGTTTTGCATCATATCCGTAATGATGTATAAAATGTCATATGTAACATCAGTACATCCTTTATCTGTTGACCTCAATCACTCTTTTAAGTAATTATCAATCACTTTTCATCTTACATTACAACATTGTATTACAAATCAACTGCAATTAGTGTCATTACACCAATCTATATATTCTGTCAACATTTCATCAAAACTATAGGAAATAATACTAGACCGGTTTCCAAACACGTTCCTTATAATCGAGAAATTTTATTGTATATGATTATTTTATATGTTTATCCACAATATATTTGAGACCAAAATCATGTTAGTACCTTAATGACATTTCACATATTATAAAAATTCAATAAATTTTATTCCTACAAAAATTATTACCGAAAAATATACAATTTCAGTTTAAATTAACAATAAAAAGGAAATATTTTCGAAAAGAATTAGGTTTTAAACTAAGTTAATTATAACACACGAATTAGTATAGTTCGGCCACAATTTTAATAATGTGTTGCGCCTCTTTTATTTATTATAACGGTTTTAATTCTATTAGGCATTGTATTAACTAACTTTGCGTATTCATCAAATTTAATATATTTTTTATTCGTTCACTGTGCGCAACGGATTCTTACGCAGTTCTTTTTACCTCATGCTAAGAGAGTTATTGGAATCATGTTAAAAATCGCATATCCAGATTTAATTGAATAAGCACGATTTAAAGTCCAAAGTATCCGATTTTAACATTTTTACAATGGTGTCTGTGTGTGTGTGTTAGGTTATTGGAGAAACGATTTCTCAAATTCAATAAGACTAAAGACCTGTTTGACTACGGATTCCTCAATCTAACAGTAATAGGAAGAGTTGAATAGGTTCTGGTTACAATTGGACAACCGGAAGTGGTAGTTTCTAAAAAAATATTTCTAAATATTATTTTTTGAAAATGACGGTTAGTAGTTATTTACATAGATGTCCCAATTGTCATATGCCATAATTTTTCTTTCAAAATTTCAAAATATTCTAATGTGTATTTGTCATCAATAGTATGGAATATACTTGTCGAAGAAAATAATACACATGGATTTGGAAAATCATAATGTTTTGAATGAAAACTTATGATACTTGAAACCTATACTAGCTGTCATTCTGAGAAGGCCCGCATATCTGCTTCCCAAGGCCAACAAAGTCACATAATTTCTCGCGCACTATACAACATAAAATGAAAATAGCGAGAGGTATTGTGTATTTTCATCCACTCATTTCTATTTTGCTTGTTGTCCTCATGCAGTTCCTTTTCTCTTAAGTCACTCGCAATCCAACCTTTCCATCTTATCTTTGGTCTTCCTCTGTATCTTCCACATTCTACTACTAAGCTGGTCATTCTTCTTCCAATATATTCTTCATCTCTCCTCATGACATGTTCAAACCAATATAATCGTCTCTCTTGTATCTTTCTAGACACTTTTATCACTCGAGCGATTTCCCTTATTCTCTCATTATCAACGATAGAATATGTGAGAACTATAAATAAATTCGTTATTATTGGCTGCCAATTCAGTTGTTAAGCCCTGAAATGTTTTTATTTATGAGTGAAAATACAATTGAGTACATTGTACATACACAATATATCGTACATAACTGTTGAGTAGGCGTGCCAGTAATTAAAAAAACCATAACTTTCGTGTAAATCTCATTAGCCGAGAATGAGACATTGCAAGAGAGGATGAGAATTTCTTTATTCTCTTCTGTAATTATCGTACCGACAATTCACAATTTATGCTCCATATTGTCTTCATGAATTATAAAACCTGTATAGACAAGATAAAATTTAAAATAAAAGACTTTAACGTATGTATCGTTTCAATTTACACAAAAATTTAAAACTTATACCAATTTGCTGAAATAGTTTTAAAAAAATGCGTTCGGTTTGTTCATAACTGCAAGAATTTAATTGTAATTCCGTCTTCAAAATATCTTGATTCTTTGATCTCTAGATAAGCAGAGAGTTCCCAAGCCAACAGGTTTTGTAAACAGCCGACTCCTTATCGATCTTGATTATCATCAGACCTGAGTTGCAGTGACCGTTTTCAATTTTACCCGATAAAAATTCATTTTCTCTTTAAAGTTAATTAAAATTCGGATGACTGGCGGTATATGCAAGATACAATGCTTCTTACAAAAATTAAATCAACAAAATAAGGCGATTATAATTCAGTAATTATCATCTTTGTTATCGAAGTGGGTGTTGAGAGGCTGAAACAAATCAAAAATTTAGAGTCTTTCTTGAAATGTTACATATCAGGGATCATTGCGGTAACATCAATGCAAAAACTGATATTCAGCGTATATTTTGGTGTATTGGAAAAGTTCAAAAAGGAAAAGGCAAAGTTCAGGCCAAACTGAGTTTCATTACTTACATTTTATTTAAATTCCTACAACTTGCTACATTATTATTGGTGTAAAGACGACCAATAGGACTCCGTATCAATGATGTCACGAGAATCCTTACACAATGTGACGTGCGCCCCTGTGAGAATAGTACACGTGCCCCGCCGCTGAAAGAATGTACCAGAGCGATGACCCAGATGACGCAATCCCTGCGACGCGCCGCCTTGAGGGTAACTACGCCGTGACCTAATTCCTTTGTATACAGGTTCTACTAGGCCCGAGGAGGTTCTAGAAATAAAGTCGCCGGGTATATAACCCGTCGCCAAAGCCAGCGAAGGCATTCTGTATTATAGAAGTGACGAGTAAAGAAGTCTGATATAAATAAGCGTAGTGAATAGTTGGTGATATAAACAACAGTTGACAAGTGAACATAAATAAATGTAATTAGTGACATAAAGAGTGGTGTTAATTGTTTAAATAAATAATCTTAGTGTTTAAGTGTCTTATAATATTCTTAGTCTTTAAATTAGTGTTAATATTTGTTTATCATAGTGTTAGTTTAATTTATTATCTTTTAATTATATATTATTAATATTTATTTATCGTTTAATAAACATATTCTTTTAGTTAATAATAATTGTCTGTGTTTTACACTTCGCCCATATAAATAAAAACGGTACAACAAGATATTTCCGGCTATTTTCCGTATTATTCGGTTGTCGTTTTTTAGAGCAAATGGATGTGTGTATGCTCTTTGAATTTATTGTGCGATGTTTAATAATTAACTGAATGTTTTGTACGAATGTATTTTGTGTACATGAATTGTAAGATCTTACTTTAAGTGTGTTCATGTCCATGTTATTACATTTTTGTTGTATAATTGTTGTAGACCCGGAAGAAGGTGCAAGGGTGCACCGAAATGTTGGTATAGTAAGAATAAATGCTGTTTGACTGAACTTTCGAGTAATAGCACCTATGCTAGTCAGTCTGTTTATTTTCTGTGAGAAGGCCATTGGCTTTAAGTTATGTAAAACAGTACGTTAAAGCCTTGATTGAAGTAGGCGTTGCTGAATGATTGACAGCTGACAGTCTAGTTTTTCGCCCTTATAACCGTATAATTTACTGTTAATTAGATTTTCACCTAGAGTGGTTAAACTAGCCGCTAAACATCACATATCTATGCTAACGAGACCCGCACTAATTATATCATTGCCTTTAAGTTAGCTTACAGCATTTTGCTGTTTTTTACAAATTAACATAGATAAGTTATGTTAACAAATACTCAAAACTCATTTATTCTTGGAATTTTTATCAAATAACAAAATACCATTAGAAGGATCACCTAATATGGCAACTTCTTAATTTTACAGACTTTGTAACTCTTATGGTTTTCGAGTTCTGCACGTTGGATACGTTATCTTGGTATATCTAATTAAAATGACAGTTATTATCTATTAACTAAAAATTAGAAGCGATGCGAACAACAGTATTAACTATTTGTTAGCTCTAACCAAAGGTGATAAGAACAGAATAATTTTGCAACATAATAATTGATAATCACTAACTTGCACTGTAACTAGACCTAATATATTTTTAATCCAGCACAATAGAGTACATTGATATGTTTATATTTATGAAACGCTATCTAAATATGCTGACCAGAAATCAAAATCTTTACACATACAGTAAGGATATCAAAGCAGCCGCCTGGTGACCGCCGAGAAGTGAAATAATACACGCATGTTGCAGAATAACGAACCTGGTATGACTTTTATGTACCATTGTTCCTCTGCAGTCTTTATTAACTCACATACTGCTCAGTTATATCAACTGCGGTACGCACTTCGTATACAATGCAACTAGATATATTATTTGTGTAGAAAGAATGTTTTTTTAAAATACAACAAAATCTGATGTGGCCAATACATTAACTTCCGTTAATCCTGTGTATTATGTACAAATTCCATAAGGCGCAAGCAGTCACGTGACTTATTATGTCCATAACTGACAAATACCATAATTTGTCATTTAAAATTTCAATTTTAACAATTTCAACAAATAAACCACATGAAATAAGAAAATTATGAAATTTGAATGAACAATTATAACATTTGTGTGATGGACATAATTAATAGCTGTCATTTTGACTCAGCAAAGTCACATGACTGCCGACGTCTATACATACATTTTCTTGCAAAAGACCCTATATTTTCAGTAAAATTATTTCATAAACAAACTATGCAAATTTTACTTAACACTGACATCGTCTTCTTTAGCTTTTCTCATTCGTTGGTGGTCGCGGTTTTTTATTTTCTTCTTCAACTCATTTCTGTTTTGAGTGTCGTTCTCATTCAGTTCCTTTTCTCTCAAGTCTTCCACAATACAGACCTTCCATCCTATCTTTGGTCTTCCCTTGTTTTTAACCTTCTATTACTAAGCTATTCATTCTCTCATATATCTTTCTAGACACTTTATCCCTCGAGCCATTTCCTTTACCTATCATTCCTAATATTCTTTAAAATGTATATAATATTAAATGTCAATAAATGATATTTAACTGTTTTTTCAAGAAAAACTGTTAAAAGCTGCAAATGAGGGTACTTCCGGTTGACCAATTATAACCAAAATCTAAAGACGTTTGCATATGGATCTAAACTTGAGGAATACGAAAAAAATATAATTTTTGAAATCGTACACATACGCACACAGCCATCATTGCAAAAAAGTTAAATTCAGATTCTATGGACCTAAAAACATGGTTTACATTAAAATCTGGATATGCGACTATTAATATGAGTGAAATGCCTCTTTTGTCGATAGGTACAAGGTCTGGTGCTATCAAACATCGCTAAATTAATCGCTCTTCCAAAATCTGTCTTAACAACTGTATCGTAGTTGTAACTTTAGTCACATAAACAGTTGCCCCATGTCTCAGGCCACCTGTATTTGATAGTAGTAATATTTCCATGCAGTAGTTTATTATTGAATACATAATTAAAATATTTTTAAGTGTTCTAATTACAACCGTTCACTTATCTTTCTAATCAGCTGAGTCGAATTAAAAAGTTTTAATTATCCACCATCTACCGAGCACTAATATATTCACGATGTAGAAATATAAAGAATAAAGATATACGGAAGACCCGGTTCGTTATCTATATCTACAGCCTTCTACTCATTATAGAATATAGATCAAGCCGAAATGCAAATTGATTAGGTATTGATGTTATTTTGAAGTCCAGTAATGAAAATTGTATCGATAGGCATCGAGATACGCGTCAATCTTGAACGCGTTTAATCACAGGCAAATAAAAAATGTAAAACAAAATCTATACTCATAAAAATTTGCTTGAAATTTCAATCATTTTCAGATTCGCTACCCGTACTTTTGCGTGACATCCAATTTCTTAAGCGTTTATTTTAAAAAGCCAATACTAAAAATTAAAAGAATTCTTAACATCTTCTGATTATTATATTTACCCTAATCTAAACAAAATTGTATCAAAAGAAATTGGCGTTGTATAATGAAATGATAACGTCTGTAATCGCATATTTCGGTAGCCTGGACAAAAACTATTTAAAATACATTGAGATAAGAGATGATTATGTAGAAAAATAAACTCGAGGATCCAGTGGAGACGAACAACAAATCAACGTGTTTTATAAAATTGTTCAACTGTAAAGCCACATACGTTGGACCGACCAAACGTTACTCGAAGATCTGGATGAGCGATCATCGCAAAGCAACACGACAAACAAATATGTGCTATGGCTGAACATTCCAATACACTAAAACGCACTTTTGATCTGGATAGTTTCAAGATTTTGGAGGAAGAGCAGAATTACTTCAAACGTTTCTTGAAATGTTACATATCACGGATGATTGCAATAACATCAATGCAAGAACTGATATTCAAGGACTTAACAGCATATATTTTGGTGTATTGGAAAAGTTCAAAAAGAAAAGGCAAATTTCAGGCCAAACTGAGTTTCATTAATTACATTTTATTTAATTCCTACAACTTGCTACATTATTATTGGTGTACAGACAACCAATAGGAATCCATAACAATTGTCGCTTTTTTAGGGCAAATGGATGTGTGTATGCTCTTTGGATTTTTTGTACGATGTTTAATAAATTAAGTGAATGTTTTGTATGAATGTATTTTGTGTACATGAATTGTAACAATTTGTAAGATCTTACTGTAAGTGTGATAATTTAGATGTATTACATTTTTACCTCTCGCTAAGAGAGGTATTGGATTCATGCCAAAAATCGCATATCCAGATTTTATTGAATAAGCACGATTTAAGGTCCATAGAATCCGATTTTAACATTTTTACAATGATGTCTGTGTGTGTGTGTGTGTGTGTGTGTGTGGATGTGTGTGTGTGTGTGAGGTTGTTGGAGACACGATTTCTCAAATTCTATAAGACTAAAGACCTGTTTGACTACGGATTCCTCAATCTAACAGTAATGGGAAGAGTTGAATAGGTTCTGGTAACAATTGGACAACCGGAAGTGGTGGTTTCTAAAAATAAAATTTCTAAATATTTTTTTTTGAAAATTTGTTACTACAAATATTAAAGATAATTAAATTCTCAATCTGACAAATTTAATTTTTTTATTATATCTCGTATAGGTTTGGAGATATAGTATATAATAATATAGAATAATCTGTTGTAATAAATCTCGTTGCCAGAAAAACAGTTGCGATATTAAAATTTTTGTAATTGACAAATAAATGCAAAATATCAGTGTCAGTTCTGGGAGGTATGAGTACATTTAATATATATTATTGTATTATTAATTAAATATTTATTTAAATTGCAGGTATGTCAATAATACATATATCCTTAAGAAATACCGCTAATACCGTCAATGAATTTGAACATATTATAATTGTAGGATAAAATTTCTCATAGAACGAAAGAAGAGAAACAATTTCAATTATTTGTGTGTACAAGAAATGTTAAATTCGTTACTTATAGGGCGCGAACAGCCATGTGACTTTGTTGGCCTTGGCAAGCAGATATGAGGATCCGTGTCAGAATGACGGCTAGTAGTTATTTACATAGATGTCACAATTGTCATATGTCATAATTTTTCATTCAAAATTTCATAATATTCTGTTTATTTGTCATCCATTAGTATGGAATATACTTGTCGAGGAAAATAATCCACATGGATTTGGAAAATCATAATGTTTCGAATGAAAACTTATGATACTTGACACCTATGTATATTACCAGCTCTCATTCTGACACGGGCCACCATATCTGCTTGCTAAGGCCAACAAAGTCACATAACTGTTCGCGTCCTATGCAAGATAAAATGAAAATGGCGAGAGGTATTGTGCTGGCCACAACAGATTTTTGTTGTATAATTGTTGCAGACCCTGAAGAAGGTGCAAACGTACACCGAATTATATAGTAAGAATAAATGCTGTTTGACTAAACTTTCGACTAATTGTTAACACCTAATCCGCATCACAGTCGAGAAATTACCCATAATAAATATAAAATTTTATTAAAAATATTGTTTATTGCTAGTCGCACTATCATTATCATATCACCGTCTTAAGCAATAACGGAGCCAAATTAAAAACAAATCTCTTCTTCAGTTCATTTGTATTCTACTTTAATAAAAACACTTGTAGTTTTTTCTTTAATAAACACCGACAGCACAAAAACGCCTACGCGTGTTTAAAATAATTATCGTGTCATTTGCATTTCATTATTTTACCGTTAATGACTAGAAGTAAAAAATTAAATATTTCATAACATAATAGATGTTTATGTTTTGGTTTTGGAGAAGGAGAATAAGACACTTGGTCCATATTTTTATAATCTTATCTCTTCATCTTTCGTAAAAGAATATTAAAAATTCGTTATAACTCTCTACTATCATTTCGATTTGACTTTTGTATATATTGTTTGAAAATACATTCATCACACGAATGTATTTGTGTGTGCATGTGTATTTTATAAGTCGAGTCAGCTTGTCAATTAACTAATAGGCGTGAAATAAGTGTGTAAGTTAGATTTATGCCTCACCTGTGTCTCAACTAATCGAGCGTTAAATTATTATTACTATGTAAGTCTATCTGTGTGGGTGGTAAATTAGATGCGCTCCATATTACTGCAACTGGTAAATATAGATTATAAAACTCGATAAAAGTATATAATTTTTAATTGATTCCTAATAGGTTCTAAATTATGTTCAGTTACTACATACACTAAAGATATATTAAAGATAGTAAAATGACTGTTGCAAGTATTGACATGTGTAGAGAATATTTTGCAAGTCAAATATTGAATAATTTCTTTAATAACAATAGGTACATTTATCCATGACATAATTATCATGTCTATTGCTACAAATTAATTTAAATTTGGTCATCACAACCCTTTCCATTGTGGGATATATTAATATAGTATTTAACATTTCTTGTACACTCAAAAAATTCTAATTATATCTAATCTTTACATTTGGATATATTCTATAATTTTAAATTCATTTTGTGAGTAAGTTTTCTCCAACTCTTCTAACTGTTTGAGATTCTTCCAATTCATTGACGGGATTGGCGGTATTTCTGAAGAGTGTATGTAATATATACCTATAATTTTAAATATATAATTAATAATACAATAACAAATATTAAATATCGTTCCCAGAAAAAGCCTTCAGTACTATCTCTGAATTTTTGACACTGACATTAGCGACATTTATCTGTCAATTACAGACATTTCAATTTCTCAACTGGTTACCACGGAGATGTTTGGGCTGTACTACAACAGATTAGTATTAGTAGATATTTAAACGTTTAAATGTGTTGGATAGAGAATTTTATGTTTTTTAATATTTGTAATAAGAAATTGTAATAAATAATATTTGGAAGATTTTTGTTAAAATACTACTACTTCCGGTTATCCAATCGTTACACCAAAACCTATTCAACTATTCCCATTACTGTTAGATTGAGGAATCCGTAGTTACACAGGTCTTTAGTCTTATAGAATACATACATACACACCTTAAAACGTGCTTTTTCATTAAAATCTCATTTAGACGTCACAACTGAAGTCGGGACCAGACTGTGTTTTTTTTTTGTCTGGACGCTAGACACAGTAAAACTAATGGTACATTGTACCACCTTCACAAGCACTACCCTGTATAGAAAATGTAAAAATAATCTTGATTCAGAATCGTTTAAAAATTGTTTAAACTAAATTAGTAATTAATATTTTCATACAAATGACATTTGAAGTACGAAACAATTAATTAAATGCAGATTTCAGTTCACATTTTTTAAAAATAAAATTTATGCATTTATAAATGATGTTTAGAAAATTATATGTTTTCAACATGAAATTAGATTTCACTTTTAAATAAAGTCAACACAGCATTTTGCAATTATAATTACCCGTTACAATATGAAGATTATAAGATAATAAATGTGAAAACAATTATAATTATTAATAACTTATAAAGATATCAAGATAATTAGTACCCTTATAATTACATTGTTCTTCTTCTTTCTTTGGCACGCAATCCTTTAGGTCAAGGATACGTTTTTTATGTATTATCTAACCAAACAATTTGTAATATTAGGAGAATGTATTACTGATCATCTTACTCTATAAAAACTTAACTCGTGGGGAGTACAACTACTGTACTGAACAATGTCACACTGCAAACTGTACAGTATTAAATTTATTTCATTTATAAAAATCTGTTGTGGCCAGCAATTATTTTTCGTCAATCATGTGTATTATGTACAAATTCTATACAAAACATTATAAATGTATAGCCAAAATATGCAAATTGCACTTAACACTGACATCTTCTTCTTTAGCTTTTCTCATTCAGTAGGAGTTGCTGTTTTTTATTTCCTTTTTCCACACATTTCTGTTTTGCGCGTCGTTCTCATTCAATTCCTTTTCTTTCAAGTCTTCCGTAATACAGTCCTTTCATCTTATCTATGGTCTTCCTCTATTTCTTCTATTTTCTATCTTCTCCAACATGTATCTCAACATCCTCATCTCTGCCATATTCATTTACTTTTCATTAATATTGACATCTGTCAACTTGAATTATCTGAATATATTAGCAGTTTCCATGGTTATCATAGCTGGCTGATTTATAAAATTTAATATCTTTATAATTCTTTAACTCTATATCTATTATCTAATATGAAGTATAATATGCAATCTAATCGTATAGAGAATAATATATTCTTTAAGTTATAATAACATTAAATGTCAATAAATGATATTTAACTGCGTTTTTCAAGAAAAACTGTTAAAATTTGCAAATGAGGGTACTTCTGATGGACCAATTATAACCAAAATCTAATCACGTCTGCATACGGATCTAAACTCGAGGAATAAGAACATACATACATACATACATACAGACATCATCGTAAGAATAGTAAAGTCGTATTCTAGGGTCCCTAAAACGTGCTTATTCATTAGAAACTCAGTATTGAATTTTTTGACCAAAGACAATACCTTCCTTACCTAAACGTGACGAAAGGTGAAAACACTGCGTTTTATTTCCCAATAACCACTGTTTTCTTTTAGTTGAAACCTAATAAAACACGTTTAAAATCGCGCGGTTGTATATATGACACGATATATATTAGTTTGTTGTGATATATTGCAGTGAATGGACGTATATTTCTGTGTATTAAATGATGTGCAAAATGATATTTTAAGTGAATTACGAAGACTTATATTTATGTGTGTTCTTAGAAGACGGCTCCAGGTATGAAGATTCTCCATTAACCAGAAAAGTAAGTGGCATAATTTATTCTATACGCCAAATGCTTTCTATAAATGAGATTTTGCTTTCATATTCATTCTCGAATACATTGATGTTCTTTATTTATAATATATACATTAAATGTATTTTGTAATACCATTATATTATATTAATATCTTTACTATATTATTATACTATGGTGTCACGTGGTGGCATGCCTGAGTGTCTGGTCGCGAATCTGGGGATCCTGGTTCGATCCTTACCGACGGCAAATATTTCGGATTTTAAATGGCACAAAATTGACCCTTGTGGTGCACCACACCAGCTTGGAGTGTCCGTGAGGTAACCCCTGGTAAACGCCCCATGGTACAAATATGTCATATAACCTATAACCGTAATCTGTACAAAGCAAATTGACACACCCAGCAATGGGTAATATGCCGTGATAATATATTTATTTATTATATGGTTAAAATACACCTTTGGTGTTCCAAGTTTAAAATATAATTTGGTATTATGTTACAAAGAAATAGGTGTTAATAAGTGTACTTTTCCTCTAAATGACAGCGTGTCAAATATTTTTGACAACAAAGATTATGTTTTGATTCGGATATTGGATATAAAACTTGGGTTCATCATTATGAATCTGAATCGAATCAGAAGTCTATACATTGGCACAAATTGGACACACAACCTTCTAAGAAGTTCAAATGTTGCAATTAGCGGGAAAAATCATGCCTACAACTTTTTAGAATACAGAGGGTATTCAACTACTTACAAATATAAAAGTATTTCAATAATTGAACGATATTACATTGATCTGAATGTCCGTGAGGTGACGCCTGACGCCTGGTAAGCGCCCACACGGTACAAATATTTCATCATTACCGATATCTGTGTATAACGCAGATTGGCACACCCAGCAATGGGTAATATGCCATGATGAAATATTTATTTTTATTTTATTTTTTCTGATGAAATAATTGAAAGAAGCCGTAAAAGAAATTCGATATAATTTTATACGTGTTAACATAGACATCCTAGCGTACATATTCCATCAGAATGAGATCTAATATCTAGACTAAGTTAGAGTATCATTTTACAAAGATCTACATAGACAAGATGAACATGACCACGACGCAACAACACTAATTGATTCATTGATAGATCATGTGGTTTTTCGACACGACACGGAATAAATAATACAACACACAGGAAACCAAATCAATTAAATTGTAAAAGTGTACCATACTATGTACAACAAGAACATCGATGAAGGATCGCGGACACGGCCAACTTGGTAATGAACAATTAAGCGATAACCAATTGGACGAGAAAATAATAGATGTGTAGAGTTACAAAATTTTGCGGGCTCTCATTCACTTTATGGGATGTGAAAATCATATAAATTTGAAAGAATTCCAAAAAAACCCTTCAGAATAGCTATTTGTGTATTAAGAGCCCAAAATAGGACATTGTCGATTGAGAGAATGTCCATATACGCTCGAAACACACACGCAAGATTTTTTCTACAGTCGCCACAGTGGGGTCCTCCACCATAACAAAATGTATACTTTGTACGTACACTACTACTCAAAGCTAGTTCACCTCCTCGTGGTGCACCCTGGGTAACGCTAAAGAACTAGCACAAATCGGCGACCAGAAAATCCTCGAGATCTCCTGGTCATTACATTCATCACAATAGCTCAAACATAGTGGTAGCGACTAGTCAGATCTTTCGGCGATCCACTTGGGCAAACAAGACAGTAGATATACTAAATCATATTCAAAGCCGCCTTCTATCATCTTGACCAAGTTAGCATCTTTAACCCCATTACAACGAGCGCCAGTTTCAAATGCGACCTCACCCAACAAACTTATTTCATTTATCAATTGATATTTTTAAATTATGTGATGAATGTATGCCATACGCTAAATAAATAATAACTCAATTAATAAGGATTAATATAAAGAAAAAACGTATTTTATATTTAATTTTAATTTATCGTTATTTCCCTTTCTTCTTGACCTATTGCTTCAATCTAATCTAAACATTTTATACTTTCGTTTTTGTAAATGAATTCCCTATTTTATTTTCACAATAGTGTAGCATTTTTTTATGTAATATACCGACAGAGCAGTTATATGTCAGATTGATTTGTAAAGGTGGTAAATGTGTCACTACAGTGCCATTAGTTCCTGACTAAAAGTTTCCATTAAGAATGTAGACAAGTGACATTTCTCAACATTGTATATAGTTAGAAATTTGGACAGCGAGCATTTTTTCTACTTTGTCGCGCTAGAGCGACAAAGTGACATTCTATGTATTATATTTACATCACGATTATGTCAAGCAGTTGTATAAAACTTGTCTGTATGTTAATATTTTTCTAATGACAGTAGAGTGTGTGGTCTGTTTCCTTGACACAATATAGTTAGTCTCTGAACTAAGGATATGCTAATCTTCTGCTACGAACAGCTGATTTGAATTTCATGTATGCAAACCGCGTCTATAACTGTCGCACGCTACAACCACAAGATGGTCTAACGTTCCCGCAAACAGGATAATTTGTATATGATAGCAGCAGGTCCAGTTACAGTTACTAGTGCTGAACGCAATATTGCGTTTAAATTTACATTTATACGGGGTGTTAATACGTTGAATGTTGAATACCGTTTTAATTTAGACATTCTTTGCCTGATTCTAAATTTCATTTACCTTTACTCGAAAGCCTGCTTATATACACGCACACAGCTATCGTTATGACCATATTGGATTACTGAAAGCATCAATACGACTTATAAGCGTCGAGCGCATCTTCACAATATATTAGAGGTCGCATATACGCGTTACCAGCATCAAATGTTTTTAAAAAAATAAGTTACTGGTCGATATTTATTATTTTATTCTTCCACTCATTTCTGTTTTGCTTGTCTTCCGCAATACAGTCCTTCCATCTTATCTTTGGTCTTCCTATGTTTCTTCCACCTTATATTACTCTATTCATTCTTCTTTCAATATATTCTTCATCTCTCTTCATGACATATTCAAACCAGTGTAATCGTCTCTCTTGTATCTTTTTAAAAACTTCTAAACTTCTAAACTTATTATTTCATTCCTTACCGTATCGTTCATTGTCTTCCCCAACATCTACCTCAACATCCTCATCTCTGCCACATTTATTTACTTTTCATTAATACTGACATCTGTCAACTTGAATTATCTAAATATATTAGCAGTTTCCATGGTTAGCATAGCTGGCTAATTTATAAAATTTAATATTTTTATAATTCTTTAACTATATCTATAACATTTTCAAACCAATGAAATCAACTCTCTTGTATCTTTCTAGAAACTTGTAACCTAACCGTATCTTTCGGTGTCTTCCCCAACATTTACTTCAACATCCTCATCTCTGCCACATTAATTTACTTTTTATTGATACTGACATCTGTCAATTTGAATTATATGAATATATTAGTAGTTTCCATGTTTAGCATAGCTGGCTGAATTATAAAATTTAATTTCTTTAAAATTCTCTGTATCTATTGAATATGAAGTATAAAATGTAATCAAACCGTATAGAGAATAATATATTCTTTAAGTTATAATAACATTAAATGTCAATAAATGACATTTAACAGCGAAACTGTTAAATCCTTCAAATGAAGGTACTTCCGGTTGACCAGTTATAACCAAATCTAATCATATCTGCATATGAATATAAGGACGAGGAATACGTAAAAATTGTAATTTTTGGAATTTTAGTATTGGAGTTATCGTGTACATTTACACACACACATACACAAACACAGATACAGACATCATCGTAAAATCGTATTGTAGGGATCCTAAAACGTGCTTAAAACTCACTACCGAATTTTTTGACCAAACAAAATACCTTACTTACCTAAAGGTGACGAAAGGTCGAAATAATTTTACAAATATCTCATTATTTTTTTAAACAAATGATACTTGTTCTTTTTGATCAAACTTTTATCGTCAGTATAAATGGAAATATTTAAATTAATAACTTTGTGAAAAAGAATGTCAACAAAACGTTGACATTTAAAAACATTAGGAAAAAGTTTATTTAGCTGGTAGAATATTTTCCAGTTATGTAAATACGTAAAACGCTAATACGTACATATTTAATCATAAATTAATAGGATGTGACTTTGAAATAATAATTAATATAAATATTTATATCTCAGCAAAAAATTTATTATGTAGTTAAATATAATGGCTGTTTACGAAAATTACCATATTCAGAACTATATAAAGCGAATACATTGTATAATTTTATAGTTGATGATGAACGATAGTAAGTTAAGAATCTAATCAACGAATTGTCTAATAATGAAGGTAAGTACTAAAATATACATCATTTGTTCAAAACTTATACACGATATTAATATTCGTGACATCACAATATAACAAAAAACCCTTTCTGAAATATATTAATTATATCATTTTATTTCTTTGTTAATAATTCATTATTATTAAGGAAATACTTCTTTATTAATTTCTCCTAATTTGAAACATGAACCAAGCAATTTTTTTCATAATATAAATTCCCAAAATATTTTTTACAGGTTCTAATAATCGTGGCTCTTTGCATACATGTAGCTTTATCAATAGATTCAACTTTACTTGAGGCATTATCTAAACTCCCTCAAAACTCAGATAGCAGCAATAATAATAACAGGTAAAATATTCTCAAACTATAAGAGAATTATTTTTATAACCGCTATCAAAAATTATTCGCTTTTTTATTAACATGTATATGGCGTGTTATTAGAAAACAGTTTTCTTAAAATTTATGACCAATCAAAATTATTTTAAAACTTTATTTTTATTTGAAAATAATGGTACAGTGTTCATTAAAGTGCTAAAGTTATTTTATTAAAACGAATATAATTTTAATTTAAAGTGTTAAAGTGAATATAAAGTTTATTATGAAAAAGGCCCACAGAAACTGCAAAATTTTGGAATGGTAGCATTGGAATTAAAAAATGTTTGATATTTGATCATGTAACAAGCAAAAATATTTCACCAAAGTTTAGCACATTCCTTCTGACTCATCCTATACATATAATATGAAAATTGTTGGTTGAAGGGAACAAGAAACCGTTGCAGTAACCAATGAACCAGTTACTGAAGAAGAGCAACCAATATTTTTTGTGCCAGTAAAAGTTCAATTGTCAAATGCGGAACATCAACCACAAGCCTCTGTTCATAAGCGTGATATTCCTCCAGATATCATTTGTCCTACTCTAGGTGGTGGTTGTCTGGAATAGATCAAAATATTTTAAAATATTTCGTAATATTTAATTGTAAGTTTCTTGTAAGATATGCTATTTTGTTAAAAATAAATGTTTTCTATAAATAAATGAAGATATTATATTTCATTTTTTTACTTTTTATAAAATACCTACAGGATGACACTGAAAACCGGGCCATCCAAATAACTTTTTACCTTCCGTCACCTATAAGGAAGGTATTGTCTTTGGTCAAAAAATTCGATGATGAGTTTTTAATGAATAAGCACGTTTTAGGGTCCCTATAATATGTTATAATCGGATTGCTCGGGCCTCAAAACGTGCTATTTCATTAAAATGCGATTTTGAGCATGAATCCAATACCTTTCTTAACAAGAGGTTAAAATCACATTGAACGCTCAAATGTTTCTCCTAGGATTGACGCTTGAACAATAGATTAAAAAGGTATCTACTGAAGGAATCTAATTCTTGTTATTTTTGGATAACACTCGTACTTTCTTTTGGCACATCTGTATATACCCTTTTCAACTTCTTATAATTCCTTTTATCATCGTACATCTGATGTCTGAATGCACCGATTGAGCGGCGAACCAAAATAAATTCTCGTTGGACGTTTAATGTCGCTCCAGTTTACGATTAAGTAATAAAATTGCCATTCATTACATCTATAAACTTAAAATTATTCCGAAACCAGACTCATTTATAGTGGTTTTAATTCCTCAACATGCCTCATATATTGCTCAATGCCGTAGTATAATGTCAATAATTTAATGATAGTGGTTTTTTTAATCTTTTTACTCTGGGAGATTGGAAACTATCGGAGACATGAAACTAATTAATTTGGATGATATACTCTTCATAAATGACAACTTCATCTCATGAAATATGATGCAGGGATTGTAGGATGTTCATTTTAAACAGACCACCATTGCTATTTCGAAGTCGCAGCTCAATTGATGAAACAATTATTATACAATCCTATACACTATTTATATCGTTCAAAACAGAATATATATAGGATACCATTCAAAAAAAATATAATTTTGTTTTACCATTTGAGAACCACTTGTTGAATTTTCTTGATCTTTTTTTGTGTAAAACGTTTTTCTCAAAAGTTATTAGTTCGTTCAAAAATAGCGCTGGTTGTTTTAAAGGAAATACCCTATATGGTATTGACCAAAATGACAAAGAAAAGTTAATCAACATAGGTCTGATGTTCAACTGCTTGAAAAGCATTATCGGCCCATATTTAAATATGCCTAATTGAATGTCTGGTCGCGTATCTGGGAAACCAAGTTCGATCCCGACCTACACTAAATATTTTGAATTTTAAACGCCCTTACAGTACAAATATGTCATCATCATTACCGAAATCTGAGTACAAAGCAGATTGGCACACCCAGCAATGGGTAATATGCCGTTATATATATATATATATATATATATATATATATATATATATATATATATACAGTGTGTTAATTAAAAACCTGGCCATAGGCGTTTAACATGGGAAATCAGTTTTTCCTTGCGCAAAAGTTCCCAAATTATTTTAGGCAAAAATACTTCAAATAAATGTTGTAGAGAATTAAATTCTGCATCCAGATTAGTTATAAGATTTTATTTTCGACGTTTCATAACCGAGAAAATCAATTTCAAAGTTTTTCGAAAATTGCTGATTTATAGCGATAGCCATGAAACTCAAACAAAATTACGAACAATTGTATGACATTGACACAATGAATTAGAATTTAACTTTTTTAGAATACATAGCTGTCAACATATACAAAATAAAATAAAAATGAAAACAAGAATAATGTATTTATTTAAAAAGAAAAACAGAAAACTAGAATGAATATAATTTTATATTAAATGTTCAAATAACCCTCCATTTTGCGCTAAGCAATACCCAAGTCTATTATAAAAGCCATGTCGAACATTATGCAGCTGTCTGGCATTTATTTTTCTACATTCATTGTAAATTACAGCTTTAAGTTTTTGTAATAAGATTCTATTGTGGTTTTACTTGGAATTTGTCGATGTGACCACATTACACTTATTAAATCACGTATTTTTCTATAGCTTTGTCCACAGTAACACCATTTTATAATCTGAAGCTTTTCTTCATGAGAAAACTGTTCCATACTTCCAAAAAAATATGTTACTGAACGAAAATCACAAAACACAAACTTTCTTTGACAGTTAAGATGTCATACAATTGTTTGTAATTTTGTTTGACTTCCATGGCTATCGCTATAAATCAGCAATTTTCGATAAACTTTGAAATTGATTTTCTCGGTTATGAAACATCGAAAATAAAATCTTATTACTAATCTGGATGCAGAATTTAATTCTCTACAACATTTATTTGAAGTATTTTTGTCTAAAATAATTTGGGAACTTTTGCGCAAGGAAAAACTGATTTCCCATGTTAAACGCCTATGGCCAGGTTTTTAATTAACACACTGTATATATATATATATATATATATATATATATATATATATATATAGACTTTATATCATGTCCCAATTAAGTTAATTAATTTCTCATTAAATTAAAATATAAAAAGGTTATTATCCCAGAACTAAAATGAAGCAGTATAAAAGATAACTGATCAGCTGAGGACGGATGTAAGGTAATTAAGTTAAAGGAATGGATTTTTAATTAATATCATTCTGTTTTGCGGATGATTTGTATGTGATTTTAACTAAAATTTAAAGGTGACTTTTAAATAACAGTTTTAAAAAATCTGAAGCGGCCAGCACATTACCTTCCGTCTATCCTATATATTATATACAAATTCCATACATAAATTATCTTACAAAAGATACTATATTTCCAGTAAAATTATTTCATAAATAAACTGTGCAAATTACATTTAACACTAATATCTTTTTCTTCTTTAACTTTTCTCATTCGTTAGGGTTCGCTGTTTTTTATTTTGTTCTTCCACTCATTTCTATCCGAAACTTTCGTCACACACACACATACATACAGACATCATTGTAAAAAAATTTGACGAAAGACAATACCTTCCTTACCTAAAGGTGACAGAAGGTAAAAACACGCTGTAAGCATACAAGTGATAACTGGAACTCCCAAACATAGGACTTTATCTTTAACATGTAAAATTATACTTTCGTAAAATCCTGCTACCCTAAGTATTAATAAACATAGCTAAACATAACAAAAATAATCTGATCTAACGCATAAAACTCGGCGGTATGGTGCGTTAAAGGCTACTATTGTTATGGAAAGCATCATTATCACTTCCTACTTAAAATACAGACTCTACTGCCTAAATATATTTAAGTTATAGATAAATATAAGTAATGAGTTTGACCATTAGTTGAGATATCACACTAATGTAATGTTTTAATTAAAAGTAAAAGAGTTCTTGTCTATTCTATCTATCACTTGGCTGTCCGGCATCTATCAATCACTAATAAATAATTAATAGCTTTAGTTCCTCCTTGTACGGTTGTCAAGTCGTCCGCTATTCTTCGGCAATTAATTGATTTAGTTGAGTGTGGCGTATGACTGATGAAGCGTATACTGTAGCGAGAACCGTACAGTACAAAATAATCGGTAATATTCAAAACGTTATATCACCTTGATTGTGGATATAAATAGAAACATCATTCATGTAGACCGGCCACTAATATTTGAAGATTTGATTTGATGCTCAATAATTATACAGGGTCTTTGAAACATATTGCAAAAAAAATCTCTTGTGGCCAGCTGGCCTTGACAAGCAGATATGGGGATCCGTATCAGAATGACAACTAGTAATTATTTACATAGATGTCAAATACCAGTATTTTTCATTCAAATTTTTAATATATGTATTCTAAATACACGTGGTTAATTTGTCGCCAGGAGTGTGGAATATACTTGTCGAAGAAAATAAACCACATGGAATTGGAAAATCACTAGATTTAGAATAAAAAAATATATTTGACATCTATGTACATAATTAGTAGCTATCATTCTGACACGATATCTACTTGTCAAGGTCAACAAAGTCATATGACTGCTCGCGCAGTTAATTTGTCACCAGGAGTGTGGAACTTGTCGAGGAAAATAAACCATATGGAATGTACATAATTACTAGCTATCATTCTGACACGAGCCACCATATCTACTTGTCAAGGCCAACAAAGTCCCTATTGTATTTAATATTTCTTGTATACCTACACTCTACACCAAAAATTCTATTCATATCTATTCTTCATATTTAGATTTTTTAATTTTAAATTTATTCTATGAAGAAATTTTGTCTACTCTTCTAATTTTTCGAAATGTTTCCAATTCATTGTCGGGAATGACAGTATTTTGAAAGGTATGTGTAATACCTATAATTTTATTTTTTTAACTATTAATACAATAAGAAATAATATATTGTATGTACTTTCCAGAAAAAATCTTCAGTAATGTCTCTGGATTTTTGACACTGATATTTATCTGCCAGTTACAAATAATTTAATTTTTCAATTGGTTTCCATGGCGTTATTTGGGCTGTGAGATTTATTACGATAGATTATTATCTACCTTGTATTTTTTTATCTGTAAATCTATAAAAGATATAACAAAATATGTATATGTATCAGACAGAGAATTTACTCTTGTTTAATACATGCAAGAACAAAAATTTTCAAAAAATAATATTTAGAAGAATTTGTTTAAGAATCTGCTACTTCCGGTTGTCCAATTATTACCAAAACCTTTTCAGCTCTTTCCAATAATGTGCGATAAATACGTAGTTAACACGCATACATACAAACGCACACACACAGACATTATCGTAAAAGTATTAAAATCAGATTGTAGGAACCTTAAAACGTGCTTTAAACATGAATCCAATACCTCTATTAGCGGGAGGTAAAAATGGTATTTAAGTGCGCCGCCAACTTTGTAATTTCATTAATCTGGGGCACGGGTTCGAACTCGACCGACGCCAAAAATTACTTCGAATATTAATGGCCCTAAATTGACTTCTGTGGTGCACTGTCCACGTCTGCTATGAGTGCTCGTGAGGTGACGCCTGGTAAGCGCCCGCACAGTATAAATATTTCATCATTACCGATATCTGTGTCCAAAGCAGATTGGCACACCCAGCAATTGGTAATATGCCGTGATGATATATATATATTTATTTTATTTATTTAAGAAAATAGCTATGTGTCTCTACATTTTGTAACAACTTGTAGAGATATTGAAAAAAAAACAAATTTCTATAAATATATGAGTGTTACATATAACTATTGAAGAACAGTTATTGCGGCATTGTTGATGTCAGCAGGGAATATGTATGTAAGTGGCCGCCGATCGATTTATGACCAATATACTTGATAAATACCTCCAGCGACCATTAAATCTCCTACTGATTCATTTTATTGTTGCACCTAACTGCCGACATACCAATCATCTAACTAGAACTAGACTACATACTCACATACAGTATGTTCCAATACACAAAAGTGACCCAATTTCTTTTCCAGGCTGCTTTAAAGACAGTAAATGCCTTCATTTATAAGTCAAAGCTACGCTGAAATTGCATGAACAACCTTCAACAGTTGGACAAACACAACTACATTTCTAGGCGATGAAAAAGCAGATGAGCTCATTAAAAAATCTGATGTGGCCAGCACATAACCTCTCGCCGTATATTTTACCTGGCTGTATGCATAAAGCAAAGAATATTTTTATAAATACAAATAATATATTCATATAAATCTATGACGTATAAACTTCTTTATTATTCAATAATAGCATGTCTCAACATAAAGATATTTACCATAAATTATGTTACAATAAATTACAAAGTAGAGTTTACCATATATAAATATTAGGCTGGTAACAGCAATTTTCAATTCGAACAACTTTGTTTACTTTCTCTTCATATTCTTCTAGTAAAAACATTAATTTTGGGCGGTCTAAAATGTATATATCTGGATTGTGCATCTATTCTTATATATCTTCTTTTACATTTTATTTTTTCATACTTGTTATATCTAAATAACACTAATTCCTTTTAATAAAGTGACGGATAGATTGCACTCCGATTATTCTTATATCGATGTGTAATTTTGTCAATATTTACAACTTACTTGAGAAGAATTTGATAGCTTTTTCGCAACTCAAAGTTACTCTAGTCTACAGTACTGGTGTACATTGTTCCATAATGTTTGAAACAAATTTAAGTCCTTCACCCTAGACTTGTCATCTCCATAATAGTCACAGATCAAGAATTAAGGGATTCTCCAAATACATATTATTTCCGACACTGACATTTATCTGTCAGTTACAAATAATTTAAATTTGCAACTATTTTTCATGGCATCCTTTCGGTTGTAAAATTAATTACAACATTATTTTATATATTATATTCCTTTTATCTCTAAATCTATAAAATATGTATAAATTTTTTTAAATGTATCAGAAAGAGAATTTATTTTTCTTTAATATTATCAAGAAAAATTTTCAAAAAATAATATTTAGAAGATTTTTTTTCAAGAATCTTCTACTTCCGGTTGTCCAATTGTTACCAAAACCTTTTCAGATCTTCCCATGAATGTCCGATTGGGAAATACGTTGTTAAACAAATTTTAAGTCTTATAGTTTTTGAGTAACCGTCCTTCCAACATCCCACACACACACATCCACACACACACACACACACACAGACATCATCGTAAAAATGTTAAAATCGGATTGTAGGGACCTTAAAACGTGCTTATTCAATAAAATCTGGATATGCGATTTTTAGCATGAATCCAATACCTCTCTTAGCGAGAGGTAAAAAGGAGCCAAATATTATATTACGGACCTGAACGTTTTTGTGCACTCTTGAAAAAAGTGCAACTATTGCATGGTTTGATACTTACCACATACTTGTATATTTTAATAACAATTATGCAAGAGATAGGTCAGGAGCAGAACTAATTCTGCACAGCATGTGAGGTTACCCCACTGTGTATTAGACTCTAATTAATTAACTCGTGAGGGCGTAGTCTGCAACTTGCTCTGCTGGAGACTTCAACTTAACACACGAACCTTGGTGTATGGAATGGGGTCATTTCAAAAAAAAAATATCGTTGATTTTTTTATAAAATCGTGAAATTCGTCTCATTTAATAAATATAGTAATATAAAATAACATGAAATATGCGACTTTTCATTCATAAATTTGATAATAAACTTTCGCGACTGTAAAATTCGTGACGTCACGGCTTGTTACTCACACAAAGACATTCCTCTCTCACACACACAACGGTCCACGTGATATCCGTTTGCTGCTGTAAACAACCTAACCTAAAATTGTGACAGGTGACACCAGAGTTAAGAGTAAAGGTATGTAAATAAAACATTCATTAAAATAAATACCAAAAGTTGTATGAAATATGTATTTCGTTAACAATATGTTGCTATCACAAAATTAAACTGACAAAGGATAACTCAAACAATCATAGTTCCAAACACAACCGGTAGATAGCTGCTGTTATTTTGAAATTGAAATTAGTTTTTCCGGAATTTACTTTTCCTGAAATTGAAGTTGAAAAGGTATAGGTAGTGAAACTATTTTAATTTTACAAAACATTTAATTTATGTAAATTAAAAATAATATTACATTTCTAAAACTATATTACATACATGATAAAAATAATACAATTTTTTTTGCTATATACGTGCAAACAATACAGTATAGGTATATACAGACTGAAAACAATAATTCATTACATAGGTTTTTAATTTTTTTTTGACAGCTGAAAGTCTGTAAAATGTCACTTCTATTGCCTAGGTAGTAAATAGTATATTACATCCGAGGTGGTATATGTTTCATTACAGCCGAGAGCTTATATATATTACCGAAAGGCGAAGCCTCGAGGTGAGATACCCTCCGTGGCTGTAATGAAACTCCCACGAGGTATGTATAATATTTTATTCACAATTATCCTCCTTTGAAATCAATAATTTTCAAAATAAATTATAGAATTATAACCTTTAAATTTCAAAATAGGTATTAAAAAAATCACTCAATTAATATTAATTTTAAAATCGGCACTAAACACAGATTTACAGCCTTAGCATTTGGTATTTTAGTGCTTAGTTAAAACAAATAACTATTGTACACTATTTGAATGTAAAAGCATCTATCTTTTTTGTTTCCAATATTTTTGTAGATACCAATTGTTTAAAAATTATGTAAAAATGAAAAGTTCGGGCAAAATTAGTCGTTCGTCATGATTTAGTAAAGTAAGAATTTAAAGTGAACTAAAAACACATCTAAAATACCTCACTTATTATTCTCTAAAACTTTATATATAAATCACCCAAAAAAGTTTTAAGGGACAGACAATATTTGAATAAGACTGTTTTCCAAGGTTACCACCGATTTGATGTCAGTATCCAACATTTATATGGATTCTGTATCTGCATTCAATGTTATTAATTCAGTTGGGATACTAGACCTTTTAATTTTATTTTTGTTTTGTTTATAAAATTCATAACAAAAACATATTAATTTGTAACAAATATATATTATGCACATAATTAACAATAAATTGTAGATATTGCTATTGTTTATATTTGAATTTTCTGTGCGATAGGTATTATTTAATAGTTGCAAAATTATATTGTTAGTATTGTTAATAATTTTATTAGTTTCATTTATTAATTTCTCAAAATTGTTATTTTGATTTTGAAAAAATTCTTTAAAGGTTGTTTCACTTTTCTTATTTGACATTTTGTTTTCGTCGTTATATTCCTCAGTACCTCCCTCAAAATCATTGCTTTGTTCATCGACACATTGACTACCGCCAATACTAGCCACTGTAAAATTTAAAATCTTGCTTTTGAAAGAGATGTTCTTCGTCCGCAAATATTTCCGAATTGAAGTGAGGTTATGGCACGACCACAAATTCCCCGATAAGTCAACTTGTCTTAAGGTAGTAAGATGTGAAAAAAGAGTGTGAGGGTCGAGTACGGTAAAGCGGTTGGCGCTGATGTCCAACTCCTGCAGGCTGTCCAGAGGATGCAACACCGTCTCGGAGAGGGAGTTTAGCTCGTTATGTGACAAGTTCAGGACTTGCAGTTGATTTAATGTGGACAGACTGCCCAAACGTAATTCCTTAATTTGGTTATTTTGTAAATCTAAATATTTTAAGTTAGTCAAATGTTGGAACACGCAAATACTTATGATTTCTATTTCATTATTACTTAAATTCAAATTTTGTATGTTATTATTTTCTTGGAAGATATCACAAGAAAAATTATATATTTTATTTGAGGTTAAATTTAATAAATTTAATGATTTCAACCCGAAAAATGCTTGTGGCTCTATTTTCATTATACTTAAATTTGATAAATCTAAAGTATTTAAATTTTCTAATCCTTGAAAGGTATGGGCTTCAAGTAATTGTATTTTGGAAAATTGACTTTGAATATTTAAATAAAGTAGTGACAGTAAATTTTGAAACGTGTAAGACTCTATTGTCATAATTGGATTGACAGCTAATGAAAGTGTCCGTAAATTACTTAATCCTAAAAATGTGTTATTATAAAGTTTACTAAGATTGTTATTTTGTAAATATAAATGAGATAATTTATTTAATCCATTAAATGTTTGGTGCTGTATTTTAGCAATATTACAATTACTTATATTCAAAAATTGCAAGTAAGCACATTTTTGAAATGTATTTTCTTTTATAGACGTTATTGTATTATTACTCATTATTAATTTAGTAAAGTATGATATGTCATTACAATTAATATTAAATTGTTGGATATTGTTACTAGATATGTCCAATGTTTTTAATCTTTGAAGTGATGTTATAAAATTTCCATCAAAATGTTTTATATTATTCTCCAAAATATCTAAATATTCCAATTGTTCAAATTTATCTAAACTGTGATTTTCAATTGTTGTGACTCCACATTGTGTTATTGTTAAATAAGTTAT
Organism: Harpalus rufipes; assembly: GCA_951394225.1. Classification (NCBI taxonomy): domain Eukaryota; kingdom Metazoa; phylum Arthropoda; class Insecta; order Coleoptera; family Carabidae; genus Harpalus; species Harpalus rufipes. The sequence goes on along the minus strand of OX596289.1, from coordinate 27,592,341 downwards.
GTACCTGTATTTATAATGGGTAAACACATCTTGATCTATTATTGGGAGATATATTTGAACAATACCTAGTTTTTTTACACTGTAATATTTTAGGACTGTATTATATTGGTTGATGTATTGATTGTGAGTCATATTGCTGCATAGGAATATATAACCACCATCATAATATCCCATATGAGTGCAAGAAAGAATTTTTGTTACAATACTTAAAAATATTAAAACTGGCACACTCCAAATCAGCATAGTTGAATTTCTGGAAAACAAATATTTTATTAATTTCAGATTTATTGTTATTTAAATTAAAATAAAATACTTACAAAGTTTACATTTTTGCGTCTAGAGACGATATGTTATTTTGACATTTACAGCGGTAATAATAAACAAGGGTTAAGTTCAGAATATCTTCATTTTAACACAGGAATAGCTACTCCTAGTTTATCACGAGTTTAACACACAAATCTTAACTCTAGAATAAATAAATAAATATTTCATCACGGCATATTACCCATTGCTGGGTGTGCCAATCTGCTTCATAAACGTCATTTTAACACAGGGTTAAGAGATATTCTCGGAATACCTAATGTGGGAATAGAAAATTATTTATTATTACCACTGTTAATGTTTCATCATATAATGCTTACTATTTCAAAGGTTAAAATTCAAAAATGCCGGCAACATTAACTATTATATACTTACATTGATCCTGAATTCGTAGCCGTATTGTAATATTGTAATGGCGAACTCGTCAAATTCTTATTCAAAATAAAATCCACTGGTATTTTATTAACTCTGTGTAGGAACAGTACTGTACACTACAGTTAACTGCTTATTATAATTAATTATATGGTAGGTATCGCACATCGGGGAATACCCTCTTTCCCTCTTATAAATTTATATCATTCATTTATTAATTCATACACAAATAATTAATATGACAACTTTTCTTTGTGAATTGAATAGTTTAAGAAATGTTGACTTTGTTTCTTGAACTTCTTCAAAGATATAATTTTTATATGTGGCTGCAAGATACGTGGGTTTGCCTAGTTCTAAAATTGAATCTGCACTAAAGTGTGTGCTCAGCTAGACAGATAATATGTAATCAACATAGGAAGTAGAGATATAAAATATCAACATTACAAGTGACAAGTTCTAAAGGTCACAAATAATAATTAGAAATTAATACAGACTCTATGGATTTTTAAAGCCATCATTGGAAATTCGGAAACTATATATGTCATACGGTTTCGGTTTAATGGGATATCTACTGCACCATTGGTAGACCATCTTAGATATGTTTTTTTAGCCCTCGCTAAGAGAGAGAGATTTTAACATTTTTACGATTATGTCTGTGTGTGTGTGCGCGCGCGTGTTTATGTGTGGATGTGTGTGTGTGTATGTATGTGTGTATGTGTGTGGGATGTTGGAAGGACGATTACTCAATACACTATACACTATAAGACTTTATATTTGTTTAACTACGTATTTCCCAATCGGACATTCTTGGGAAGGTCTGAAAAGGTTTTGGTAATAATTGGACAACCGGAAGTAGAAGATTCTTGAAAAAAAATCTTCTAAATATTATTTTTTGAAAATTTTTCTTGGTAATATTAAAGAAAATTAAATTCTCTATCTGATACATTTAAATATTTTATTATATATTCTATAGATTTAGAGATAAAAGAAATATAATATATAAAATAATCTGTTGTAATAAATTTTACAGCCGAAAGAATGCCATGGAAAATAATTGAAAATTTAAATTGTTTGTAACTGACAGATAAATGTCAGTGTCAGAAATCTGGAGACATTACTGAAGACTTTTTCTGGGAAGTACATACATTATATTATTTCTTAATGTATTAATAGTTAAATATTTAATATTATAGGTATATTACACATACCCTTCAGAAATACTGTTACTTCCGACAATAAATTAGAAATATCTCGAAAAATTAGAAAAGTAGGACAAAATTTCTTCATAGAATGAATTTAAATTTAAAAAATCTAAATATAAGGAATAGATACAACTAGATATGTGGGCCCATGTCAGAACGAAAGCTAGTAATTATGTATATAGATGTCAAATATCATAATTTTTCATTATAAATTTAGTGATTTTCCAATTCCATGTGGTTTATTTTCCTCGGCAAGTAAATTCCACGCTCATGGTGTCAAATTAACTACGTGAATTTAGAAAATCTTGAAATTTTTAATTAAAAATTCTGATATTTGACATCCATGTACATAATTACTAATTATTTATTATTATCTGAAACGAGCCCCCACATCTGCTTGTCAAAGCTAACAATGTAACATGAATGTTTGCGCCCTATATTTATGTAACCCAAAAAAGGAAGTGGCGAGAGGTATTGTGCTGGCCACAACAGATTTTTGTTGTATAATGGTTGTAGACCCTAAAGAAAGTGCAAGGGTGCGCCGAAACATTGGTATAGTAAAAATAAATGCTGTTTGACTGAACTTTCGAGTAATTGTCAAATCCTATACAACATTTATTTGAAGCATTATTATGTAAAACTGGTAAACCACTTTTGCCTAAGTAAAAACTGTTTCCCATCGTTAAACACATATGGCTCGCTTCTCATGTTACACCCGCTATAGAATATCATACTCATTTGAGATTAGATGAATCTAAATCCACCAATTACAAGTGTGATTTAAACACTATAGTCACGAATCTAATCATTCCGTGTTTACATCATCCAAATTAGTAATTTAGATTGGAGCAACACGAACACACATAAGCCGCGCACAATATTACGGAAAAAACTTTCAAGAATATGATAATTTTTCCTCGATAAATTTTATGGGCACAACGTATTTTAACATGTAATCAGAATAAAACAACTACATATCCACTAAAATATACTTTATTTTAATTCACTACATAAATAAATTACCTAATACAATACAATAAATTATTTAATAGTATCCATGGCTTGGTATCAAATGATGCAGACCTTCTGAGATGATATCCTTAACATGTCCAACGGATGAATGCGACTCACCGCCCACCAAAACCTTCAGCAACTCAGCAACAGTATGGATAATTCCATGCATGTAATCTTTCTCATGGATCATCGAATGTTTGAGATGAACCAGTCCTTCGATGATCCATCCAATGATTTCTTTCTTGAGCCAGAGAAGGACCTCAACTTTGGCGCGGATACACTTGGCGAAGAGCTCGAAGATTCCTTCAGCGAGAACAGATAACAGTTCGGAGTGACCGGATTCAACGTGATGACCGGCAAACGGATGGTGGAGATGGTGGGACTCGACGGCAAAAGATTTCGAATGGCCGTGGATGTAGGCAGATGAAATGCCGAACAGGCAAACAGCCTAAACAATAAAAAACAGTTAAAATTTTAATCTAAATAATATTTGAAATTTTTAATACGAAACAAATATATATTTATAAAATATAATATTTATCTGACTTACCAAGAAGATAATGGTGATTTTGCTCATTGTTGAAGTTGTTTGTTGTTCTAATACTGCACTATTGAACAGTGGAAGATACTATGATAATGTTCAAGTCTTGTTAGACTTTTATACTAATTTGTTAGGGGAAAGCGGCCTTAAGATTCCAAAAAGTCATTACAAATAGAAAGTAAAGGATTAGATTTCCAAAACAGTACTGAACACAAATATATATAATTATTTTTGTATAAAAATTTATTAAATATTAAATGTTTGGAATTAAAAAAAATCAATGATATATTTTTATACACTTTTGCAGCATTAAAACAACGAGACTTATTATTAATTATTTTTACATTTTCATTACATAATCTATCAAATACTTATCAATCTATTGTAAAAGGTTTGGAAACTACAAACAATTAAATGTTTACAATAATACGTAATATCAATAATTAATAACTGCATCAAATATGCCTAAATTTATTTATCGTGTTTGATGGATAAAAGTTGAATTGATACCTAATTATAAATATTTTTACCTCTCGCTAAGAGAGGTATTGGATTCATGCTAAAAATCGCATATCCGCATTTTATTGAACAAGCACGTTTTAAGATCCGTAGAATACGATTTCAACATTTTGACGATGATGTATGTGTGTATGTGTTAGAATGTTGGAGGTACGATTTCTCAAATTCTATACAACTACAGACCTGTTTAACTACGGATTCCTCAATCTAACAGTAATTGGAATAGTTGAATAGATTCTGGTAACAATTGGACAACCGGAAGTACTAGTATTTTAACAAAAATCGTCTAAATATTATTTTTTGAAAATTTATGTTACTATAAATATAAAAAACCAAAATTCTCTATGCGACATTATATCTTCTATAGATATATAATAATATGGAATAATCTGTAGTAATAAATCTCGCTGCCCAAACAACTCCATGGAAACCAGTTGAGATATTTTAATGTTTATAATTGGCAGATAAATGCAAAATGTCAGTGTCAATAATCGTCAGTTTTATTAATATTACAGAAAGCTTTTTCTGGGAAGGAAGTACATTTAAAATTTCTTGTTGTATTATTAATTAAATATTTAAAATTGTAGGTATATTACATATATCCTTAAGAAATACTGTTAATACCGACAGTGAATATATAAAGAATTTTGAATATATACAATTTGAATTATTTGTATGTACAAGAAATGTTAAATTCGTTAATTATCACGCGGTTTGGATTCCAACCGACGCCAAAAATTACTTCGAATTTTAATGGGTGCACTTTCCACGACAGCAATGAGTGCCCGTTATGTGACGCCTGGCAAGCGCCCACATGATACAAATATTTCATCATTTATCGATATCTGCGTACAAAGCAGATTGGCACACCCAGCAATGGGTAACATGCCATGATGATATATTTATTTATGTAACATAAAATGGAAATGGCGAGTGGTCATGGGTTGGCCAAAAATATGCTTCATATGATTTTCACATCCCATGTAAACCTACACAATTTTGTAATTCTACACACATGTATTATTGTATCGCTCAGTTCTCGGCGCCCTCTTAGATATCTGCCATTTGACTATCATTAAGTTGACCAGCCTCTAGTAACCATGTCTGTAAATAAAATATGAATAAAAGACGTGATTAGGTATATAATTATTTATTTCAAATATGAAGTTCAGACAGTGTGAATCAGTTTAGCGACTAATTCATCCAATGAAGCGGACTAACGAGATCATTAAATCAGAAGAAAGATGACGCTCATCTCATGATAGATATAGACAGCGTCACATTTACATATCATTCGAACCTACGACAAAATTATTCTTCATATACTCATTACCATCACAAATATTTATCAAGATAAAATATGAGATAAATTACTTTCTATATTTTTACATTCTAGTTTTAATATTACATAGTTAATAGACATTATTTCAGAATAACTTATAAATAGTTGGTTTTGCCAAACTTATAATACGAGGGTTATTTAAAAAATATTGCACACAATTGTTATTTTATTCATTTGTTTATTGCCATTCATTTAATACAGGGTGTAACAGAAATAAATATACATTAAATTTAACCAATCAAAGAACTCGTCGAATGTAACAATATATCTTGGTAACTTTTTCTTGTAAACCTTCCAGATATTGAGTTAAAATACTTTTATGTCTCACTATAGTATTTTATGTATCAAGGGCGTTACTATGATCATAATGCCAGGAGGGCGACGAGGATCTAGCCCGAGGGCCTCTGGCTAAATAAACGTTGATAATAAATAAAACAATTAATCAACATCCTTAGCAACGCCAAAATTTGAGCATTATTGTAATCAAAATTATTATCAATTAAAACTTGTTTCAGATATTTTAGTGAGACATAAAATCTTGTATGCACCACGAGCGTTACTAGATGATAATGCCCATCGGACGACATCTATCCCTCGGGCTAGATCCTCGTCGCCCTCCTGGCATTATGATCATAGTAACGCCCTTGGTACATAAAATACTAGTTCTTTCTTAAGTTTTGTAGCCAGGGGAGGGGCTCGAGGGGCTGAAGCCCCCCCCCGAAATTCTTATAAATTTCGTTTACATCTATCCAAAGGTATCTATCATACTATCTAAATTTGAAAAAGTGAAATTTCACTTTTCCGTAGTACACGACTTATAACTGTTTGAAACAGTGAATATTCACTACGAGAAAGTGAATATTAGCTTTTTGAAAACGTGAATTTTCACTTTGGAAAAAAGTCAATTTTCTTAACACGCGCGGGATAAAGCCCACTTTTCCAGCCTTTCGGGCTGCAAAAATGGCTTTCTCCCGCGTTTGTCACGAAAAATTACGTTCGTTACACGACGGAAAAGTCGATTCCTCACGAGTGTCATTTAGAACTCAGCTTCGCCTCGCTCCGAAAGTACACTCATTTCGGAATACGAACTTTGCCGTCCTAGTAACGAAAATACCTATTCAAATTATTTGAATCACGCGCGAAAAGAATTTTCGCAATTACTTTAAAGAGATATGATATAGCGTTCCCATATGAGAAAGTTTTTGTTTGTTCTAAAAACGGTAAAAATCTGTGTTTCTGAAATACTGTTTCATGTTATAAGAGCTCCTTCTCCAATAAAGTTCTCGATACAAATTTGATAGAGGAAAATTAATTAATCCCTCCCCACCATTTCCTAAAATCTCGAAGCCCCCCCCCGAGAAAAAATCCTGGCTACGGGCCTGTTTTGTAAATAATATTTTATATGCCTAATGTATTTTTTTTTGTTACAGGAGTGTTCGACTTTACAACTGCCAAGGTAAGTGTTAGGTATAAGTTCACAGCGTTTTAAATTTGTTCTCTTAACTAAAACAATTGTAACACGGTAAAAATATTATTTCGTTTAATAATAATACTTACAATTCATTGTTCTATTTCAAGCCATGGTCATGGCTCACTATTCTCTTTTCGACTAGATGTATAAAAAAGTGCCCGCCATTTTACTTTTTAATAATGTAACATATGGATTATTTTACATGATTGTAAAGAAAATTTGATGTACTTTTCAAATTTGTAAAAATGTTCCATTTGAAATTTCAAAGTTGATATTAATTATTAATAAACCGGAAGTGGTATCGTGAATGTACATCCGTCATCAAGTAGCTTATATGTTGCTGTATAAATCATGTTATATGAAAGAAATTACTAACTTTAAAATAAGCGAGATATCGACATCATCGTAAAAATGGTAAAATCGTACCCTACCGACCCCAAATCTTGCTTATTCACTAAAAACTCATCATCGAATTTATTGACCAGTTATCTTGTTTACCTAAAGGTGACGGAAGGTAAAAAATATATGTTTAAATTGAGAACTGACATACCAAATTCATTTATACAATCTAATGATAATCATGCATTGTATTTTGATTAAAAAATCCAATAGTGTCCATTTGGTTTGAATAATAATGACAGGTAATGTTGTAGTGATACGTTTATGTTTCCATTGATACAGAAGACAATAGCCATCTTATGAATGCATTCTGAATAAGGCTAGAGCTAGCAATACACCTGTACACTATATCTTCATTACTGTGGAATCTGGAATGTTGTGCCTACGTTCTTTCTATATCAAACAGAACCGTCATATACCTGCATAAACTCCCTATGGAATATTTTCCAATCTGCATATTGTACTCGTACATTTAAGGTTGTTAAAATCATTAACTGCATAAATTGAAATTTTCTTAAAATTCTAAAAAAATTCCGTTAGCGAAAACACATGTCGGTAACCTGTTCGTCGGCTCAAAAACAAAGTAATTAAATACGCGAATATAAGAATAAAAAGTTTATAAGTGTATCAAAGTCATAAGCGATGATCTTATGAGGCTGCCTGCGAAAACAAATAACCCCGGATCTCATTAATACCGAAACCTGAAAGTTTCGCAAGGCGGTAAAACAAAGATATTAAGACGAAACAATTTGCTATCTCAGCTCACATCTTAATGCAATATTATATACAGGCTGGGAATGAGGCTGTTTTTCACAGGATGAATCTTTTTCTTTTATTTAACTCTTCATATGAACTGTCAATAAATTTCAATACAATCTGTCATCGGTCTAATCGGGACAAGCGATAAAAACGAAGTTCATGCGGTGATCAAGACTTTTCATTTGAAGGGGAGACGATAACGGAGATCATAAGCAGGTTGGCTTCTGTCCTTAGGAATCTTTCACCTTCCTTTTCCACTGTGAGTTCCTGGGTTTCGGAATGGCTGGACACACACCTGTGACAACCACGTTCAGGTCGACCAAAATCGCCTACCACACTAGAAATTGTGGATAAAGTTCTGAAATATCGCCAAATGAAAGTGCGCGAGATTAAGGAAACCATAGGAATCTCTTATCAAAATATAGTTCATATTAATTGTGCCGCAATTGCTCAGTTCGGAGCAAAAGCGCATTTGAGCCCGAACTTCAGCAGAAAATTTGGAGTTGTTTAAAAACGGTCAATTTCAAACCATGGATGGAACATGGGTACACATTACACTCCAGAGACGTAAATTCAGTCGAAAGCGTGGATTGGATATGATGAATCGACCCCGAAGAAAGCGAAGTTAATTCAGTTGGCTTGAAAGGTGATGGCGTCAGTCTTTTGGGACGCCAAAGGAATTTTACTAATTGATTATCTTGGTAAAAGTTCTACTTTTAGACAAGCTGAAAGCAGCAATTCAAGAAAAACGCCCGGGAATGGCAAAGAAAAAGACAATACACCAGCTCAACAAAAATTAACCGAACTGAGGTTTGAAATCATCCGAACTGAAGCTGAAAAGAGATTTTCGATTTGGTAAAATGTCAAATATGATAATTTTTCATTCTAAATATAATGATTTTCTAATTCCATGTGGTTTATTTTCCTCGACAAGTAAATTCCACACTCCTGGTGATAATTTAACTACGTAAATTTAGAAAATCTTGAAATTTTTAATGAAAACTTATGACATTTGACATCTATGTACGTAATTACTAATTGTTATTCTGACACGGGTCCCCATATCTGCTTGTCAAGACCAACAATGTCACATGACTGTTCTCGCTCTATACTTATGGAACCAAAAACGGAAGGTATTGTGCTGGCCACAACAGATTTTTCCAATTAAATATAGAAGATATTATATTGTGGTTTGTAACTTAATTAAATTGTAGTCATCTACTCGTCTTATAAACCACAAACATAAAATAAATAAACAGTTGAAAATATACATTACAATTATTAATAAAATCAATAGAGGAAGCTGTTGGGACTAGGTGAAACATTTTCAAAATGAATAAGAAAAACACAAAATTAAAGAAAATTCTTTTTTAATTTCAGCACAAACTCCATCGCTAAACTAGATATAAAAGGATCCGCTGTATTTTTCTTCTGATGATGGCCTAACAGCCGAAATTGTACAATAAATAATTTTCTTTAATTTTGTGAAACAACCGAGTGTTTTTCTTATTCATTACAATTATTGTTACGTGTGTGTTGCCATAGTGTTCCACATTCGATGTAAGTATATGTTATGGTCGTGCGATTGGACGGTGTAGTGTTTGATGCCATTGGCCGGCCCACAAGGACTTCGAGTCTACCACCACGACCTACATTAAATTCACCTGATCATTTATGACGTGTTTAACAGACAGTCAGTTTTATTCATATTAAAAGAATTATGCATTAGCTAATTTATGAAAATATTTAAAAATTCAAAATTGTATACAATTTTCTAACAGTGTATTTATGTAACAGATAAGTGAGTAATAATAATCTGCTACATGTTAGAAATACCATGTAATTAGGCTCTTTGGTCTGAGTTGTCACAGCGAAACCGCATGTAGTTATTCATATAGGATTAGCTTGATCGCCTTTGATGTAACAGCTGGACACGAAATTTAAATCTGTATAGATTGGGCAGGATTGTTGGGTTTAGTGAGATGAAATTTGGTCATACGTATGTGTTCCCGCTGCGTTGTACGATTGACTTAACAGTTATTCTAACTTGACATTAAGTTTGAAAGGAACATAACTGATTTTTATAACGTTTTTTTCTAATGTTCCATGGAACTTATTATATATATTGAATTATATATATTGAAAGGGTAGTTAACAAAAATCTGATGTGGCCAGCACATTACCTTTCGTTAATTCTGTGTATTATATACAAATTCCATGCATAATATCTTGCAAAAGATCCTATATGTCCAGTAAAATTATTTCACAAACTATACAAATTGTACTTGACACTGATATCTTCTTCTTCAGCTTTTCTCATTCATTGGGGGTTCTTTATCAACTCTTTTGTGTTTTGCGTATCGTCCTCATTCAATTCCTTTTCTTTCAAGTCTTCCGCAATACAGTCCTTCCATCTTATCTTTAGTCTCCCTCTGTTTCTTCTACCTTCTACTACTAAACTATTTATTCTTCTTCCAATATATTTTTCATCTCTCCTCATGACATGTTCGAACCAATGTAATCGGCTCTCTTGTATCTATTTTACCCTTCAACCCCTCTCCAACATTTATCTCAACATCCTCATCTCTACCACTTTCATTTAATTTTCATTGATACTGACATCTGTTAATTTGAATTATCTGAATATATTAGCAGTTTCCATGGTCAATAAATGATATTTAACTGCTTTTTATCAAGAGAAACTGTTAAAAATTGCAAATGAGAGTACTTCCCGTGGACCAATTATAACCAAAATCTAATCATGTCTGCATATGGATTTTGCAATCGGGGTTTTGCGATCCGAAACGATCGTCACATACACACACACACACACACACATCGTCGTAAAAATAGTAAATTCGTATTCTAGGGACTCCAAAGAAGGAACAGTATGTGCTGCCGAAACATTAATTTATACATATAAATATACACAGAAACTTTAACTAAAAGGTAGTTTTATTTTAATAAACATATTTATTTGTTCAAATAAAAAGTTCTGAATCAAATGTCGGTCGTAATAAATTCTTACTAAATATGTGTGTCCTAATTTGAATGTGTCTAGATATTAGATAAATATCTTAAACTAATCCGTTAGAATATTTTTTGTAAGAATTGTAACACGTGCTGAAGAACAGACAGCCTAGTAAAAGATAAGTGGTAAATGTATAACTGTCACCTTCAATTATATTCAAAATATAAATATGACAGACACACTACACATACATTTGCAAAACAGTCAAGCAAAACAACTTTTTGTATCGATTTTTAACATTTGATGATACTTAGATCCACCATCATATTTCTAAGATGAAGCAACAATCAAACATTTGTGAATCTGCTTAGAATAAGTTTATTTTGCTGATCGAGATACTAACTACTTTTTACCTCTCGCTAAGAGAGGTATTGGATTCATGCTAAAAATCGCATATCCAGATTTTATTGAATAAGCACGTTTTAAGGTCCCTACAATCCGATTTTAACATTTTTACGATGATGTCTGTGTGTGTGTGTGTGTGTGTGTGGATGTATGTGTGTATGTATGTAGGATGTTGGAAGGACGGTTACTCAAAAACTATAAGACTTAAAATTTGTTTAACAACGTATTTCCCAATCGGACATTCATGGGAAGATCTGAAAAGGTTTTGGTAATAATTGGACAACCGGAAGTAGAAGATTCTTGAAAAAAAATCTTCTAAATAATATTTTTTGAAAATTTTTCGTGGTAATATTAAAGAAAATTAAATTCTCTATCTGATACATTTAAATATTTTATTATATATTCCATAGATTTAGAGATAAAAGAAGTATAATATATATAAAATAATCTATTGTAATAAATTTGACAGCCGAAAGAATGCCATGAAAAATAGTTGATAATTTAAATTATTTGTAACTGACAGATAAATGTCAGTGTCAGAAATAATGAGTAATGAATTAAAAATGTACTTGGAGAATCCCTTAGTTCTTGATCTGTGACTATTATGGAGATGACAAGTCTAGGTTGAAGGACTTAAATTTGTTTCAAACATTATGGGACAATGTACACCAGTACTGTAGACTAGAGTAACTTTGAATTGCGAAAAAGCTATCAAATTCTTCTCAAGTAAGTTGTAAATATTGACAAAATCGGAGTGCAATCTATCCGTCACTTTATTAAAGGGAATTAAGGTTATTTAGATATAACAAGTATGAAAAAATAAAATGTAAAAGAAGATATATAAGAATAGATGCACAATCCAGATATATACATTTTAGACCGCCCAAAATTAATGTTTTTACTAGAAGAATATGAAGAGAAAGTAAACAAAGTTGTTCGAATTGAAAATTGCTGTTACCAGCCTAATATTTATATATGGTAAACTCTACTTTGTAATTTATTGTAACATAATTTATGGTAAAATATCTTCATGTTGAGACATGCTATTATTGAATAATAAAGAAGTTTATACGTCATAGATTTATATGAATATATTATTTGTATTTATAAAAATAATCTTTGCTTTATGCATACAGCCAGGTAAAATATACGGCGAGAGGTTATGTGCTGGCCACATCAGATTTTTTTGTATGGGTTAAAGATGTTTGAATATCGATAACCTTCCGTCAGTCCTGTGTATTATGTATAAATTCCATAAATTCTAAAGATTCTAAATTTTCAGTAAAATTATTTCATAAACAAACTATGCAAATTGCACTTGCCACTAACATTTTCTTCTTCTTTAGCTTTTCCCATTCGTTAGGGGTAGCTATTTTTTATTTTCTTCTTCCACTCATTTCTGTTTTACAAGTCGTTCACATTCAGTTCCTTTACTATCAAGTCTTCCGCAATACAGCTTTCTATCTTATCTTTGGTCTTCTGTTTCTTCAACCTTCTATTACTAAGCATTCATCCAATATATTCTTCATTTGTCCTTATGATATTTTCAAACCTATGTAATCATCTCGCTTGTATCTTTCTAGAAACTTGTAACACAAGAGTTATTTATTTACAGTATCTTTCCGTGTCTTCCCCCACATCTACTTCAACATCCTCATCTCTGCCACATTAATTTATTTTTTATTGATATTGACATCTGTCAATTTGAATTATATGAATATATTAGTAGTTTCCATGTTTAGCATAGCTGGCTGATTTATAAAATTTAATTTCTTTATAATTCTTTAACTCTATATCTATTGAGTATGAAGTATAAAATGCAATCAAACTGTATAGAGAATAATATATTCTTTAAGTTATAATAACATTAAATGTCAATAAATCAAATTTAACTGTTAAATCTTCAAATGAGGCTACTTCCGGTTCACCAATTATAACCAAAATCTAAACAGTTGTTTTTCTGGATGTAAACTTGAGGAATACGAAAAAAATAAAATTTTAGGAATCGTGGTATTGAAGTTATGCGATCCGATACTTTCTTCACATACACACACACATACATACATACAGACATCATCGTAAAAATTGTAAAATCGTATTATAGAGACCCTAAAATATACTTATTCACTAAAAACTCATCATTGAATTTTTTGACCAACGACAATACCTTCCTAAAAATAATACGGTCTTGTTTCTATGTTACGCTAAATACTTATTAATATTAAATGTCAACAATAACCATTGTTTAACTAATTACTTAATTTAATATAAATTTAGCTGGAAGAACAGATATCAATCTAACAATAAATAACAATGGCGCGAAATAATAGAGACATTTCAAATACCGCTAACAAAATCGTAATTACTTTCCATTTGGTTAACTAGTTTTAAATATATAGATATAAACAGAAAAACTTTTCTTCTTGTATTCGAGGTAATATAAGTTAATTATGAAGTCAGATAATGTGTAGATATATTTTCACTTCAATAATAATGACTGGTATAGAGATAATCATCAATAGAAACTAGAAATTTACAGATCAATAGATGTGATAATTTAAATACCTAACATTCTTAAGATACTCACTTGATATTTTAAATTGATTTTCGGTAGCCAAATTTCAAATAAATGTAGATGATGGCTTCCTATTTTAAATATGTTGTAATTGTCACCCTAATTACCTGTTGCTAATGTTTTGTTATTTATTTATTTGTATTTGTTGATTTGTTATTCATGTTCATTCCTGAAGAAGGCAATAGTGTATATTGCTGAAACGTCGTTAATTTAATAAATATAACAGAACCTACGTATTTAGTTTTTATTTTCGTTTCATTTGCAGGTTATAGGTAATTTATAATTTTATTACCAAGTACTGGATTTTACTTCAAGAATCAATAGTATAATTGCACTTACACACATTTTCGTTGTAACTGTTAATTATAACTAATTATTACATTGAAATCAGATAGGTTTTACATACAGGTTCGATGTTAGAAAAACAACTACACATGTAAACTTTTTATAAAATTATAAAAACTCCGGTCGATGACTTGAGAAAATAAATTTGTAGATATATGCATGTTATTTATAATCAGATTTATGTTCATAATTAATTTATAAATTTTGCACATACGAGTATTATTATAAGGAAAGAAAGCGATGCAGATAAAAAAATATATTTAAATTATTAAAAAAACTTTCAGAATTCATTATTGAATAAAAATGATATGACCTTTTTAGTATTAGTTCCGTTTGTTGATAACTGACGTTCCGGCAGCATAAACTGCTGCCTTCTTCAGGGAATAAACAACAAATATATAAATAATTAAGAACAAAAACATTAGCAATAGGTAACCATGGTGAGAAATTACAACATATTTAATATAGGACGCCATGTCCGATTAAGATCTAACAAGTTATTAGAAACTCACTATCGATTTTTTTGACCAAAGACAATACCTTCCTTACTTAAAGGCGACGGAAGGTAAAAACCTTATATTTAAGGGAAGCGACCAACGCATAGAACTATAAACATCTGTATAGCTTAGACACATAACTCTCGATAAAATCTATCACGGCATATTACCCACTGCTGGCTATTTTCTTTGTACACAGATTTCGGTAATGATGATATTTGTATCGTGCGAGCGTTTACCCGGCATCACCTCACGAGCACTCATTGCTGGCGTTGAGAGTGCACCACGGGGGTAATTTTTGTGCCATTTATAATTCGAAATATTTGACTCAGTTTTTTAATTTAATTTAAATTTAAGTATTGAATTAAACGGGAGGTATTGTGTTAGCCACATCAGATTTTTTTATATTTCTGTCTGTGGAGTGTGTATTTGCTATTTTAGAAAAAACATCAGTCATATATGGTAATTTAATATAGAATTACAAGCATAATCATTCATATTCTTATCTGCCTTAGCTAGCAACGTAAATAACTTTAGAGACATACTAAATATGTTGTAAAAAGAAATGTAACATTAATTTCGTTCAGGCTTTGTGATCTGTGATAGAAAAACAAACATTGGTAACAATTCATGTCAAAAAATTTCTTCTGGACATGCCATAACACAATCTTATCTCTTGAATCAATATAAGTGAGTGTTCCACTGTACATGCCATTAGCTCAGAGAAGCCGTAGGTTTATATGCTTCCTGTTATTAGATAGTTAGCTATAACTATAGTAGATTCTATCATTCTTCCAAGCTGATATAGGACTATAGCAACAATCAAGTGTTATTAAAAGAAAAATAGTTATCAAACTACAATCTAAAACCTGTACTCAAACAGAATAGATGTTTAGAGATAAAATAGTACTATATTAAAATGTCTATAAATCTGCAGTATAGGTTTTTCTACAACATAGTCCATTTTTACGCAATGCTGTGTAATTTAACTTTATATTTTCAAATGGAACACCCTATATATTTATTCAAATTTGGAAAATAACATGAAAATTGTTATCCCATACTATAAAACAATCATATGTTATATTATTCAAAAATACAATGGCGAAAGATGTCAATATTACAATTTTATTAAATACAGTTGGCTTTGAATTACATTATTTTAAAATTACACTTTTCAAATTTAAAATAATAAAAATTTGATGTGGCCAGCACAATACCTTCCGTCAATCCTGTGTTTTATATTCAAATTCCATACATAATTTTTCTTGCAAAAGATTCAAAATTTCTAGTAAAAGTATTTCATAATCAAACTACGCAACTGGCACACTTGACACTGACATCTTCCAAGCAAATGGATATGTGTATGCTTTTTGAATAACTTTTTTTCTTGGTACGATTTTTAATAAATTAACTGAATATTTTATAGAAATGTATTTTGTGTACATGAATTGTAACAATTTGTAAGATCTTACTACCCCGAAGAAGGTGCAAGGGTGCACCGAAACGTTGGTAGTAAGAATAAATGCTGTTTGACTGAACTTTCGAGTAATTGTTTAACATCTAATTCATATCACAGTCGAGAAATTTACCCACACTATGTTATTATTTCTTACAGTAATACATAATGACTTCTGCATTATAACAATTTACTAGGATTTAATTTCCAGCTATTTTATTTAGTGACTAATTCGGCAGAGACAGTCCCTGTTGTCATGACGTTATTTTTTGTTTACTTGTAACACTAGCAAACTG
The DNA here is from genome assembly GCA_951394225.1 of Harpalus rufipes. Classification (NCBI taxonomy): domain Eukaryota; kingdom Metazoa; phylum Arthropoda; class Insecta; order Coleoptera; family Carabidae; genus Harpalus; species Harpalus rufipes. The sequence continues at coordinate 27,575,853 of OX596289.1, read as the reverse complement.
TAAAATAGTATATTATGTTATTAGGAGTAGAAAGCGGTCTTTTTGTGTTGAACTCAGCTATTGCGGCCGAGGCGCTAGCCGAGGCCAGGCAAGCTAGGTAAAACAACAATGGCGTTCTGCTCCGAATAACATATACTATTTTTTCTTCAAGTGTTTAAAGAAAATTGGGGATTTTTTAAATATTTTTCTGGAATTGTTTTAATTGTAGAGTTTGCAATTTCAGCCATAGTTGGCTATGTACACTACATAACACAAACGATACAACAGTCAAATAACAATTTTCAATATGGTTTGTTTTGCTGTGATGACTGTTGCCGCCAGCGGTGAACTAATAAGCTAACATTTTTTTACTAGTACAATAATGAACAACATTGTTGTACTAGTAATAAAATGAATATCTTCTATAGTGTGTGTACAGTAGCATAATATGAATATTATTGTACACTTGAAGAAAAAAAATATTTTCGATGTCATTACAGGAGTAATTATTTTCTTTTTAATGTTCAATTTCAATGAGTTTAAAAAGTCATTAAAAACAATGGCCCGTATTACGAGCACGCCTTTACAATAAAAGCGCTTAAAGTGTGCTCCATAAAATAGCTTTTATTATAGAAATGCGTTCATAATACGTGTCATTCTTAATGTTTAATTTTATTTATAATATTAATGAAATTTTCTCTATATAATATATTATTTTTCCTTGTATGTACATCAAAATTATTTATGAATTTTTTGTAACAATATTTTTACCGAAAATGAATCATTAAACGTTTGAAATATGTATATTGCTTTTCTATTTTTTTTAATATCTCGAGAATTCGCAAGAAATGTAGAAAGTATATCTCGATTCTCTATAAATAATAAATAAAATAATGGAAAACCTGTATTCCAGTTATGTTTTTTCCTACCTTATTCTCCAGGAGCATTTGAAAATCATGTATAGAATATGTAAGACGCTGATGGAAGATCTTTGAACATAGAACTAGTAGACTATTTTGTACGACGAACCAGGGCAAATCTACCAATTCTCTAGACACTTCTTCACCGTTACTTCCCACTACTACAATTTCCATTGTTTTTTTTTCTTCTTAGGACTCTCTTAAAACCCTAACCATTTAGAGACACCATTTCAGGATTCCATTTAACAGTTACTGAAAAGTCACTGCACTAGATATGTATTTACTTCTTTCGAACAACTTTAGCACTAGTAAAAAAATTGCAGAAAGTTTTTAATATTTTTGAACAACATAAATATAACAAACTATGTAAAACAGTTTTGTAAGTTACAATAATAATACAGTAGAAATATATGTACAGAATTAAAATTCTATGTTTAATGACCTCAAAATTTGCTGGATTTGAAATACAATTCATAATGATAATTACTTCACCATCCAATTTTTCATGATGGACATTTTTTTGCCATAATTTTTCATATCATTGATATACAAAGTATTTCACAACTTCGGGTACAAAATTTAAGGGTATAGTAGGCACTGGCTAAAATGAGTAAAAAAAAAAACTTAATCAATATAGGTCTGATCTTCAACTGTTTCCGAAAAGGAGGACAAAGCCCGTTTTGTATTAGAATCGAAGATGTGAAACAAATACTTTAATATTAACATATATAAATTTTAAAAACACACGTCATTTTAAAAAACTTTTAAAAAATTAATTAAAAACGCACATCACTCGACATTCGTTCACACCAAAAGACATCACCGATTCAACTAAAACAGTAAACAATAAACGAAATCGTATATTTACCAGTAGCAGGTAGATGTATTCATATTGTGTTCAAACATGGTAGAAATTCAATTGGAAATATTAATAACAATTCCAATGGCGTACGGAAATATTTTTTACCAGAGATGTAACAGAAACTTGTATATTTTGAAATTGAAATAGAAACCAAATATTATTTTTACCCCATATTTTTACCTTTCCTCACGTTTGGAAGGTATTTTCTTTGGTCAAAAAATTCGGTAGTGAGTTTCTAATGAATAAGATCATTTTGGAGTCCATAAAATATGAATTTATTATTTTTATCATGATGTCTGTGTGTATGTGCCGAAAGTTATGAATCGTATAACTTCAATACCACGATTCCAAAAATTAATTTTTGTTCGTATTCCTCAAGTTTACATCCAACAGAAGAGGTGATTAGATTTTGGTTATAATTGATCAACCGAAAGTACCTTCTTTTGAAGATTTTAACAGTTTTTCTTGAAAATTAATTATCATTATTGACATATCATGTAGAGAGATGAAGAATATATTGGAAGAATATAGAATGAATAGCTTAGTAATGTTGAAGAAACAGAGGAGACCAAAAATAAGATGGATGGATTATATTGCAAAAAACTTGAAAGAAAAAGAAATAAATGAGGACGACACGCAAAACAGAAATGAGTGGAAGAAGAAAATAAAACATTGCGACCCCTAATGAATGGGAAAAGCTAAAAAAGAAGATGTCAGTGTCAAGTGCAATTTGCATAGTTTATTTATGAAATAATTTTACTGGAAATATAGGATCTTTTATAAGAAAATTATGTATGGAATTTGTATATAATACACAGGATTAACGAAAGGTACTGTGCTGTTCACAACATATTTTAAAAATAATTAATTTGAGCAGCTGTGAAAAGAGTTTTTATTACAATTATCTAGCGATAGACAAAAACATAGTTCACGGGATTTCCCAACCGTATCACTTAGTACAATTAGTTATCATTTGACCTTTAAATTAAATGGCAAATTGTCTAGGCCGTGTCACACAAACAGGCTATCTAGTTATGGTATAAATACATTTTGAAATATTATAAATATGAATTTCTTGAGTATTTCTTGACTGTTGGTATGATATAAAGGTTACAAATAAATAATTGGAGTTGCAGTCTGGTGAAAAAATGTTATATATGTTATGTATATTATCTTTTAAATATTAAATGAAAGAGAAATATAAAGTTTATTTTTATTTAGGAGTAAGTACATTGAATATTAACATAACGTCTTCTTGGGAACAGAATTCTTGCTATCATCATTATAGTGGACGCATTCTTTACAGTCCCACGGATCTGAACAAGGTGCTTTCTCCCGCTTAGGTTGAGTGTCTTTTTCTTTCTGTTTATCTGCAGATACAAATACAATAGAATCTTCAAATTGAAAATGACTTTGACAGTGTTTGCACCCAGTAATAGGTTTGACAATTTTGGCAATTTTTAATAAATTGCAGGCAGGAGTGTTTGTGTGTTGAAAAGAAATGTATTTGAAATGAAATTTTGAAAATATTATATGTGTCTTATTCTCAATAAATATAAGGTGAACATACCATTGTTTTGATTCGGTGAACTGGATTGGTCTGCCCCTATAAAAGTAGAAAAAAGCTACATTTATTGTTTATATAAAGGTGTAACAGCAAATAATTTTTATATTATTAAAAATACAATAAAATACGATTAGACAGTCTTATAAAAGATCAACAAGGACATTTGATTAGTGAAAAAAATATTTTTTTAACCAGTGGTTCTCAAGTTACAACACAATTTTGTTTTGAATGCCTGCAGCATAACATAGGACCTTAATATGCAAAATAGTTTCTTAATTTCCTGTTTTCCTAATTATTTTAGGTAAAAAAGCTGCAAAAGTAGGAATTTATGAAAATAGATTTTACATGGTAAAGTCCTATGTTCCGGTGTCGCGGTCAACACCTTGTATATTTTTTGGACCCGTTCGAGAGAGTATTTTCTTCTGAATTCAACCAAAGAATTATTTTATATCCTACATAACAAAAATATTGAGAAAAATCCATTTGAAATGTAATTAAATTTAATTTTTGTAGGTAGCCTATGTATGAAAAACAATTGTGCTTAAATTATAACGAAATATAAATATTTGTTAATAACTTTGTAAATAGTGTATTTGATTCTCTTAATAATAATTCAAATAGACAAATACTAGTTGTTGAAATATTTTTCTAATTATTTTTCAGTAGGCTATTAATTCAGCACAAAATTCTTTTTCATTTCATATGTTGCACGATTTCATCAAACAAAGGATTAACGAATTAAATATGTTTAGATAGGTCTGAAATTTTAATAATTTTTAAATCAGTTCATTGACTTTATCTAATAAGAGGTTAATACGTTATATACAGATTTTTAAAAAGTACATACCTTGTATTGAAACCGTACGAATGAATTTCTCCATTATGTATACAAAGAATTATATTTAGCGTACTTCTTTGTCGGTTACAACCTTGATACTGATGTATGCGACAGAATCGACCGCCTGACCGACAATCAAAAACTACCAGGAAAGTAAGCAAAAATTCCTTATTCACTGTATGTAATAAAGTACAAAATTTTGGTAAAAAAAAGTCATGATTTATTTACTTGTGTATTGTATATGTACCTAAATTTTTGGTTACTTAAGTGTAGGGCGCGAGCAGTCATGTGACATTGTTTGCCTTGACAAGTAGATATGGAGGCCCGTGTCAGAATGACAATTAGTAATTATGTACATAGATGTCAAATGTCAGATTTTTTCATTAAAAATTTCAAAATTTTCTAAATTCACGTAGATAATTTGTCACCGGAGTGTGGAATTTACTTATCGAGGAAAATAAACCACATGGAATTGGAAAATCACTAAATTTAAAATGAGAAATTATGATATTTGACATCTATATACATAATGACTAGCTATCATTCTGCTTGTCAAGGCCAACAAAGTCAGATGACTGTTCGCGCCCTATTGTATTTAACATTTCTTGTATACCTACACTCTACACCAAAAATTCTACTTATATCTATTCGTTATATTTAGATTTTTTAATTTTAAATTAATTCTATGAAGAAATTTTGTCGTCTTCTAATTTTTCGAAATGTTTCCAATTCATTGTCGGAATTGACAGTATTTTTGAAGGGTATATGTATTATACCTATAATTTTAAATATTTAAGTATTAATACAACAAGAAATATTATATTGTATGTACATCCCAGAAAAAAAAATCTTCAGTAATGTCTCCAGATTTTTGACACTGATATAATATAGAATCATTACGACATGACGAAATAAACCAATTTTTTGAAATTGGAAATTAAAGTCCTCAAATAATAAATTATAATAAATTGGAATATTTAGACAATGAAACAGTTTTGTACACAGTAAAATATAATTTATTAAAAATCGCTACATAAATAAATTTCCTATTACAATACAATAAATAAATTAATAGTGTCTTGGTATTAAGTGATGCAGAGCTTCAGCGATGATTCCGTTAACGTGTCCAACGGCTGCGTGCGACTCTTCACCCACCAAAACCTTCAACAGCTCAGCAACAGTGTGGATAATTCCATGCATGTAATCTTTCTCATGGATCATAGAATGTTTGAGATGAGCCAGCCCTTCGATGAGCCATCCAATGATTTCTTTCTTGAGCCAGAGAAGAACCTCAACTTTGGCGCGGATGCACTTGGCGATGAGCTCGAAGATTCCATCGGCGAGAACGGATAACAGTTCAGAGTGACCGGATTCAACGTGATGACCGGCATATGGATGGTGGAGATGGTGGGACTCGACGGCAAAAGATTTCGAATGGCCGTGGATGTAGGCAGATGAAATGCCAAACAGGCAAACAGCCTAAACAAAAAAAAAACAGTTACAATTTTAATCTAAATAATATTTTAAATGCTAATACAGAACAATATTAGTATAAACTACAATATATGTATAAAATATGATATTTATGACACTTACCAAGAAGATAATTGTGATTTTGCTCATTGTTGAAGTTGTTTGTTGATCGAAGCAGGAACTGCAGTATTGAACAGTGGAAGACACTATGATTATGTCAAAATTATGTTGGGCTTTTATACTAATTTGTAAGTGGAAAGTGGCCTTAAGAATCCAAAAAGTCATTAAGAGTAGAAAGTAAAGGGTTAGACTTGTAAAAATGTCACTTATCGCAAATTCTTGTTATTTGTTTTTGCAATTTTTGTTTGTTCTAAGTATCATTAATATTAGCCGAGATATTTAAAAAATCTGATGTGGCCAGCACATTACCTTCCGTCAATCCTGTGTACTATGTATAAATTCCATACATAATTTTTCTTGCAAAAGATTCTAAATTTCCAGGAAAATTATATTATAAACAAACTATGCAAATTGCACTTGACACTAACATCTTCTTCTTCTTTAGCTTTCCCCATTCGTTAGAGGTCGCTATTTTTTATTTTCTTCTTCCACTCATTCCTGTTTTGCGTGTCGTCCTCATTCAATTCCTTTTCTTTCAAGCCTTCCGCAATACAAGCCTTCCATCTTATCTTCTTCCAATATATTTTTCATCTCTCCCCAAGACATGCTCAAACCAATGTAATCGTCTCTCTTGTACCAAAAAACTTCTATCATTTGAGCCATTTCCCTTATTCTTTCATTTCTTATCATATCTTTCCGTGTCTTCCCCAATATCTATTTCAATATCCTCATCTTTGCCATATTCATTTTCTTTTCATTGATACTGACATCTATCAGTTAGAATTTTCTTAATATAGTAGCTGTTTCCATGGTTATAGCATAGCTGGCTGATTTATAAAATTTAATTTCTATATAATTATTTAACTCTATATCCATTGAATATAAAATATAAAATGCAATCAATTCGTGTATAGATAAGAATATTCTTTAATATTCATAAAAACATTAAATGTCAAATCTTCAAATGAAGGTACTTCCGGTCGAGCAATTATATAACCAATATATAATCAAGTCTGTATATGGATGTAACGAAGAGGAATTCAGTAAATTGTATTTTTTGGAATTCTAGTATTGGAGATATCGCTGCCGGAATTATAATCACACACACACACATACACTCACACACACACACACACACACACACACAGAGAGAGAGAGACCATCATAAAAATAGTAAAATCGTGTTGTTGGCCCTAAAACATGTATATGCATTGAAAATTCACCACCGAATTTTTTGACCAAAGACAATACCTTCCTTACTTAGAGGTAACGGAAGGTAAAAAATTGAACCTCGTTCAGCGAACTAGAGTTATTTAGAAATTGTGTTTATTTCTCATAATGAACCACAAATATAGATTCAAATAGTTAAAATGGTTTGTATTTAACTATATGTTTACTTTTTATGGTCATTCAAAACTAGTCTCAAATTTTAAGCATCGCCCCCATACACCACATTCTAATTCCACCAATATATATTATTTTATACGAGTATTACACTCAAATAAATAAACTTTAATAAAAGTCATCAATTAAATCGAATAGCAATAACACTTTCATTACTTTATGTTAGGCGGCTGTTTGTTCGAATTAAAATTACAATAAATTAAGGCAACAAATTAAATTTATTCTGAGTATAGATTCAAAATCAAATGTAATTGCATTCCATGTAATATCCAAGCAATTACAATAAAGAGAAGCAGTAGCAATTAACATACCTCTATTGCTACATCTACATACAGTAATTATAACTAATGATATATAGGCATACACACATAGATAAGAACTGAATTAATATATTTTGTCGTATTTTTTTTCTTAGGACCAATCTTAGAATCTCCATTTAAAATTTTCAGTGCCAGTTAAATAAACAAAACTGAAACGAATTGAACTGTCAAATAACAAATTTGTAATTGCTGTCAGTTAGAATTTTCTTAATACAATAGCTGTTTCCATGGTTATAGCATAGTTGGCTGATTTATAAGATTTAATTAATTGTCAAAAAATAATATGTAACAGCGTTTTTCAAGAAAAACTGTTAAAATCTTCAAACGGGGTACTTCCGGTTGACCAATTATAACCAAGTCTGCATATAGATGTAAGGAAAAGGAATATGTCACACACACATACAGACATCATCGTAAAAATAGTAAAATCGTATTTTAGGGTCCCTAAAACATGCTTATTCACTAAAAACTCATCATAGAATTTTTTGACCAAAGACAATACCTTCCGTCACCTTTAGGTAAGGAAAATTCTACGCGTAAACAATCTACTATTACTGAACTGACTATAAAAAATTTCTTTGTATAAGATTCAAGAAATCTGTTTTGATTGACCTTTTCTCATATCGACGCAGATAACAACATCAGCGAAGGTCAATGGTGTATACATAAACCGAAGATCTTACTGAATCATAACAGTCACAATACAACTATGAAGACATTAGTGTTAATAAGTGTTTTGTTCTTTGTTTCTGTGCAAGGTAGGAGATACATTGAGCGTATATTTTATGCAATTCTATGATGGATTAAATGATTAACACGTGAGGTATCTAAACAGCATTAAATAATTGAAAATTGGGTATGGCTACAATTTTAATGTATTCTTTTTGGTCAAAATCTCAGTTCGTCTCAGCTCACTTCAGATAAACTTAATAAATTGTTTTTCTTTGTGTTCTGAGCTAAGCGATGCTGACTGTACTTACACCCCCCCCCCCTTCAGCTCAGCTTATTATTGAATAATAATAGGAGGAGTCTAAGGTTAAATTATAACTAAAACTAATACAATTACCCTTTAACCTTAAAATTATAAAATAAGCTATATACGTATTTCGAAAACTAAGTTCTCATCGGTAACAAGGACGAGAACTGGGATTATATAGGGATGGGAGCCACAGGTGAATGAATAGCAATTATAAACTAAGATTTATTGTCCAATGATACAATCCTATAAAATTTAAGTTTATATGAAATCGAATAGTTTACAGTTTGGTATGGGACCGAGATCTGCGTTCATCAAATTAAATTTTTTTGACGCAGTTCATAAATTGCTTATAATAACTCCATTCATATATTTCTTTTGATGTATTTGATAATAACTGACTCCCTGTATCAGTAGCAATTTCCCTTATTTCTGGTGACGTACATTCCATATCTATATCTTCATTTCCACTTTATATGTTTTTCTATAAAATGTCTTCAGTTAAATTTCTAAGTAATATGTTATTATTTAGATAAACTTATTACTCTGGACAACTCCAAAAACTTGTAAAACTTAACAAAAAACTCTAAAAATGTTCAAAACTTTAAAACGACGAACGCGAATACAGAAATAAATAAATATAAAACAAAGAGTCATAACCATAGCAACCGAACCAAGATATTTGATATATCGCGCTAATATGCGGCTAAATAGATTGTGATTCGTCGAAAGCCGTGCGGAATTATTCCAAACAGCGTACGGAATTATTCCACACAGTTTATTGGAATAATATTAATTCCAACATAATTTTTAGTTGAGGAATGTGTAGTTTCCAAAATAGTTTCATGTTTTCTTCTACATAGCTCTAAGGTTGAACGAATACATCCCGCACTATGAGACTCTCTCCTACAATCAAGCCGAGGTGCACAACTTACACCAGAGGGTTCGCCGAGGTGCACCAGGAGTCGTTCCACACGACGAAGTTGTCTACGTGCGATTTCAAGCACATGGCAAGGATTTCCATCTGCGACTCAAACACGACGTCACTACCTTTAGTAACAATCTCGTTGTAGAGGGACCTGAAGGTCCCCTGAAGGTAGATACATCCCATATATACCACGGGGATCTAGTCGGTAAGGAGAATAAATGAATTATTCGTTATTTAATAAATTTTGGTCGTACGGTGACCGAGCGTGCGAACCTGATAGAATAAATTTCAGATGAACCGGGTAGTTCCGTGTTCGGCTCGTTGATCAATGGAGTATTTGAGGGCAAAATAATTTCGTCAGCAGGGTCTTTCAATGTTGAGAAGGCCAGCCAATATTTTCCGAACCAGAAAAACCAAAACTTTCATTCTGTGATTTATAATGAGGACCATATTGAAGATCATTATCAGCACGGTAACACTGCCCAAATACTAGCTAACGTCTTTCTCTTAATAGGTTTTGACGAATGCGATAACCTTACTAAACAGAGAAAAGTCGCTAGGATCTGGTGAATGCGGGGGTGTTCAATTAATTCAAACAGCAATTCGTAAATTTGCGTTGTCTTAGTAATAATAATAATCTTTATTGGCCATAAGCCAAAGGCGGGGTTCAGCCAAAGGCTGTTCTTCCGGCTAACCATACAAATAAATACAAAAAAATAAATTACCAGGGTTACAAAGAATAATATACAAATTAGGTTTTACAAATAATAAATATAAGTTTTGGAGGGGTAAAAATAATGGAGATTCAGTCCTTTGTTAAAATATTATTTATTGAAAACAATACCAACGTTTCGGTCTCATTTGAACCATTCTCAGGGTTCTGGTCTAATTGAGACCGAAACGTCGGTATTGTTTTCAATAAGTAATATTCTAACAAAGGACTGAATCTCCATTATTTTCACCTCTCCAAATCATCATTAATATTCGATTAAAACTTATTACAACAATAAATATAAGATTAATACAATAAAAATGCACAATGTTAAGAGATAAACATGTCTTTTATATGTCTATGAAAGATATATAGATACAAAGATTTTAATGAATCAGGAATAGCGTTATAGAGCAACCGAAATGATTACATATCTCCCAGGTAACGCGATTGGTTGCGGCATGACTGACGACATCAGCCAATGGATGAACCGCATCCAGAACTCTGCTGTAGATATTGACCTCCCGCTTATACCTGTTTTGAACAAACACCAGAAACCAAAGGAAGAATTTAAAAATAACCATGAGCAATCTAACGACAAATATAGGAAAGAAGGAAATGAAAATGAAATGCCTCATGGAAGAGAAAAAAGGGCTAAGAGAAGGCCTCATGACTGGAATACATGCTCCTTGTATATACAAACTGATCCACTTTTATGGAAACATATCCGGGAGGGATTCCCAGAGGTGATTAATCTTTTATAAACTTGTTTATATCGTCTCTACAAATAATTTTAGATTTCTTCGGTTTGAAAGCATTAGAATTTATTTTCAAAAATACAATTATGTACATAGTTTTGGAAATGTATTGATCAGAATGTTCTTATTAATTGCCATAGAATATGGTTCAAAATGGTGTACCCAGGTCTCATCCCCGGTAATAATTCTGTAGAAAAAATCTGAGCACTCTGTGAATCCATCGTGCATTTTGCTCATTCCCAGATCTTCGTGTAGAATTTTAAAAACATTCGTTTCTGATATTCATATTTCTCTAGCAATAACTGAAACTTTTACTCGGCGGTCAGTCAACACCAAATCGATAAATTTCAATAAGTAATTGTAAAAATATTCTAGCATAAAGATCCTACTAAAGTAAGTGATGTAATCGAGAAAACAAGAGAAGAAATATTATCCCTAATTGCTCAACACGTCAATGCCCTTAATTATATCTACAGCTACACCAAATTTGATGGCCGATCAAAACACCGCATCAAATTCGAAGTACAAAGAATTAAAGTGAGTTCTTATAACACAAATTTACTTCGACCATCTTTATATTTAATTCTTTTAGATTATCGATGATTCTTCATGTCATTGTAAGAACCCAACCTCTTGCGAAATCCATCAATTTTGCAATAAAAACATCAACGTTACTAACTTTTTAAAAATTCATTCCCTTGATAATCATGAAGATGTTTGTCTTGCTTATGTGTTCACTTACAGAGACTTCTCGGGCGGGACTTTAGGGCTAGCGTGGCAGGCTTCAGCTTTAGGTAATGCTGGAGGAATATGTGAGAAATACAAAACTTATACTGAAACTAGCGAAGGAATGTATCTGTCTGCAAAAAGATCGCTGAATACTGGAATTATTACATTTAGTAATTATAATAATAGGGTTCCTCCTAGAGTTTCTCAACTGGCTTTGGCACATGCAGTTGGGCACAGTTTTGGATCTCCTGTAAGTATAACCTCTCGCTAAAAGAGGTATTGGATTCATGCTAAAAGTCACATATTCATTTTTCGATGATGTCCCTGTGTGTGTGTGTATTTTGGATGTTGGAAATATACGGTTCTTCAAATACTACACATGTTTAACTTCGGATTCCTCAATCTAATATGAATGCGAAAGGCTGACAAGTTTTTTGTAACAATTACAAAACCGGAAGTGGTAGTTTCTAAAAAAATTCTTCTAAATGTTATTTTTTGAAAAAAATATTATTACATACGAGTACAATAAAGATCATTACATTTTTAATCATTTAAATATATATTCTATAGATTTAAAGATATAATAATATACAATTATCTGTTGTAATAAATCTTGCTGCCCAAACAACTCCATGGAAACCAGTTGATATATTTAAATGTTTGTAACTGACAGATAAATGCAAAAACAGTTTTTATTGACATTACTGAAAGCTGTCTCTGGGAAATAGGTACATTTAATATTTCTTATTTTATTATTACTTAAATATTTAAAATTATAAGTATATTAATATCACATATATTCTTAAAAAATACCGCTAATACCAATACCGTCAATGAATTTGAAGAATTTTGAACATATACAGATACAATTATTTGAATTATTTGTGTGTACAAGAAATGTTGCATTCGTTACTTATGTAACATACAATGGAAATGGCGAGAGGTATTGTGCACGACACAATAGAAAACCAATTGAAAAATTAAAATGTTTGTAACTGACATAAATATCAGTGTCAAAAATTCAGAGACATTTTTTCTGGGAAGTATATACGTTATATTATTTCTTATTGTATTAATAGTTAAATATTTAAAATTATAGGTATATTACATATACCTACCCTTCAAAAATACTGTCAATCCCGACAATGAATTGGAAATATCTCGAAAAATTAGAAGAGTAGGATAAAATTTCTTCATAGAATGAATTTAAAATTTAAAAATTCTAAATACAAGAAATGTAAAATACAATAGGGCGCGAACAGTCATCTGACTTTGTTGGTCTTGACAAGCAGGTATGGGGGGCCCATTTCAGAATGATAAATGCTCATTTTGAGAACCTCAAAGAAAACCATTTTCGGGAGGGAATCGAAAAGTTAGAAAAACGCTGGACCAAGTGTGTTGATCTCAGAGAGGACTATATAGAAAAATAAAATATAGTCTGTGTTAAATAGATTCATGTCATTTCAATACACTTCACTATCATATTATTACCGTGATTGGAACAAGACTTCAAGTGGACAGATTTGGAGCTGTCTAAAAAGTGTTTCCCTAATCCTCCATTGATAAACTTTTTAAATTACAGCACGATTATCCCTCCGATTGTCGTCCAGGCGGTCAGTTAGGCAATTTCGTCATGTTCTCATCCGCAACTAATGGCGATAGACCAAACAACAGCAAATTTTCTTTCTGTAGTATTGGAAATATTTCAACCGTATTAGACGCCATTGAAGATAATAGAAAAAGAAATTGCTTTACAATTTCAGCTGGCTCTTTCTGCGGCAATAAAATCATCGAAGAAGGAGAAGAATGCGACTGTGGTTATGACAAAGAAGAATGTAACGATCAATGTTGTTATCCACGAATTATTGACCATGAAGATAAAATAGCGAATGTATCTGCTAGGGGATGTACTAGAAGGGCACAGACAGAATGCAGCCCTAGTGAAGGACCTTGCTGTAGTAGAGATACTTGCAAGTTCATTCCTGCGCGAAAGAACATCACATGCAAGTCTGAATCTGATTGTAGTTTCGCTTCTACATGTAACGGACAGTCAGCGCAATGCCCAATGTTTAAGCCAAAGTCGAGTAAAACACGGTGCAATAATGGCACACAATTGTGTATCCAGGGAGAGTGTTATGGGTCTTTATGTTTAGAATGGAATCTTCAAGAATGCTTTCTATCGTCGAATATAAATCCGAATGACACGAGGAAATTATGCGAGCTTGCTTGTCAAAATGGTACTGATCCGACGACGTGCCGAAGTACTAGTGAGTTTGCTCATTTGGTAGGACTGCCATCAGGAGGAATTTCTTTAAGACCTGGTTCTCCGTGTGATAATTTCCAGGTTTGTGGATAACAGTGTATAATGGAATGCTTTTACGATGATATCTGTGTGTGTGTATGTGAGGTTGTTGTAGGTACTATTTCTCAAATTCCATAAGACTAAAGACCTGTGTAACTACGGATTCCTCAATCTAACAGTAATGAGACGAGTTGAATAGATTCTGGTAACAATTGGACAACCGGAAATAGTAGTTTTTTAACAAAAGTCGTCTAAATATTATTTTTTGAATATTTATGTCATTACAAATATTAAAAAACAAAATTCTCTATCCAACACACTAAAAAAAATTATTATACCTTCTATAGATTTAAAGATATAGATATATAAAGTATAAAATAATCTGTTGTAGTAAATCTCACAGCCTGCTCACAGCCCAAACATCTCCATGGTAACAACTTGAGAAATTAAAATGTCTGTAATTGACAAATAAATGTCACTAATGTCAGTGTCAAAAATTTAGAGATAGTACTGAAGGCTTTTTCTGGGAACGATATTTAATATATCTTATTGTATTATTAATTATATACTTAAAATTATAAACCTTTCAGAAATACCGCCAATCTCATTAATTAATTGGAAGAATCTCGAACATTTAGAAGAAATGGAAAAAAACTTGCTCATAGACTGAATTTAAAATTATAGAAAAACGTAAATTTAAAGATTAGGTGTAATTAGATTTTTTGTGGGCACAAGAAATGTTAAATACAATACTTATATATACCACAATGGAAAGGGCGCTAGAGGTATTGTGATGGCCACAACAGATTTTTTTATTTATAATTTTTTTTTCATTTTTGGAAATAACATACACATACATGTATATATTTTTGTCACCACCAAAAGTGGAAACCACAAAAATCCAAATTTTTAAATGTTAAAATCTTGTGGGGTAAATCAGTGATTTAAAAAATTAGTAATCTTTAAGATTCGCTTCCTCAGGAACAAATATATGGTTGCACAGTAATGTGTGTCGCAGGATGATTATGGGTTCATGTTAACCCATTGTATAATTATATTATTTTCAGGGTTATTGTGATGAGTTCCAAAAATGTCAACCAGTCGTCGAAGGAGGTCCACAAAAGGACCCGGAAAACAGCAGTAAAGAACTCACGGAACCAGAAAACAAAACAGAGGAGACAGATTTATCGAAATCGTAGTCTATGTAGGGTAGCTACTATCAATAATTCACTAAGTTTAAAGTCATTGGTCCACCGGGAATTATATATGCGTCCAGCCGCCCATGAATTCACTGTAGAAGTTACTCAATAAAAAGTATTTAAACAATAACTATAGCTGCATCTTTTTATTATCTTTCGATGAAAGATCGGATTCATGCTAAAATCACATGCAGATTTTAGTGAATAAGAACGTTTTAAGGTTCCTGAACTCCGATTATAACATTTTTACGAACGAAAATCACAAAGCACATACTTTTTTTGACAGTTAAGATGACATACAATTGTTTGTAATTTTGTTTTTAGAGAATATAATTCTCTACAACATTTATTTGAAGTATTTTTGTCTAAAATAATTTGGGAAATTTTGCGCAAGGATAAACTGATTTCCCATGTTAAACGCCTATGGCTAGGTTTTTAATTAACACACTGTATATAAGTCTTGCAATTAGCAACAAATAAGTATTTTTCTGACAATTTATCTTATTTTTGAAATTTATTTATTGAACAATCTAACAGAACTTAAGTTTCAATTCAGAATCTCTTCACGCCAAAAGTGACATTTAAGGCTTTGTAATTTAAAATGTTTTAAATTAATAATAAAGAATGTACAAATTTTCCATAGTTATAATTACAACTCGTAGATAGAAAAACGCTTCATCTTGTAGGTATGTTTGTGTATATGATGCAAGTGAACTTGTAGATGTTATCTTGAGCAAGCATGTAGCGCTGGCATCATTTGTTATTGATACATGACAGACGGCTTTCATTAGTATGCTAATCGAGTCGGCATTTCGACTTTAATTGTTTCACGTCTGCCTAAATACCGCTAAATTACCCACGCAAACTTAATCAATATCAAGTACTTTTCATTTGCATAAATGTCATGTTACTTCAGACAACTCATTACTTCAAATTTTAATTATATATACTGTCTTTACGAATTTTCTTTATGTAATTACTATTTTAATACGGTGCTACAATAGTATATTTCTTATCTAAATGGTTTTCCAATAAGAGGTGTTATTTTGATATTCAAAGAAAAATGCCATTTTTTTAATATAAATGATCGGATGTTTATTTCATTATAAAGAGGAAGGTATGCCGTTAATAGTGGAAAATAACATCAGGCAAATGACCAGCACGACCACGCTGACAGGACAATATCCTTTTCATGAAATTTTCCATAACCAAATCGCAAAGTGGCTGTCCTATGTCCTCGATAGCCTCACGAATTCCATCTTTGAGGTCTTGAGTCGACGCTGGGCAGTTGGCGTAGACCTTCTCTTTCACGTGGCCCCAAAGAAACAAGTCGCAAGGTGTTAAATCACAAGATCTCGGTGGCCAATTGTGATCACCTCTTCGAGAGATAACACGGTCCGGAAACTTTTCCCGTAAAAGATCAATGGTTTCGTTGCTTGTGTGGCACGTAGCGCCGTCTTGTTGAAAGTAAACGTTGTCCAGATCAATACCATCCAATTCCGGCCATAAAAAATCGTTAATCATCTATCGATAGCGCAATCCATTCACCGTAACGACGAGGAATGGACAAACCTGGGTTTTCTTCAACACTTTCGGCTACAGCAGCAATATTCTCGGCTGTTCTTGAGCGACGTGCACGGGTTTTATTCTTCACATCACTAACTTGTCCCAACAGCTCGAATTTTTCCACCAATTTCTGTATTGCGGTCCGACAAGGTGCTTCACGACGACCCAAAAATTGTCGAGTTTTACGAACCGTCTCTGCCAAATTTTCACCATTTTTATAGTGAATTTTAATAATTTCAATGCGTTGTTGAAGCGTGTATCGTTCCATTTTTATTAATGGCGTAGTTTCTACTTGCCAAATGTCAAAAAATGACAGCTTCAAAAGCGACATCTAGCGAAATAGCGGGCTATTCAAAATAACACCTCTTATTGGAAAACCCTTTATTTATATTTTACAATTAATGAACTCGAAAAATATACAACTATTTATTTCTGCCACTCCTTTGCTGTCAAATTCATAAAAATCGCAGTCATACATTTTACGAGCGTAAGCGCATATATGAATATAAAGTTTGGCGGAATTTGTCGGCATCTTTCATAAACTTTTTATTGCACTACGTCTGTTTTGATCTGTTTCATTCATAAAAATCTGATGTGGCCAGCACATTACCTTCCATTAATCCTGTTAATTTATGTATTATGTACAAATTGCATAGAGCCCGAGCAGTCATGTGACTTTGTTGACCATGGCCCATAACAGAATAACAGCTATTAATTATATATGTATTGTAGGGGGCCTAAAACGTGTTTATTCATTGAAAACTCACCACCGATTTTTTTGACCAAAGACAATACCTTCCTTACCTAGAGGTGACGGAAAGTTAAAAAAAATACAAATAAATTCAAGTCCATGGTTAATGTATTTAGACGTCGAAATTTCACTAACACTGTTCGAGTTCTTCAAGAGTGATGACCAACACAGCCGACATAGGACTTTAAAATCATACTTTCGTAATTTTCCAACGTAAAATAATTTTGGTTGAACCCATTATTTTTTTTCCGGCCGACGTTTCGATTCTAACAGTCTTCTTCGGGGCTAGAAATAGGAAACTCCATCAAAAACTTTTGAGATTAGCAAATATAATTTCATTTAATATATGAGCCCAAACTCACAATATTTCGGCCGGCTATATTTTCAACAAATTACAAAATCTATGGGCCAAATGACGTGTTCTTTTCATGAATAAACATTATCTTAACTCACTTGGTGTATAAATATCTATTAGTTGTATGTATGATTGAAACAACATTGTATCCATTTAAATAATATAATTTATTAAAATTTACTACATAAATAAATTAGCTAATACAATACAATAAATAAATTAATAGTGTCCATGGCTTGGTATCAAATGATGTAGACCTTCTGAGATGATTTCCTTAACATGTCCAACGGATGAATGAGATTCACCACCAACCAAAACCTTCAACAGCTCAGCAACAGTATGGATAATTCCATGCATGTAGTCTTTCTCATAGATCATAGAGTGTTTGAGATGAGCCAATCCTTTGATGAGCAAATGGATGATGACTTTCTTGATCCAGAGGAACACCTCAACTTTGACGCGGATCAACTTAGCGCAGAGCTCGAAGATTCCATCGGCAATAACTGAGAAGATTTCGGAGTGATCGACGGATTCAACGTGATGAACGGAATATGTTGGGTGGTGGATATGGTGTAAATCGACGGAATGACCGTGGATGTAGGCAGATGAAACGCCGAACAGGCATACAGCCTGAACAAAAAAAAAGATATTATACATCTTTTTACAAAACAGATACCGAAGTACATCAATATAAATATAAAATATGATATAATAAATAAAATATAATATTTGTGTCACTTACCAAAAAAATCATGGTGATTTTGCTCATTGTTGAAGTTGTTTGTTGTTCTAGTGCTACTACTTATTGAACAGAGGAAGACACTATGATTATTTCGGCATTGTGCTGAGCTTATATACTAATTTGTTAAGGGAAAGTGGCTTTAAGAATCCAAAAAGTCATTAGAAATAGAAAGTCAAGGGTTAGATTTCCAAAAATGTCACTAGACCAACGCAATAATATTTTATTTATTTGTATCAATAAAATTAGTATTATATGTAGGACTTCGATTAAATGAGAATCTTTATTTACCTTTCAAATGTGCTTTTGTTAAAAAAAATTATAATTAATTGTTGTGGCAACTTTGACCAATATTTAATTTTCAAATTACTTCGTAACTATTTAAAACTGAAAAAATGTTTCATATAAAATGTTATTGTTTGTACCTTCCGTCAATTGTGTCTATGTGTGTATGTGTGTGTGTGTGTGTGTGTGTGTGTGTGTGTGTGTGTGTGTGTGTGGGTGTGTCGATTATTTCATAGACGATAACTCCAACACTACAATTCTAAAAATTATAATTCTTTCATAGTCCTTTTCTTTACAACCGTGAAGAGCTGATTAAATTAATTAAATATAAAAGAGTATTCTATTATCTACACGATTTGATTGCATTTTATACTTCATATTCAATGGATATAGAGTTAAAGAAAATATAAAAAATTAAATTTCATAAATCAGCTAGCTATGCTATAACCATAAAACAACTACAATGCTAAGGAAATTCTAATTGACAGATGTCAGTGTCAAGAGCAATTTAAATAGTATGTTTGTATTATAATTTTAATGGAAATATAAATAATATTTTGTAAGAAACTTTCTGTATGGAATTTGTACATGCATAGAACTGACGAGAGGTATTGTGCAGGCCAAATGAGATTTTTTATATTGACAAAACTTTGTGTGATCACTATCTGTCAGTTTTTTTTCGATACTAATATAAAATGACTTCTTTTATATATCTTATTTTAGATTCATAATAATATTTTATTAAATAAATATGATTTGTAGCACAAATATTAAAAACTAGGGTTTTTTACGTTGATAAATCTTACTAAAATTAGCAGAATAAACATTTTAATAATTATTGAAAACACTGTGCTGTGTTTTTCTTTCCTATGATCAGTGTAATATTAATATTATGCCTATTTAAACACGTTTGAAGTTGCACGGTTCACGATTGTATTATTTAGTTTTTAGTTTATTGTGATATGTTATAGTGAATGGACGGATATTTCGGTGTATTAAACAATGGACAAACAGTTTAAAGTAAATTACAAAAACAAATGTTGGTGTGTGTTCTTAGAAGAAGGCCCTATGTATATAAAGAATCTCTACAAACCGGTAAGCGTCATATTTTTTATTCACTCATTGTAAAATACATTCTACTAAAATAATAGCCATTATATTCATCTCGAGCTTACTAGTTTTATTTATAATAAACAATTTTTATATCTTGTTAACATCAATAGGCAGTCAAAACACACCATTTGACGTTATATTACAAAAATTAATACGTATCAAATTTTACATGTTTTCAGATTTGTAATAAATATTTATTGCTTATCGTCAAGCTTTCTTGGCCTATATAAACCAATTTTGCTGTTTAGAATTTGTAATATAAAAGCGCGCTCCATAAAAGTGCTTTTATTATAAAAGTACGCTCGTAATATGGGCCAAGTCTTTGTGGGAAATTTCTCGAAATCTTAATCATTCTTAAAACAAGGCACCTATACATATATCACTAACAACGAGACGTAATCATTGATGAAGTGATGCAACTCGTATTTATAAATAAATTATTTATTTGTATAAGTTGAGAGAGTCAGTAGTGTTTAGGCATTCATACAGTGTACAGAGAGTGGTTTCATATAATAAATAATTAATTTAAACTATTGTTTTACGATTCCTCTGGGTCACAACAATCATTGATCATTTTTACATCTCGCTAAGAGAGGTATTGGATTCATGCTAAAAATGGCATATCCAGATTTTAATGATTAAGCACATTTTAAGGTCTCTACAATCCGATTTTAATATTTTTACGATGATGTCTGTGTGTGTATGCGTGTGTGTGTGTGTGTGTGTGTGTGGGTGAGTGTGTGTGTGTGTGTGTGTGTGTGTGTGTGTATGTTGGAAAGGCAATTTCTCAAAAACTATAATACTTAATATCTGTTTAATTACGTATTTCTCAATCGGACATTACTGGGAAGAGCTGAAAAGGTTTTGACAATCGGATTATTAAAAAAATTCTTCTAAATATTATTTTTTGAAAATTTTTGTTCTTGCTAGTATTAAAGAAGAGTAAATTCTCTATTTGATACATATAAAATTAGAAGAGGACAAAATTTCTTCATAGAATGAATTTAACATTAAAAAATCTGAATATAAAGAATAGATATAAATAGAATTTTTGGTGTAGAGTGTAGGTATACAAGAAATGTTAAATACAATAGGGTGCGATCAGTCATGTGACTTTGTTGGCCTTCACAAGCAGATATGGAGGCCCGTGTCAAAATAATAGCTAGTAATTATGTACATAGATTTTCCAATTTAAGTGGTTTATTTTCCTCGACAAGTAAATTCCACACTCCTGGTGACAAATTAACTACATGAATTTAGAAAATTTTGAAATTTTTAATGAAAAATTGTGACATTTGACATCTATGTACAAAATTACTAATTGTCATTCTGACACGGGCCACTATATCTGCTTGTGAAGGCAAACAATGTCACATGAGGTATTGTGCTGGCCACAACTCTTTACTCTTATAAAACTGACGTTTCGATATACACTTATATCTTCTTCAGAGTATGTAAGATTCTTAAACATAAAAGTATATATAAATACATTCATTTCAAAATTCAGCTTTACAAATACCGTATCTTTCTTTAACGCAGTCGCTTGTCTACATAAATAAAATGTTACTCCAATGCCTGATGATATTACAAGAATAATAATTATATGTATTTGTAAAGAATGAAACCACTGCGTTTAAGATGCATTTATGCATCATCAAGGCAGTTGATGTTATCTCGGATTGTGAGAGTGAGATCTGCACCACACCATGACTCGACACTTACATTCTTATTTCCTTTAAGAAGCTTTCAGACGTCCATTTGCATAAAAGGTATTATCCTTTAATACGTGTTAACTGTCACATTAATGTAATAAACTAACAAAGGAAAGCAAAATACACTTCATTGTTTGACTTCGGCAATGTCTTTTTGAATATTGTTTATTTTTCTTTATTAAATGTTCTTTCTACGATTTCTGTGCCTTGTCTATAATTCGTGCTCTGTTAAAAATAATTAAATCAACTGTATTTCCACATTCTATTAAATCCTACCCTTGGTTGCAAACGCCACCAACTCCAATTTCAGTTTTGTATTAATTATATTTATAATAATTATAATAAATAAATCAGTTTTTTATTGTTATTTATTGACCAGGACAAGTAGATTTATTTTAGATCCTAGATGATTCAAGTAATGTATAATAAGTTTACGAATACATTATTTTGTTTTAAACATGAATAAATCATAAATTATTAATTTGTTGGGGTGCAAAAATTGCAAATTTCTAAGACACGAATGAAAAAATGCTAGTTTCTTTAAAGTACATACATGTATCGTTCAGGAAGCATATTAAAGTACAATTTTCGAATTATGCCAAACATACATAACTATAGTGATAATAAAAAAATCTGATGTGGACAGCACAATACCTTCCGTCAATCCTATTTATTATGTATAAAGATTCTAAATTTCCAGTAAAATTATTTCTTAAACAAACTATGAAAATTACACTTGACCTGACATCTTGTTCTTTAGCTTTTCCCATTCGGTAGGGGTTGCTATTTTTTATTTTCTTCTTACAGTTATTTTTGTTTTACGTGTCCTTTTCAAAATGGTAAAATCGTATTATATAGACCCTAAAACGTGTTTATAAAAACTCATCATTGAATTTTTTAATCTGAGACAATACCTTCCTTACCTAAAGGTGACGGAAGGTAAAAATAATTTAGAATAACTTGAAAACTTAGTTAATAGATACATAATTAAAATGAATATAAATGAACTTGCGAAAATAAAAGTTTAAAATTTCAAGTAAATTACCCAAAAATGCATTTAGCACGAAAATGGCATATTCCATTATCATTAAATAAGTATTGTATGAAAATATACTAAATTGCCATTGGAATGCGAATAGAAATTTTATTGAAATCGATCATATCATTAGTGTATTGTAAAAATTTATTAACTTTACAGAATGTATATTTCGTCTATATTATTTCGGAAGTTATTCAATATTTTTACTTCCGGTTTTGAAGCAATTTATAACAAATATATTAAAATAACTTTTGAAGTTAATAAATAAAACATTGCAACATTAAATATTTAATGAAAAACTATGTATATTACCTATAGTTTAAGATTTGTTTACCACTGGTAATGGTAGATATATTTCCAATAATTATTATAAACAACAAAAATTACATTAATATATCTATATATTTTTATAAATGTTGAAAGAGTTACATTTATTTGACTCTAATTACTAGCGAAGAGAATAAAATTATATTTATATCTACGTTACAGAATATTTAATAAAATATTACGGCTAAACGAATTTAAAGACTTTGGAAAACTACAAATCGCTTTCAGTTTAGATGAAATTTAATAAAAAATATACAAAAATAGTGGAGGATGCCATTTATTTTGCGAAACCGGGCATAAGTTTAAAAGAAAAACTCCGTCATATCTATCCTCTGTTATAATTATTCATTCTGCCACAATTATACAATTTATATATATATATATATATATATATATATATATATATATATATATATATATATATATTTACAAAAGTATAACTCTTACTGCGGTAATAATAAATAATTTCTTATTCCCAGATTAGGTATTCCGAGAATATCTCTTAACCCTGTGATAAAATGACGTTTATGGAGAGTTTATTCTAGAGTTAAGTCTTATTCCCTGTTTATTATTATACATTTACGGGTTAAACTCGTGATAAACTAGGAATAGTTATTCCCGTGTTAAAAAGAAACTATTCTCAACTTAACCTTTGTTTATTATTACCGCTGTTATAGTTATTGTTGTGGGAGACAACCATTTCAATGTACCTACAGTTTCTTAAATATATGCCTCCAAATGTAATTGTGTCCTCAACAGTTACATTTTCAAGAAGAATTATCCACAATTCATTTGCCTAAACGACGCCGAGACCGTCCAGAGCAATTAACTAAGTATTGGGAATTTAAAATAAGAAAAAGTTCGCAGAAAGGGAAAGGTACCTTCACTCTTACAATAATAATAATGATTGTGGCAATTTACTTCATACACAAGAAAAAAACAAGACATTCAGTTTCAAATTTTATTTAAGAAAAAACGTTACAATATTTTGTAATGATATTCAACAAATAATGCTATTTGTTTCAATAAAACATTTTGGTAAATAATACACAATTTATTTTCTATTACATCTTTTATTCTTCTTCTTCTTTGCGTTTATTTCCGCATACTACAGAGTTCGCACAATTACATGAACCGCTGAATTTGTCTCAGTCCAAGTCGTCAATTAGGCCTGATGCATCGCCCTGCATTGACTAGGACGGCGAGGACGCATCTTCTCCAAGGATTCCCCTTCACGCCAATGGAAAACCGTCCGCAAAACAAGCATTGGCAGAGAAGTGGCCTAAACTAACATTGACGCTAAATTTCTCTTCACAAAAGATCCTCCGGGAATATAAGAAAATCCACTGTCGTAGTTTGGGTTGAGGAAAATCGTTGTATTTGGTCCGTCCATGCATCCGGCATCCACTTGGCAATTTCCAAATTTGCTCGTAAAAAGTAGTACTATTTTTGAGAGTCTTCGTCGAAAAATGGGTATTCAATAACTAGAACACAAATTAGAGGATTAATATTTTTGGTCTGCAAATATATATCGAATTTTGTGATTATATTTTTATTGAAATAAAGTACCAACCTGTTAGATTATGGGATTCTTGCCTAACAATTTTCCAACCCACTGATACGTTGTGGGAATCGAAGATTATAATCAATTTTTAATTGATAACCACTTTTTAATTTTGATACATCTTCCAAATGGTATAGTTGGTTTTTGAATTCGTTAATTCGTCGATACTTGAAAATTTTGTTTTTATTTCCATCAGCCGAAGAGTGTAAACACTATTTGTTTCCTCTTCAAAACTCCAATGACTTGGATGCTTGATGAATTTAGCGTAGAATCAGCTTTACATCTGATTTTCGGTTTCATGGGTAGGTTGGCCCCTACCGATACTTGTCCAATTTGGAAGACAGTGGTTCATCCAGAACGCCAGTGCTTGGAAAACGATTCACTTGAAAATTTTGATTGCAAACCCCAAAACAGTCACTGCAAATTTGGAAAACCGGAAAATTTAGCCATCAATATCTAATTTGGAAAATTCGAACCAAGGATTTCCTGGATTTAACTCTTCGTATTCCCGTCTAGAATTAAAAATAAATTTGATTAAATATTTATGTCATATGTGTAATAGTGAAATATTATGAAAATATTAAATTATAAACTATGTACTAATTGCCTTAATAAAGAAAACTACAACATTTGTTTGTATGTTTTTTGAAAATGTTTTAGAGGCGTTTCATTTTTGTAATTAATGTATGTTATTTGATGTGCGTGTAACGTATAATGAAAAATATTACAAATGTTACTATAGTATTTAAACAATACCATATATTTTTTCAAAGTATGTGTTGCTGTTGCTAGGCATTTAGATCAAAGGTTCAACAATATATAAATACATTATTGTTAGTGGTATAGTCGGAATGGTGGGAATATCATATTATTGTAACAAATACATATAATTTAAGCCCTGCTCTGTGTACTTATGAAAAAAGAAGGCGGTCACATATTAATCATTATCTAATTTTGAAAACTCGAACCACGGGTTCCCCGGATTTAGCTCTTCATACTCCCTCTAGGATAAAAAATAAATTTCTTTCAATAGTTATTATGTGTGTTATACTGAAATATTGGCAAACTATTAAAAGTTATTGATAATTATCACCTACAAATTATATCTTAACCAAGAATCTATAATATCTATGTTTGTCTATATGTTGTTTTGAAAATGTTTAAGATGCATTTCTTTTAATCATTTCTAAGTAAACTAAAACTTTGGTGAGGCAAAGTATTCAGAAATAAAATGCGCCGCAAGCAAATTTTTATTTTATTCAAGGTCAAATGCCTTATAATTGAAAGTTACATTTTTTCAAGAGATGTGCAAATGCATATTTTTCCTCTCACATATACAAAAATAAATTGCCAGATCACAGAACATTTTAGGAAATTCTTTGACAAATAGTTTATCTTCATAAGAAAGTTGATTAAATAGATTTTTGTTAATTACAATTACAATATATTCAGAATTCCTTACATTGTCACTCAATTCTTTTAAAGTTGAAGTCGAAGCCTTTATTTGTTTTTTGTTTTCAACTAAAATTCAAATTACAAAAACACTACGTGGGTAAACTATAAAAACAACGAAAAAAATAAAAGAATTAAATATTTACTGCAATACATATCAGTCGCAAACCAGAGCCTATTATAATAAAAATGCTAGACAAGACAGGTTATGTTATGTTTGTTTATTGTCGAATGCAATTTGTACTATACAGGGTTGGATTCTACGGACTTTTTTACATAAGCACACTAAGTATCAACCAAATCTATGAACGACTAATATTTATTATACAGCAATTAAATAATGAAAGTAGAAAAACTATATTTTCAAAGGTCGTTGACCCCGTTTAGGGTTAATAACCCCAAAACTAAGGGGCGGCAACTTTTCTACCATACATATTTCGATTCTACGGACTTTTTTACATATGTCCACCAAATTTCAGCCAAATCGATGAGGGACCCATTTTTGATATTAAGCGGCAAAGATAAAAATTTGTTTAAGGGTTCCCATCCATTTTATGGGGTTGTAACCCCGAACCCTGTCAAAATACGTAAAATTTGTGTGCCCCCTTGAACTCAGCACACTTTAATTAGTTTGTATACCAATTTTCATAATTTTTTAACGATTGGTTCAAAAATTATACACTCTCAAAGTTGAAATTTGTTGTAAGAAAATTATTAACAAATTTTGTCTTGGAGATTCCAAGGGGATTCCGTATGACGTCAGGGGGAACCCCCTGTGACGTCATAGTTCCCACGGGGATTTCCCCGTTTTTAATAGGCAAAAGGGTAGATTTTTGCCCAACTTTAAAAATTCATAACTCGGGAACGGTTTAAGATATCGGGATGAAATTTGGACAGGATACTTTTGGGACCTTTGGGCGTCGATTGGTAATTTGGATAATTAATTTATTAAACCAGGAGTATTAAAAATGTTGAGGTAAAGTTAAAGTGGTGTAACTTTTGAACCATTTGAGATATGGGGATGAAATTTGGACAGTATACTTTTGGGACCTTTTGGGTGTCGATTGGTTATTTGAACAATTAATTAAACCAGGGGTATGCAAAATGTTGGGGTAAAGTTGAAGTGGTGTAAATTTTGAACCGTTTGAGGTATAGGGACAAAATATATACCAGTGGTATTAAAAATGTTACCCAAAAAATGTATACTGATATAGTTTTTGAACAGTTTGAATATACAGGGTGACACTGAAAAACGGGCCACTCAAAATATTTTTTTATTTATAATTATTTTTTGCACATTTGTAAACTAGAGTTAGGGGCTTACAAATTATGGTATTTGGCATGATGGTAGCGCTTCCGGTTTAACCGGAAACGACACTAACTTCCATATTTCAAATGGGACATTCTATATATTTTTATTTATTTGGAATCTACGTAAAATTACGAATTCAACAATAAGGTTGAATTATTAATTAATTTGTTAATTATTTACATCAGTTTTTGAAAAAAAAAATAGTTGACTCCTCCTAGCCCTCCCCCTAAACGGCGTCCATGCTACGCGCAATTATATTCTGAACTGTTGTATTGAACATGTACCACACACAACATCAGACCATCTGGCATTCTATTTATAGAATTCTATATTTATACCATTCTAACTCTTATCAGCATTGCCCTAACCACCACCACTCTGTATTTTAGGATGTATATATAATTGAAACAACATTATATCCATTTAAATAATATAATTTATTAAAATTTGCTACATAAATAAATTAGCTAATACAATACAATAAATAAATCAATAATGTCCATGGCTTGGTATTAAGTGATGTAAACAATCAGCGATGATTTCCTTAACATGTCCAACGGATGAATGCGACTCACCGCCCACCAAAATCTTCAGCAATTTGGCAACAGTATGGATGATTTCATGCATGTAGTCTTTCTCATAAATCATCGAATGTTTGAGATGAGCCAATCCTTTGATGAGTAAATGGATGATGACTTTCTTAATCCAGAGGAAGACCTCAACTTTAACACGGATCAACTTAGCGCAGAGGTCGAAGATTCCATCGGCAATAACTGAGAAGATTTCGGTGTGATCGACGGATTCAACGTGATGAACGGAATATGTTGGGTGGTGGAGATGGTGTAAATCGACGGAATGACCGTGGATGTAGGCGGATGAAACTCCGAACAGGCATACAGCCTAAACAAAACAAAAAAGATATTGTACATCTTATATAAAACAGATATAATTAATAAAATATAATATTTGTGTCACTTACCAAAAAAATCATGGTGATTTTGCTCATTGTTGAAGTTGTTTGTTGTTCTAGTACTGCAGTATTGAACAGTGGAAGACACTATGATTATTTCGGCATTAAGCTGAGCTTTTATACTAACTTGTTAAGGGAAAGTGGCTTTAAGAATCCAAAATATCATTAGAAATAGAAAGTGAAGGGTTAGATTTCCAATAATATTACGGAACAAACCCAGATTTTTTTGCTTTATTATTATCTACAAAATTATTATTAAATAATTTGTATGTTTACAAAATATTTATTAATAACTTTTAATAATTTCGCAATATTTGACTATAACACACATAACAAATATTGAAAGAAATTTATTTTTAAAGGTAGACGCGAATATGAGGAACAAAATTCGGGGAATATATGGTTTGATTTTTCATTCCTTTTTTATAAGTACACAGAACAGGGCTTAAATTATATGTATTTATCATAATAATATGATATTCTAGCTATACCCCTAACAATAATGTATTTATATATTGTTGAACCTTTGATCTAAATGCCTAGCAACAGCAACACATACTTTGAAAAAATATATGGTATTGTTTAAATACTATAGTAACATTTGTAATATTTTTCATTATACGTTACACGCACATCAAATAACATACATTAATTACAAAAATGAAACGCCTCTAAAACATTTTCAAAAAACATACAAACAAATGTTGTAGTTTTCTTTATCAGGGCAATTAGTACATAGTTTATAATATTTTCATAATATTTCACTATTACACATATGACATAAATATTTAATCAAATTTATTTTTAATTCTAGACGGGAATACGAAGAGCTAAATCCAGGAAATCCTTGGTTCGAATTTTCCAAATTAGATATTGATGGCTAAATTCTCCGGTTTTCCAAATTTGCAGTGACTGTTTTGGGGTTTGTAATCAAAATTTTCAAGTGAATCATTTTCCAAGCACTGGCGTTCTGGATGAACCACAGTCTTCCAAATTAGACAAGTATCGGTAGGGGCCAACCTACCCATGAAACCGAAAATCAGATGTGAAACTGATTCTACGACAAATTCATCAAGTATCCAAATCATTGGAGTTTTGAAGAGGAAACAAATAATGTTTACACTCTTCGGCTGATGGAAGTAAAATCAAAATTTTCAAGTATCGACGAATTAACGAATTGAAAAACCAACTATACCATTTGGAAGATGTATCAAAATTAAAAAGTGGTTATCAATTAAAAATTGATTATAATCTTCGATTCCCACAACGTATCAGTGGGTTGGAAAATTGTTAGGCAAGAATCCCATAATCTAACAGGTTGGTACTTTATTTCAGTAAAAATATAATCACAAAATTCGACATATATTTGCAGACCAAAAATATTAATCCTCTAATTTGTGTTCTAGTTATTGAATACCCATTTTCCGACGAAGACTCTCAAAAATAGTACTACTTTTTACGAGCAATTTTGGAAATTGTCAAGTGGATACCGGATGCATGGACGGACCAAATGCAACGATTTCCCTCAACCCAGACTACGATAGTGGATTTTCTTATATTCCCGGAGGATCTGTCGTGAAGAATTCCATAAATTTTTCGTCAACGATAGTTTAGGCCACTTCTCTGCCAATGTTTGTTTTGCGGACGGTTTTCCATTGGCGTGAAGGGGAATCCTTGGAGAAGATGCGTCCTCGCCGTCCTAGTCAATGCAGGGCGACGCATCAGGCCTTATTGACGCCTTGGTCCGAGACAAATTCAGCGGTCCAAGTAATTATGCGAACTCTGTAGTATGCGGAAATAAACGCAAAGAAGAAGAAGAATAGAAAATGTAATGAAAAATAAATTGTGTTTTATTTACAAAAATGTTTTATAGAAATAAATAGCATTATTTAAGATTGAATATCATTAGAAAATATTGTAACGTTTTTTCTTAAATAAAATTTGACTTTGAATGTCTTTTTTTTTCTTGTGTACGAAGTAAATTGCCACAATCATTATTATTATTGTAAGAGTGAAGCTACCTTTCCCTTTCTGCGAAGTTTTTCTTGTTTTAAATTAATTCCCAATGCTTGGTTTAATGGCTGTAGAAGCTTAAGGTCTGTTCGTACTTAATGACAAATATTCAGACTCGGCGTCGTTTAGGGACATGAATTGTAGATAATTCTTCTTGAAAATGTAACTGTTGAGGATATAAACACAATTACACTTCGAGGCAGATTGAAAGAAACTGTAATTACATTGTAATGGTTTTTGTCTAACACAAGAGTAACTATAAGAGTTATACCTCTATAAATATCTCTAAATTATTCAATTATAGCAGAATGACTAAATTATGACAGAGAATATGACGGGATTTTTTTTTTTGTAAATTAGAGTTGACCCATTTTCAAATTTATCGATTCGTTTAGTCTTGTCACGAAACTTACTTACAACAGATAAAGATTTAAATGTTTAATTCTATGTCGGTACAATAATAATAATACTTGTTTAAAATAAACATAAATCCAGTACTTTAACTGGCTATGTCTGTAATTTTCTTCTAAAGAATGAAATTGTGATAATTATCATTAGCCTTATAAGTAGCTACGTACTATTAATTACAGTTACAGTAGAAAATTGCTTCTAAACATTTCATTTCAAGCTTTATAAGAAGTTTGCAGTGATATGTGTAATTATTCTGTCTCTACGTTTCTACCAAGAAAAAGATAAACAATCTCAGCATATCGAATTCAACACGAATTCTTGGTAATTCTAGGGACTCATAAAAATAAATATGAATTCGACATATTTAATACAAAATTGAATCATGTGTCCTGTACAAAACAACTAATGGTATAGTATTTAGAAATTTTTGGAATGACTAACTTAAAATTTACAAGAAACTTTCAATGTTATTAATATCGAAAGTATCTTTCTGCAAAACTTAACATTCTCAGGGTTGAATTTCTCATTAGGCCAAATAAACTATGGTTTATTACGTCACAATTCCGGCTGTTTTATTGATTAGATATTTTATAAATTAATATTTCTAATATTTTGACGTTTTAACCTATAATTATTAACTTGTTTGTTATTATATTTAAACATTATACGGGTTAAGTGTTAACAATTACTCGAAAGTTCAGTCAAACAGCATTTATTCTTACTATACCAACGTTTCGATGCACCCTTTTACTTTTTTCAGGGTAGTAAGATCTTACAGATTATTACAATTCATGTACACAAAATAAATTAGTATTCACTTCAAGAAATAAAGTAACATTTCATTGTGAACTAGGACTAATTATGAATTGAAATATTCAATAAGACAACTCTGTATAGCATATAACAGTGTATCATGTACGAGGGTCATTCAATAAGTAAAGAGACAAATGGCTATAGCTCAAAAACGGTTTATTTCAATCTTTCAAAATTAAAGCTATTTTTCAACATAATCACCCCCCACAGTTATGCACTTGTCCAATCTGCAAGAAGCAGCTTCCTAATTCCCTTGGCGAAGAATTCTTTCGATTTACCCCGAAGCCACTTGTGCACCGCTTCCTTAACTTCCTCATTGTTAGCAAATCTTTTTCCACGTAGGGCGTCTTTGAGTGGTCCAAACAGGTAAAAATCAGATGGGGCGAAGTCGGGACTGTAGGCAGGATGAGGTAAGACCTCCCAACCCAATTCTTGAAGCTTATCACGGGTCAGCTGGGCTGTATGAGGGCGGGCGTTATCGTGCTGAAGAATGACTCCTTTTGACAAGAGTCCACGGCGTTTGCTCCTGATAGCTGGTCTAACTTTGTGTTCCAGCATCTCAGAGTAGTATTGGCTATTGATAGTTCGCTGATATTCAAGGAAATCGCAATAGACTGGACCCTGTGAGTCCCAAAAGATGGTCAGCATCACCTACACTTGTTCGGCCACTTTTAAACCGATCAACCCACTTGTAAAAATTCGCACGGTTCATACAACTTTTACCGTACTGTATTAACATTCTAGAAAAAAATTCACTTGGTTTTACACCTTCTGCGACTAAAAATCTAATGACTGAGCGCTGCTCTTCTAAGGTGCAATCTTCTAGTGGACTTGCCATGGTGAACTGAAAATTTTGAGGTTATGTTGACATAAAATGATGAAACAGCTGATCAGAGCATATCCCAAGGTTGCCAACTAACACCCCTGAAAAGATTGTACACATTCATTGAATAGTTTTAAAATTATAGAATTTGTCTCTTTACTTATTGAATGACCCTCGTACATTGACATATTTGGCGACTCCTTATCTAAATTTAAGAATATATTAACAAAATATTTTATGTATTTGTATGTCCTATGATCGTCCTGTAATTGGGTTCTTGAATCCTGTTGGATCGATTGATTAATAAATTAATAAATAAATAAATGAAACAAATTTGTATACACTAAAATATAATTTATTATAATTTAATACATAAATAAATTAGCTAATACAATACATTAAATAAATCAATAGTATCCATGGCTTGGTATCAAATGATGCAGACCTTCTGAGATGATATCCTTAACATGTCCAACGGATGAATGAGACTCACCACCCACCAAAACCTTCAACAATTCAGCAACAGTATGGATGATTCCATGCATGTAATCTTTCTCATGGATCATCGAATGTTTGAGATGAACCAGTCCTTCGATGATCCATCCAATGAATTCTTTCTTGAGCCAGAGTAGGACCTCAACTTTAGCGCGGATACACTTGGCGAAGAGCTCGAAGATACCATCGGCGAGAACGGATAACAGTTCAGAGTGACCGGATTCAACGTGATGACCGGCATATGGATGGTGGAGATGGTGGGACTCGACGGCAAACGATTTCGAATGGCCGTGGATGTAGGCAGATGAAATGCCGAATAGGCATACTGCCTAAACAATAAAAAACATTCAAAATTATAATCTATTTATATATTAATAAAATATTTGTCACTTACCAGGAAGATAATGGTGATTTTGCTCATTGTTGAAGTTGTTTGTTGTTCTAGTACTATTACTTGTTGAACAGTGGATGACACTATGATTATTTCATAATTTGTTGGGCTTTTATACTAATTTGCCAGGGGAAAGCGGTCTAAGAATCCAAAAAGTCATTAAGAATAGAAAGTAAAGGGTTACATTTCCAAAAATATATTGCATATTTCTATCTGCAATACAACAAATATTTGTTTCGTATAATGGTGAATAATAATATGGACACTTCATTTAAATTGAAAATGATTTGTAGTTCTAAAAAATTATGTAAATATTCCTTCTTACCGGTTACTCCAGAATTTTGGTATTTATGTTATGAATACATTGATAGTGAACTAATTTAGATAGATACATATAAATATTCAATTTTTTATCTCTTATTTCTGAAATAATTTCGTGCTACTAAGCCGTTGGCGTCATTTTGTACCATTTCTAAATCATTGTAATAGTTCATAGAAAAATTTCAAGAAAAATCTTATATAATATTTATTGGTACTTAGACTCCTTTGAATTTAAATGCTTTAAATGATATCTGACGTATTAAATAATACTTGTCTGTGTTTTAATTAATTAAACAAGGAGTTATTTTTTAAAAATTATTAAATTATTGTTGAAGGTATTGTGTAATATATTGCTATATTATTAGAATGTTCATTCATGATAGAGTCTTCAAGCCGTTCAGATCAAAAAGCCGTTAAGAGTACATATATTGGTGATCGATTTTTCAATCGTATATGGATCAACATAATGATTATGGGTTCAATTTTTATTTATTGATTTATTTATTACTTGGTTTTGTATATTTTTTTAAATCCAGTGTGTGTCCATATATTAATAATTACAAATATATCTTTTTGCAAGGAACATTATATTTTATACAGTACTTATATTAAAATAAAATTAAATTGGCGGGAGATATTGTGCTGGCCACAACAATTTTTTTAAATATAATTGTGAATAAATGTAATCATTTCAGTTTAAAAACAAGGTTAGCATAAATACAACACGTCTATATAAATATATGTACCTATGAATACATTTAACAAATAAATAAATATTTGATTATTCCCATAGCTGTATTGGAGAGAGCACCCCAGACATTACTTTCATCCTTCATCTTTCATACGGTGAATAATTTAAAACAATATCCTTCATTCCAAAACAAATATAAGCATTAAATATTTATTTGTTAATTGTTAGTAACATTTTTTGCTACAAATTAGGTTGGTACTGTCCGCGCTGTTTATAACAAATGAAATGGTGACGCGTAGCTTGTGTTTCATATTTGTTATTGTGAAAATAGTGAAATTGTTTATAATTTGTGCTAGATATATCAAAAAACTTATAGACAAGTGTTATTTAAAAGGTAGAGATCAATTTTACTTAATAATTTTATCAAATTCATTAATTTAATTTGTTGAATACATCATGTATTGTACGGACAATGATCAACAAAAACCATATTATGTTTCATTGTATATTTATGTACTTTCAAGTTACATATAAATATTATAAATGCTAATGATTTGTTAAATATTTCTGTTGCAGATTTTCAATCGATCGCTGCCTCATCTTTCGTTGGATTCAACCCCGGGATCGACTTCATTTCCATGTGTAAATGACTGCCGCTGCAACAACTGGGTCAGCAGAGTAGCAGTTCTTCAGAACTTAGGTAGAGTGGATTTTCTTTCTAAAAAACATTGGTCAAAAAAGGTGTTAAGGATATCTTGTTAGCAGAGAATTTTGTACCATTTATTGAGGTGGCTTCGAACAACAATTTGCATGTAAAAAACTGTTAACCAGGAAAGAGATTGTTACAGTAAACTTTAGGGAACAAAAATGGAAAGAAAAATGGATTTAAGGGCCATATTTTTGTATTAAAGTTATGTAACAATAACGATAACTACAAAATATTCTTTTATGTATTATTATTATTATTATATACCACTTTGTTTAAATATAAGGGTCACGCTAGGATTATTGAATATATTAAACACATGGTTCATCTTATTTAAAAATGTATTTTATAAGAGTATGTAGTTCCCTTCAACAACAATACAAACAACCATTCGTTTCTACCACTTCTTAAAAGGTCCCAACCAATTTTTTATGGAAATGAGAATGTTTTCAAATTAATTTCTGGAAAATTTAAACGCTGACAAAGTTGTCAATTTAATTTCTGGAGACTTAAATACTGCCAAAGCTGTTAAATTAATACTGGTAGACTTAAAAATATCATTAGGTAAATAGGATTAAATTTTATATCTATTCAACACGCCAAACATAAATAACTTAAATACAAAACTTAAAATATAAGTATAGAATTTCACAATTACATTACTTTTAAAATGCAAAATAGAATTTTTAACATTTCAAACTATGTTTGGCTTGCTTAGAATAATATAGTAAATTTTTTGAAAGATGTCCGATCAAGGTCATCTGTAATCATGAACAAATTAACAAATTGGCATACATTTATCTCTTTCCTTTGTAAAGGCTATAAGCGTGTACGATAAGAATGGATATAACACGCTTGTATTTCAAAAATTCATATTGTTTCGACTAAATTAGGACATTCCACTGTAAAACGATGCTCGTTGTTGATAATACTTTCGCTGTAACGTAAGTTTATTTAGTAATTCAGATACATTCCCTTGATTCATAGCCATACGAATAACGTTATTTTCAGTCAGTGTCAATGACACTGACATGTGTTAGTATCTTATTTTTCACATATTTGATTTTACATTTGCTAATTTAATTTACCAGTTGACTTATTTTTGAATTTTGAATACTTTACTGTAACATATATTTTTATAATTATAAAATAACAGTAGTATCTTATGTACCCTCATAAAAACTAAGCAAACGACACTACTGAATTTGTCAGAATGGGCGGAGCAAAAATCTGAATTCATACAATTCGTAGATGACCTTGATCGGACATCTTTCAAAAAATTTACTATATGTAAATTATAATATTATTTTCCAACACACTACAAATAATAATGACGATGTCTTAGAGATGAAGTTATTTAATTATCAATTACTGTTATATTGTTTATCCAGTAATGTTGACATTTAAATCAAATTATTATTACATGTTTTATATCAAGTCTATATGTTTAAAAACATAAGCGACGAAGATAAAACTTTGAGAAAAGCATTATATAAAAAGAAATAAAATTTCAAATTAAATTACATTTATTTTTTCAATTGAACTAGTTTACGTTGGATTTCATTTATAAATTTAGATTTATAAATTTAAATTTAGAAATATAAAATGTTCATAAGTGTATTTGCTAGTTTATGATGCATTTAGATTTACAAATTTACTTGAAATTATATATTTTTTTTAAATCACACCAATCAGAATACAGTTTTCTTTCAAATTCATAGCAACAATTAACTAAATAATGTGACAGTTGTGGACGTATCAAAAATACATCACAAAATAAGTTATTTATATAATAAACGTAATTCATAATAGATATTCAATATAAATTAGGTACGGAAGTGATTTTCGTTGTAGAATTGCACAATAATTTGTATGACAAGAAATCCAAATCAATCAAAAATATCATTTATTTGATTGGTATAATTTATAAATCTAAATTTATTAATTAAATCCATCGTAAAACCTTTAAAATATGTCTATAAATATTTTGCGTTGCACGCCCATGGATACAAAATACAGTGGTTATCTGCATGTACTTTTATATCAGACGACTCCTGAATGGCCTTGAATAGTCATCTTTCGTGAATAATACTATACCCGGGGGTTGTACATATATACTGACAACAGGGTGATACTACCTGATAGTAAGAAGTGTATTTAGTAGAATATAATTTATCTCCGAATTATGCTACATGCAGTAAAAACTCATTTTCTATTGAGTTGGTATATTAACCATTTTTTGAATCTTATGAGTTTTGTTTTTAATATAGGTATATTTTCAATGTTTCGTATAATAAGCATTGTATTTGTATCAAAAATATTAGAATACGTGTCTGTTATTGTGTATATTTTTAACTATTTAAATTAGGTATAATCCCTTTACTAATGACATGATATATAAACGGTATTTAAAGTCAGTGAACTATATCTATAACCAAGGTATATATGAAATATGAGCTATAGTTTGAAAAATAACACAATAAAACCGGCTGAAATTTACAGGAAACACATAAAATTAACTGAAAATCATTTATACATGCTCAAAATTTGTCTAAAATATTTATTTTTTAATGAAAATATTTGTTTGACAGTACAAAAGTGAGGTTAACACGTATTATCCAACCTGCGTAACATTAGCTCTCGCACCGCTCTTTAAAATAAAACTGCCATACCGACGGAGTCATAATGTTGCATGTAGTTCGAGCATTTTCGCGCTGATGTCATACCGATAGAACCGATAGTTATGCATGTTGGATAGTACTATTTTAACTCCAAA
The DNA here is from genome assembly GCA_951394225.1 of Harpalus rufipes. NCBI lineage: Eukaryota > Metazoa > Arthropoda > Insecta > Coleoptera > Carabidae > Harpalus > Harpalus rufipes. The sequence goes on along the minus strand of OX596289.1, from coordinate 27,538,141 downwards.
TTTGGGAGTCAAAGGAACATTTTCATTAAAAAATAAGTGTTTAGACTAATTGTGAGTGTAAATAAACAATTGTTAGTTAGTTTTAAGTGTGTTTCCTGTTAATTTCAGCTGGGTTCATCATTAAATACAAGTTTGGTGGAAGATTTACCCGAGACTCGGAATGGTCTTTCAGGTTAGAAATATTCAAATATAACTTATAGGACTGTTTATTAATAATATTTTTTTACTTGAGTGGTATGGGAGTTAGTAATTTTAATGATTTTCTTTGATTTTTCCTTAAAATGAACAATCAAAAATTTATATAACACATACGTATCTACCTATTATTAATTGTTAATATCTCTATTTAAAAATTTAATGATATTATTATCTAATACTTAACAATTACATAGAATATTTTGTTAGTCTCATTGTGGTAGTGGCAGGGTTTAGACGTGAGTGTGGTGTGCTCGTATGTTGCGCCTTTGAGGATGACTTCCTGGTGCTTGAGGACAACTCCTGGACACCTGCAGGACTTGCAGAATGCTTAAGATATTTTTCTATTCATAGTAAGATCGTATTTTATTATTTTTGCAGTGAATTATTGGCTATTTATCATTGTTGCTATCATTCTTTGTTTCGTGTATTAAACAGAATATTCAGAGATATTTACTGTATGTATTTAAATAATTGCAAATTATCCTAAAAAGTCGACGATTAAATTTAAATTTTTCTTATATTGATGGCTGTTAGGGGTGAACATAGGGATTTAGCATGGGATTTTCCTTTTATGCAATTTCCTGTTCTCCTGATCATTTTACGTAGAATGCAACGAACTGTTCTTACATTTATTATTATTGTTTTAGTTTATTCTTAATTTTAATAAGAAATTACTAAAGTTCCGTTAATTAGTCCCTTATCCTTGATAATTTTTTCCATGTAACATTTTTCTTTAAAGTCATTACGCGTCGCCCAAAAAAGCGCTGGTTGTTTAAAGGAAACACCTTTATACAACTTTTAAATGAATTTATTAAAATGTATGATACCATCCATCCCATATATCATCCTCATATATCATCATCACATTA